>WOXC01012392.1:0-377386 GCA_011680675.1 Gymnobelideus leadbeateri | reverse complement strand
GTGTTGTTTTCCTCAGTCAGGCTGTTGACCCTCATTTCATACTTTTCCTGCATCCTTCTCATTTCTCTTTCCAATTTTTCCTCCACTTCTCTTATTTGATTTTTTTTAAAGCAATTGGGGTTAAGTAACTTGCTCAAGGTTACACGGCTAGTCATTATTTATGCGTGGGTGCTCATTTTCTGAGGCCAGATCTGATCTTGGGTCATCCAAACTCCGAGGCCGGCGCTCCTACTCACTGCGCCACCTAGCCGCCCCTTTAGGGCAATTGGGGTTAAGTAACTTGCCCAGTGTTACACGGCTAGGTTTTTGTTTGTGCAGATTAGGTGTCGGAGGCCGGCTCCGAACTCAGGTCCTTCTGATTCCAGCGCCGGCGCTCTATTCTCTGCGCCACCTAGCCTCCCCTTCTCTTATTTTATTTTTAAAGTCCTTCTTCAGGTCCTCTATGGACTGTAACCTGCTCATATTTTCCTTTGGGGCTTTTAGAGCAGGATTTCTGACCTCACAGTCCTCTCCCTGGTTCTATGCTTCGATCCTCTGCCCCCAAAATAGTAGTCTAAGGATTCATTTTTCTGTTTATTTTGTTTCCTTTGCCTTGACATGTTGCCACTTAATTACTCGACTTTTGGGCTTGTTGCCACAGTATGACTCTACCACCAGCCAGGAGAGCTTTCGTTCCAAAAGTTGGGGTCTTCACAGCTTTTTGGCAAGCTGGATGCCCACCCCAGACCTCCCCCCATATCACAATCCAGATCCAGGGAGGTTAAAGAAAGAGTGATAGTTCGCAGGCCAGGAGCTGGAGCTGCCACTGAACACTTCAAAATGGAGTGTCTCCTCAACAGCTTCTAGCCCCCAGGGGAGTAAGCTAACGTGTTCCCCAAATACTGGCCCCAAAGTCCATAGGGCACTAACCTCTCACTTTGTCCTAGGCATGTCTATGTTGATATTTCTGGAATAGCCACAGCTGCTGGTGTTCTGGGGTCCCTCCAGAACTGTGGCTGCTGGCCACCCCACCCTGGAGCTAAAACCATGGCTCAGGCTTGGCTCTCTGCGTGCTGTGTGCTGCACTGCAGGCTGCCAGAGCGCTGTGCTGGTCCTTCCTGCAGGGCTGCTGGGCTGTCCTCAGTGGGAGGTTAGCTTCTCTGTGTCATTCTGTGAGTGCTGGGGCTCCAAAAGTGGTTCAGAGTCCCCTTTTACATAGTTTGGAGGTAATCTTGGGGGAGAGTGCCTTGGACATGCTGTTTCTACTCTGCCATCTTGGATCCATCAACATTCTCATTTCTCTTCCCAATTTTTCTTCCACTTCTCTTATTTGATTTTTACAGTCCTTCTTAAGGTCCTCTATGGCCTGTAACCCACTCATATTATCCTTCGGAGCTTTTGGAGCAGGATTTCTGACCTCACAGTCCTCTTCCTGTTCCATGCTTCGTTCCTCTTTGCCCCCAAAATAGGAGTCTAATGTTGTGTTTTTCTGTTTATTTTGTTTCCTTTGCCTTGGCATGTTGCCACTTAATTACTTGACTTTTGGGCTTGTTGCCACCAGACAGGGGGGCTTCCGTCCTGAGCTTTGGGGTCTTCACAGCTTTCTGGCAAGCTGGATACCCACCCCATGACCTCCACCCCAGACCACAATCCAGATCCAGGGAGGTTAAAGCAAGAGCGATTACCCCCCCAAGACTGATCACTGGATCTCCCTACAGTTCACAGGTCAGGAGCTGGAGCTGCCACTGGGAAATGAAAAATGGCATGTCTCCTCAGTGGCTTTTAGCCCCTAGGGGAGGAAGCTGACACATTCCCCAAATACTGGTCCCAAAGTCCATAGTCACTAACCTCTCACTTTGTCCTAGGCCTGTCTGTGTTGATAATTCTATAATCACCAAAGCAGCTGGTGTTGTGGGGTCCCTCAAAACTGGCTGCTGGCCCGAGCACCCTAGGAGAGGTGAAAATTGATTCCAGGTCTTAAGGGACTTTAACACTGGCTTTTATCCACTACTTTTCACAGGCTCTGTACTGGATTCTTGCTCACTAGGTGCTAAGCTCAGTTGTTTCTATGCTGCTGAAGAATATCAGTTTTGCCAGCAACCTCTAAATATGTGCCAGAACCAGCTCATACTGACTCCAAAGTTGATTGTTAAATTTTCTTTTCTTTCTTCCTTTCTTCCTTCCTTCCTTCCTTCCTTCCTTCCTTCCTTCCTTCCTTCCTTCCTTCCTTCCTTCCTTCCTTTCTTTCTTTCTTTCTTTCTTTCTTTCTTTTTTGAAAGGCGGAAGGCAGGGCAATTGGGGTTAAGTGAGTTGGTCAAGGTCACACAGCTAGTAAGTTTTAAGTATCTGAGGCCGGATTTGAACTCAGGTCCTCTTGACACCAGGATAGGTGCTGTATTCACTATGCCATTTGGCCACCCTGATTGTTAAATTTTCAATGCTAGCAGTTCCACCTTAGAAATGGGCAAACTATCAATCAGGGTTTGATTTGTAGTTTTGTTAACTGTCTAAATTTTAAAAAGTGATGGAAAAATATTAATGATGCACATTAAACTTAAAAGTTATGTCCACTATGTGACCTTGGGCAAGTCACTTAGCCCTCCTCCCTCCAAAAAAAAAGTTATGTCCAACATTTTTGGAGAGCCTATTGTTAAACATTTAGAAGCACATTCTTTAAAAAAAAAAGAGAGAGACACAGAGCAGTGCAAAGGAAAGAATGCTGGACGTGGAGTCAGGGGACTTCAATTCAAACATAGCTTTGCCATATGGTACTATGTAACTTTGGGGAAGCTATTTAACCTCAGTTCCCTCATCTGTAAAATTCGAGGATTGTATTCTGAGATTCCTTCCAGTTCTATATCTACACTCTAATAAACTTTCACTTGACCCATCAACTCAGGCTATTACCCTAAATCTCTCTTTCCTGGCAGAATTTACATTTCTTGAGGGAAAGGATGGTCTCAGTCTACATTTCTACCCTCAGCACCTAGCATAGGGCCTGACTTTCAGAACACCTGCTAAGGAGTGGGGTCCCCTGCAAATAGGCCTTAAAATCATTCATTTCCCTTTTATCAGTTTTCATTCCCAGCAAGTAATCTTCTAGTCTTTCATCTGGTTTTCTGAGTAAACTTTCTCACTACAAAGGGAGGGACAGAGGGAGGAAGAGAATAAAGTCAGTCAACCCACTAGCATTTATTAACTGCCTGTGATATGCCAGGCATAGCATTAAGCATTGGAAGAGGAAAGGGTGACTTGTAAGGGGTTTGGGAGGCAGTAGTGCTAAATTTTGATCATTAGATCAAGTCTCATTGCAAATTAATAAATTTATCATTCTTGATTTTTAAAGTAAGGGGTTTGGGAGGCAGTTATGTTAAATTTTAATCATTAGGTCAAGTCTCATTAAAAATTAATAAATTTATCATTCTTGATTTTTAAATCAGTCACCTATGGATTGAGCTTATTGTGAAGCCCTTCAATTTTAGGCGAGTGGATAAAATTGTGCTTTAAGAAGTTTGAATCTAGGAATTTATCCTAGACCAGATGTAACCACAAATCCCTCCAGGGCATCTAATAACTGATGACACTCACCAAGGTTGACACGTCCTTCTGCCAGGCTGTACTCATTAGGGCTGGCAGCTTTACTAGAAGCTGCTACTTCAGCTTGCTACCTAGGATCAGAGATTTAAATTTGGAAGTCACCTTAATCCAACCCCCTCATTTTAGAGATGAGGAAACAGAGATCAGAGAGTGACTTTGCCAGGGTCACTCAGTGGCAGAATCATGATGTGAGTCTAGGCCAGGGGTGGGAAATCTGCAGCCTCCAGGCCACTGTCATGTAATTTTCAGACTCATATACATATACACAGAGACATAACATAGTGATACAGGCAGACACTCTAAAGAGTTCCAAGGCTATATGGTTTGCTGGACAGTAGAGAGTATGGATGAATAGATGGATCAGCTGGAAGCTAGGTGGGACTGAATAAGTTAGTGGAATGAATTACAGAAAATGAGTTGTGGAATCAGCAAAAATTTACAGGGGCTTTGTGAAAAAGATGGAAAGCATATGAAAGAGTATCATTTCCCTTGACCCCTCCCCAAAATTTTTTTCCAAAAACTTTCTGTGAGTTATAGGTTTTATTAGCTGATTGATTTATTAATTAAATAATTTATTAAATATCCACTATATGCAAAATGTAGCAGCTAGATGGCACAGTAGATAGACTTCCAGGCTTGGAGTTAGGAGGACCTGAGTTCAAATATGGCCTTAGACACTTACTAGTTGTGTGACCCTGAACAAGTCACTTAACCCTGTTTGCCTTATTTTCCTCATCTGTAAAATGAGATGGAGAAGAAAATGGCAAACCACTCTAGTATCTTTGCCAAGAAAACCCCAAATGGGGTCATGAAGAGTGGGACATGACTGAAATGACCGAACAACAACAACAATGAACAAAGCACTAGACTAAAGTATCAGAATATAATTTGTGTAATATTCAAGCACTTCTAAATTATGATGAGCAAACCTAGTTAGCACCTTTCCCAGACTTGGACCACATCAGGTTTTGAAGGTCTAGTATTCCCTTGCTCCTTCACAATTGGTTAAAAAAAATTTTCCCCTTAGGACTTTGCCATGGTCAAGAATTCCCTGTGTGGGAACTCCCTCCACTAGAGCATTACTTATCAATGACTTGGTAGCTAAATGCAAAGGCAGAAGTGGACCAAAGTCAGTTAGTCAGTCAGTGAATGGGGACATGAGTTCAAATAGTGGCTCAGCCACTTACTACTTGTATGATCTTAGGAAAATCATCTAACCTCTTTGGGATTTAGTTTCTTTAACTGTAAAATGAAGGGGTTGGACCAGATAACTTGGAAGGTCTCTTCCATTTTCAGACCTGTGATTCTAGAGAGTTGCCTGGCCCATGTTAAGATTAAGTGAGCTGCCCAGGGACACGTAGTTAGTAAGTACTCTAATTGCTATACAGCCTTGCTTTAACACTAGGATCTAAGAAAGCAGCATGGTGCAGTAGAGTGAGCCCTAAGTTTGGAGTCAGAGGCTGTGGATTTGAAGACTTACCCTGCTATTTGCTGCCTGTGTGACCTTCAGCAAAGAATTCAACCTTTCATTCCCCTATCTGCAAAATGGTAAAAATGGTGACACTTTGCAGAAGATATATTTTAAAGTCCCTTATGTCCTCAAATCTATGATCCTATGATATACCTTTTAAATTAATCTATTTTCACCTTGGTCAGGCAGCCACATCTTTTAAATTATTCAGAGGTAAGCCAAAGACAGTGGGCCAAATAGCCCATTTTAAAAATCCATAGCCTATATTTCCCAGGAAAGAGTCCTAAAACATCACTCCTATTTTAGTCAATTGAAAAAAAAAGTTTTTATCACTTTCCAAAGTTTTAAAAACTCTTAAAGATGGTTATTACCCCTTAACTACACCTGTATCTCTGTCTCTCCATATGTATGTATGTAGATGCTGGTATAGATATATACATATATGTATGTTTACACACGTGTGTGTGTGTGTGTGTGTGTGTGTGTGTGTGTGTGTGTGTACTAGATCCCCTTGTAACTAACAATGAACTGTGTTTTTCTACCTTGGGATCAGGATAGGGGATGGACCTATGGTTGCCTCAGTATAATAGAAATCTCTGAGGGAGCCACCTCCCTCTACCAGTCAATGCAGTTTGTCACTTTACAGTCTCATAGCACCTTTTTTGTGTTATGAACAATTTTGGCAGTCTAGGGAAACCTATGGACCTCTTCTCAGAAAAAAAGGTCTTTTTAAAACAAAAACATAAAACACAAACATAAAACAAAATATATAGGATAAAAGAAAAATGTTATCAAAATATTAAATGTATTTTCTCTAATTCAGAATCACTGTTTCAGAGAATTGCCTAGGACACCAAGTGACTTGGCCAGAGTCATATAGTATCATATTGAACTGAGGTTTTCCTCTCTTTAAGAAGGGTTCTCTATTGACTCAACCACTTTGTCTCTCCATGATGGGAGCCAATAATCATAAAATGCATTAAAACCAAGTTTGATGGAGCAAATCAATGCAACATGGAGACGACTGATCTGTTATGTGAATGAAATGTGATTTATTATCATTAAGTATGGATATAAATATGCTTGTCTTTTCTATTTCAAGTCCATCCTGTCAAAGGCATCCTTAAAAATGACTTGCACTAATGTCAATCAGTACCAGATACCTAACAAAGTGACTGAAGCATAAAAGGGCACTAAGTTAAGATAAGCAGAGGCATATAAAATTAGCCCTATTGTCACTCACCCCTTCTTCCCTCTTATCTACTTTCACATACATTACACTAAGAGCCTCCTTCATTTCTGTGCTACCACCCTTGGTTTCCTTCTAATAATGCCTCTTCTTTTTACCTATTTTCCCCCTAGAATTTTAAGAATGACTTATGTAAGACTTGGGGCATCTAGCTGGTGCTTTAGATAGAGCGAGGTCTAGAGTCAGGAAAACCTAAGTTCAAATCCAGCCTCAGACACTTACTAGCTGTGTGACCTGGACAAGTCACTTAATCCTGTTTGCCTCAGTTTCCTCATTTGTAAAATGATCTGAAAAGGAAATGTCAAACCACTCCAGTATCTTTGTCAAGAAAACCCCATTTGGGGTCATGAATAGTCAAACACGACTCAACTGCAACTACAATATGTAAGACTTGACAGTTTTCGAAGCTTCTCCGTCTCTGTCAGGAAACTGCCAAGCTGGGAGAACTTTACTTGACAGTTCAGACTTTCTAAATAGCATAATAATTACAGCAGGACAAGCAACCTGGGCAATGTAACATAGCTCTACATTCCCAAAAAGGAGCAGAGAGGGTGGGCGGGGCAACATAGCAGACACAGACTTCCTGCTTTCAATCTACGATCCTAAGAAACTGCCAGAACATACAGGGACCCACGCTAATAATTTTTAAGTTCGGTGAGAAACTAATTTTAACACATGGCCTCTTGGCAGCAGCTGCTTCTGTCTTCTCAGTCCCCTAAGTTACCAAGTTCTGTCAGAGGGCTGAGGATTCGATCCTCCCTCAGTTACAGACAGTGGGAACAGAGGTGCTCAAAGTTATAGGTGAGCTCAAACCACGGGCTAGGTTTAGGCCAAGGACTATAAATCACTAATTATGCCTTGCATTGTTCATTCTGTTTTTTTGGTTCAATCAACGAAATGACTAGGAAGAGGTTAAGAATGAGTTTAAAGACTTTTCTGTCTTAAGGAAATCATCTGTGCTCACGATTTGCCTGGGCAGAGTGGAGAACTGATTTGAAGAAGGGTGGAGTACAGCTGCAGCGTGAAGGGAAAAGAAATACCCACCAGGGACCTACTTTTGTAATGCACATTCCATTTTCTCTCCCTCATGTAACTGGGTTCGTATTTTTTAATTCCTTCCACATTTCCTGTAGTAATTGTCAAATATTTGGCTTCTGACTTCACTTGTTCTTGGAGGCCAGAGCCCCCTGGGAATTTAGTATTGTTTATTTTCTGAAAATAGACATCAGAGTTCCTGGGGGATGAGTGAAGGTTCCCGGGGTGCAGGGTCTATTTGTTCCCAATGACAGGAAAGGGGCCTCAAAGTTCAAAGGAAACATTTGCAAGAAAAGCTCTGAAATACTTTCACTGATAATCCTGGAGCCCCAAAGCAAGGACCAGATACATCACTAACATTCGTGCAGTCTGAGTTTAAGGGATCATTTTCATTCTGGCACTTTAGAGGATATAAATCTGCCCCTGTTAACGTCTCAGACGTGAATACTTAGCTAGAGAGAGGGACAGGAAGGGAAACAATCTCAGGGAAATCGTCTAACTCACTTCAGAAAGAGAACTTTTTTTCACCCCAGGAGAAAGAGGAGAGACATTTTCTTCCACTTAGCCTAGCGTTTTCTTTGTGGGCAGATAGTATTGGCGGGCGGTTGGGGGTGGGGGAGTGGAGAAGGAAGGCTTCCCTATTGAGAGGGCAGCTCAAGACGCATTTTGGAACTCCGCAGCAATGTGGGACACCCCCTCCGGTCTCGGTTGGATTCTGGTGGCTCTCTCCCCCTTCCAGACCCCACTCCCTCCATGTTAATCCTGTGTGTGCGCGTGCGAGTGCCCGTCTTCCTCTGCCCAGCCGACTTTTCGTCGATTTAGGGTTTATACTAAACTTTCGCAGGAGGAGGAGGGTTACACGCAGCCCAGGGGCCACTCGCTCAATCCTCTTCCCACCACCCCCTCCCCACTTTACTTCTCCCAAGTCTGCTGCAGCTTTAGGGTTAGCCCGGGGCGGTGCAGCCAGCCGCAGGAATGACCCAGCTGCTGCGGCTCCAGTAACCCAGTCGGACTGGGGGGCAGCTCACATACCTCAGCGTGGACCCAGGCGATGGCCACCAGGGCGAGCACCGGCAGGCTTTTCCAGATCTGCGAAAGAGAGAGCATCATGGAGAAACTGGTGTGTGGCGGGGTGGGGGTAGAGAAAGAGAAGAAGAAATGCAGCTTTCCCCCCACCCTCCAGTCCCCACCCTGCAAACTTCCTCCCGCTGCCCCTTTCCTGTCCTTCCTCCTCTCGGGTATCTCTCCCCTGAGCCCAGCTACCCTCGGACCCTGGGCCGGCCAGCCGTGAGGTCGGCGCCCCGCCAGCTCCCTCACCATCCTGGGGCTCCTTGGGTCCCGGGCGGACGGCGCAAAGCAGAGGCAGGAGGCGAGCCCACTCGGGCCAGGCAGAGGGAAGTGAAGGTGGGATCTTTGCTTTTTCTTCTGCCTCTAGAGGAAATCTGATCGGGGCTCCAGGGGAGGAGAAACTCTGTTCCACCCTCCGCCTCCCCATTAAGACCCCTCCCTTCCTGACTGCCACCCCGCGGAGCTCCTCCCTATCCTCCTCCCCCCATCAGCATCAGCTGCCCCCACAGCTCTCTGCTCCCTCTCCCTATTTCCCTCCTCCTTCACCCCCCCCCCCCCAGCTCAGCCTCAGTGATTTCGTCGCTTACCCCTTCGTTCTCCTGTCTCTCTCCTTCCCTCCCCTTACCCAACTCATCCCCATCCCTGAAGCTCCCGAACCCCAAAAGAGACTCCTTCCTGGGTGGGTGAGGGTGCTGCTAATAGCAACAAAGCAGAAGGAGGGGAGAGATGGTGGGGAAGGGGGCCCGAAGCTGAGAAGCCCTTCTCCCACTACATCCTCCCCCCTCCCGAGTCTCCTGCTGCAACCTCGCTCCCCCATCCCGGGGCGCCTGCAGAGGCAGCCAGGTGGGCGGTACCCGAGGGTACTGGAAACCCCAGCAGAGGGGAGGAAACAGGGGAGAGTAGCCTTTGGAAGGGGCGGGAGAGTGGTGCCTCTCGATTTAAGGGAACGATTGAGGGAGGGAGAGAAGAGGGTTCTCTGCAGCTGGGGGCAAAGTGGGAAGAGGGGCCTCTGCAGTGGGGCTTGGGAGGTGCCCCTGAAAATGGACTGTGAAGAGGTAAAGGGAGAGAGGGGTAAAGGAGTGGAGAGGCCGGAGAAGAGCTCTGTAGCTAGTTTGGGGGCTGGAGACCCGGTTTTCCCTCCCTTAATTGTGGATCTCCTGAGGAAAAGGTGAAAATCTCTCCTACTACGCTTACTATACCATCTTGAAAGAGCTCTAACATTTAACCTCCTCACCAGCCCAACTCTTCTTAACCTTTCCCTCCACTTTCAGAAAGCCCTCTCTCCCACTCTGTAAGCCTACAATCTACCTGTGCCCTTAAGCTTATGCCCTCCTGGCCCCTGCCGGACTTTGTTTCCCCAATTAAGCCAACCCGTCCAGCGTCTGCCATAGCTCCCTCTCCACCAGCTCTGTTTCCTCTGCCTTGCACAGTCCTTTATTTAAACAACAGCAACAACAGATCCCTCACTTGGCCCTGCTGTCATATCTAGTCCAGTGTACCTAATTTTCCCTGTCAAAACCTTTCAACCAGTTTCCTGTTTCTTCTCTCTCCTGAACATCCTTGCAATCTGTTTCCATTGTGTTCCTGAAACTGCCCTCTTAAAGGTAGTGATGATCTCACGGTCTAATCCTCATTCTCCTTCGTATCTTAGTGGCACTGGACTGTCAATCAATCAACAGACATTTATTCCATGCTAAAGTCTGATGGAGGAAAAAAAAAAAACTAGAATAAAGCAAAGTCCTTGCCCTCCTTAAGTTTACAATCTAGAGAAAGAGATATGTATATACAATACAAGGTCATGTATAAGTGTCATCTGAGTACTATGATAATAAATACTCTAGGTAGTTATTCAATAAAAATGTTTGTTGAATGAAAAAAAATTGAGAGTTCAAAGGAGGGTGATTTTAGTTGGTATGATAAAGAAAGGTTTCACAATGGATTTGCCACTGTCAACAACTCCATTCTTTTTGAAAAGCTCTATTCCTTTGGTTTCCATGATGCTATATTATCCTAATTTTCCTACTATTCTTGTTTTATTTCTTTAGTGATTCCTCTTTATCTCATTGTCTTTGCACTGTGGTTTTTTTTTCCTGAGGTTCAGTCTTTGATCCTCTGACTTCTCTGCCTTACTATATTCTCTCCCTTTGAGATGACATCAATTCATGGGGTCATCATCTCTATGGTAAAGTCTACCAAATGTAGAGGCAGCATAGTATAGGGCAAGGAAGACTGAAAAAAAGAGTTAAAAAATCTGGGCTTCATCCCAGTTCCACTTTCTTCCTAGCTGTATGACTTTGCAAGTCATTCAACCTTTAAAGAATTTGGGTTTCTTTATCTGTGCAGTGGAGGTAATAATATTCAGCATTACCTAACTCATGGAATTGTCTTGGGTCAAATGAAATAAGCATGACAATTTTAATATAACTGTTACCTGTCTATAACTTACAGTTTTAGAGAGTTCCTTGAAGTTTAGAGAGGTTAAGTTGCTTGAGGTCACACAGCTAGTAAGTGTCAAAGATCGTATTTGAGCCCAGATCTTTCTGATTTAATGAGAACCACAATAATAACTAACATGTATATAGTGCTTGCTATGTGTCAGGCACTGTACTAAATGTTTTACAGTTATTATCTCATTAAATTCTCCCAACAATCCTGGGAGGGAGGTGCTATTATTATCCCCATTTTTCAGATGAGGAAACTATAGGGATTAAGTGATTTACCTGTCCAGGGTCACAGAAGGGAGCATCTGAACTCAGGTCTTTCTGCCTTCAGGCAAGATGATCTATTCACTGTACTACTTAGCTTTCAGGTTTAGCCTTCTATCCATGTATCAGGCTTCCAAGGCCAAGGTTACCCTCTGTATCTTGGGCCATCCTGACTTTTTTTGGACCTTGGAGGAGAGAATGAAATTAATGACTTTGTGTAGCTCTACCTCACTTGAATCCAATTCACATGAAAGTCAAGATGTCATTTTCGGGAAGTAATTAGTCTTTTTCCAGAATGAAGAACCAACAACAAAGAATTTTGCAAATGTAAAGACCAACAATAGTAAACCACTTTGGGCCCAAACAGAGTGGGACACTGTACCCACTTTTCTTAAGGGGCCCTTCTGTTAATGGTCCCATTCTCTTAGTCAAGCTAGGTTTATTCCTGATAGATTCTGACCTCTACTAAGAGGAGGGCTAGGATCTCTTTTGACACAATCAATCCCCCCACTTACCCCCCCCAGTCTGGTACCCAGGGACAAATCAGTTAAAGTTTAGGATTAAACTCACATCTAGGATTTCCCCTAAAGGAGGGAGTAGAAAGGTACTCAGTGCACAATATGGACCAGGCAAAGGACAAGTTTTGTTATTGGGTTTTTTTCCCCTACAAACAAAAGAAATGCTAAAAAACTAAAAGAATCTCACAATCATTTATAGTAAGACTGGAAGTAAACAAGAGACAGTGTTAACCACTATTGTACCACATTGGGAGGTTGAACATTCAGACCATCTAAACATGAAAGAGCTTGTAAAACTGCTAATTAAACATTTACTATTTCACCTTGGTTCTGCACTGTCCTATTTATAGCCCGTATCTTCTGGAGAGCAAAGCTTCAGCTCCTCCACTTGGTGGTGGGTGGTTTTCTGATGTAGATCTTCCCTTGCCACTGGTCAGCTTATCTCATTGGGCCCAGTACCTAAAATCACAAAGTCATTCCTAAGCCTGGACACATCCTCCTACAGAACAATGTGCAGTCACTTACTCAGGAAAGGAAACATAAAGCAACAAAGACAGCCATTGGGCCAGGTTTGAACTCCATTGGTCAAATCCAAATTCCACATAGACTTGGCCATGAGGTGGAGGTTAAGAGTAAGTCTTGTCCTCCACCTAGAGACAAAGCACACTAATTGTCACGAGCAAGAGATAAACAGCTAGAAGTTGTTTCTCATTTTAATTGACTCAGCCAGCCCTGTCCTCCTTTGCCACCATCATAAAACAAAGAAGGATCTGATTTTCTGCATGGTACCAAAATGGGCTGGGCCTGGAGTCAGAAAGTCCTGAGTTCAAATTTGGCCTCAGACACTTACTAGCTATGTAACCCTGGGAGAGTCACTTAGCTCTGTTTGCCTCAGTTTCCTCATCTGTCAAATGAACTGGAGAAGGAAATGGCCAACCACTCCAATATCTCTGTCAAGAAAACCTCAAATGAGTCATGAAGAGTCTGAAAAGACTAAACAACAATGAAAATGGTACCAAAGCAATGAATCTAATTTCTGAGACATCAGAGGCAGTCAGGAAGCTCATCTTCTCTGATGTACTCAAGTGCTGAGTAACTGAGTCCCTGCAATCCCCAGAAGTTTCCATTGGACCTTTAAGTGCATGGTCCTTGGGATGGTCCAATGGGCCAATCTATACTCTACAAAAGCACTAAATAAGACTCCATAAATGTTCTCTACTGTGGTGAAGAGGCGACTTTAGGCTATTAAAATCTACATCAGCAGAGCCTCTCTCAAGCCCTGACACAAGGGGGCTTTGAATGGAAAGGCCTTAGCCAGAGCCTCTCTTTATCTGAAGACCAGTCTAGCTAGGTTGAGGGAGGCTTATTATCAGAAATCTGACCATCAAGAGGTAAGCAGATTTTTGCCTGTAGCAACTCATGTTCATGTGAGTCCACTAAAGCATGAAAGGATTGCAATCTGTGTTGGTGAAAAGAAGTAATTGCATGTATAAAGTCATGGATATTTTGAAGTCTTCAAGTATGTAAACAAAAGTTACTTAAATTATGGCCTCCCACACTAGCTCTAGGTGCATGCCTCTAGCTGTCTACAGATCATCTCTACATGGATGTGTTACTGTCATCCCAAATGAAAGTATCCCAAACCGATCTTATCACCTTCAGGGATTTGCTTCTGACTTGCCCTTCTGTGGCACTATGCTTCAGCTGCAGCTTCATGCTGGAACTTCAGCACCTGGGGCCTCTTCACCCTAAAATATCCATCTACATCTGTGATCTTTTCATCCCTCCACTATGCTGGCCCACATGTTCCATTGGTCAGTTCTTCCCAGGGCTTCCATTTTGGGAGGGGCCCAGGTCAGTCAATCTTCATTCTTCTCCCTGCTTTGCTCCTGACTTTCTGGCCTTGGACACCATGCTCACTTGAGTACCTCCTCCCTTCACCCCCACCTCTGCTTTTCAGTTTCCTCTTATGTGTTGTCTTCTTGCATTAGAATGTAAGCCCTCTGAGGGTAGGACTATCTTTTTGCTTGTAATTTTCCACCCCTATACTCCAGCCTTTAGCAATGCCTAATAAACCTGTGTTGCCTTGCATTGCCCCATCCCCAAACCTTCTTCCTCCTCTAACTTCTTTCTGTTAATGACAAATATTTTCCCTGTCTCCCCAAAGTGAAAAACTTTGATTCATCTTTGACTTCTCTCTGTCCTTCATTCCATGTCCTGTTAATATTTCCTTTGAACTGTCTCTCAGTCTATCCTTTATTCTCCTTTCCCACTATCTAAACATACGCCTTCATTCCCTTATACCTGGATTATTGCAACAGCTTTCTTTCCAGATTCTTCATTCTCCAAATCATACTGAACAGCACAACCCTGTAATTTAATCCTCCCTAAACAATGATTCCTTGCTCCTCAAACCTCACTCTCAAAAACCTTCAGTGTGTCCCTATTTCTTTGATGGATGCAAATAAGTAGCATTGGGCCTGGAATCAGGAAGACTTGAGGCTTAGGCATTGACTAGATGTGTGACCCTGGACAAGTCATTAAATTTCTGTTTGATCAGTTTCCTCAACTGTAAAATGGAGATAATCATAGCATCTATTTCATAGGGTTATTGTGAGGATTAAATGAGATAGTATTTGTAAAGCACTTAGCATAGTAGTTGGCACAGAGTAGGTACCACATAAAGGTTATCACCATCACCACCCCCCCCCACCCCCCCCCCACCATCATCATCACCATCATCACCATCACCATCATCACCACCACCACCACCACCATCATCATCACCATCATCATCATCATCACCACCACCATCATCATCACCATCATCACCATCACCACCACCACCACCACCACCACCACCACCATCATCATCATCACCATCATCACCATCATCACCATCACCACAACCACCACCACCACCATCATCATCATCACCACCACCACCACCACCACCATCATCATCATCATCCCACATTGAACCTCTTTGTTTTAGGGCCTCTATTTCTTGCCCCATTCTACTCCAACCTAATTTTCTTCTACTCCCCATTTTTGTCATGCTAGGCTCCCCTCTGCTTAAGTCCTACTGTCAATGCACAATTGTGAGAATCTTTCATGTTTTATTATTTCCTTCATGGTTAGGAAATGAATACTGGTACCATACTTGATCCATATTGTACATTGAATACAATGTACCCCCTTATGGAGAAACCCTAGATGTGAGCCTGAATTGAAGGTTTAAATTAAGCTTTCAAACCTATTATGCTATGTTATATCCCCGTACCTTCATTTTTATTCTCTGCCCCCATACTCAAAATGACTATCCCTTTCCCCTTTTCCCATTTAAATCCTACCAGTTATTCACAATCCATCTTGAATTTCCTTCTCTAAATGCTACTATATCTCTCTCCTCTACCAGGACAGTTTAACATATATTTAAGAAAAATATTGTTTGCCCTTGTTTATTGTGTTGTGGTAAGTAATGTTTCCTCAGTTGTAGATTGTAAGCTCTTTGAAGGCAAGGGACTATGACTTGGGCTGTTCCCATAGTACCAAATAATATAATGACTATCTCTTTTTTTTTAAATTAAGGGTTTATTAGAAACTTAACATTGCTCATCAATACAAACAATTACATTTAATCAAGAAGAGTTGGATTGCAGTGGATAGAGTGCCAGGCCCTGGAGTAAAGAAGACCTGAGTTCAAATTCAACCTCAGATATTTACTGGCTTAGCTCTGTGACCTTGGGTAAGTAACTTAACCCTGTTTCCCTCAGTTCCTCATTTGTAAAATGAGCTGGAGAAGGAAATGGCAAACCATGCTAGTATCTTTGCCAAGAAAACCCCAAATGGGGTCACAGAGAGTCAGACACAACTGAAATGACTCAACCACAACAAAAATTTAATCAGTGATTACTAATTACTGAATGTTAGTTAATTTACTAATACTCAAAAATAGTTTTGTTACATAAAATATCCATATGCTTTGCACATCACTCCCTCTAAATCACAATTAGAAGTCTTTGTCCATTAATTATCATTTACTTTCCCTCTTATATGCTTGTAATTAGTATGTACTGCATTTCCCCCCAGTTTTCCCACTTTGCATAATTTCACAAAAGACTTTCTAAATATCTCTGTTTTCCTTGTACTTGTCAGTCTTGACGGTGTTTTGGCATTAAGTTACATTAATGTGAATTGTTTAACCCTTCTTCTGTTGTTGGATCCAGGTTATTTCCAGTTTTTTTAAATGTAATTAACAGTATATTGCTATGTAATTTTTTTTAACATAAAATCTGCCCTTTTATTTTGTCAGTCAATAAACATACATTAAACTATACTACGTTCCAGACTCGGAGCTAAGCACTGAGGATATACAAAGAAAGGTAAATAGTATCTGCCCCCAAGGAGATCAGTCTAATTGGGGGAAACAACATGCAAATAATTACCTATAGACAAGCTATATACAGGATCAATGGAAAATAATCAACAGAGGAAAGGCACTAGAATGAAGAAGGGCTGGTCGAGGCTTTCTATAGAAGGTGAGATTTTACCTGAAATTTGAAGGAAGCCAATACTTTTTGAGTATGTTCTAAGAAATGGAATTAATGGGTCAAGGGTATGATTATTTTGGCAACTTTTACTTCGTGGCTTCTCTCTGTCTCTGTCTCTCACTGTCTCTCTGTCTCTGTCTCTGTTTCTGTCTCTGCCTCTCTGTCTCTCTCACTATCTCTCTGTCTCTGTCTCTCTGTCTCTGTCTCTCTGTCTCTGTCTCTCTCTCTCACTGTCTTGTCTCTGTCTCTCTGTCTCTCTCTATCTCTGTCTCTCTCACTCACTGTCTCTCTGTCTCTGTCTCTCTTTCTCACTATCTCTCTGTCTCTCTCTCTGTCTCTCTCACTGTCTCTGTCTTTCTGTCTACCAAATTTTATAGGTTTCTTAGTTTGTTTTGTTTTGCCAGCTGTGGATGCACCTCTGTCTGAAGCAAACTGCAGCCTCAACTATAACCTCATCATATAGTCCTCGAGAGTTGCCTGAGTTTGAGTAGGTTAAGGGTCTTGCAAAAGACTTGCTTGTGATTGCACAGTGGGAGGATTTGAACCCAGGTCTTTCTGACTCCAAGTTCAGTATTTTATGCATGATGTCATTCTCAGGAAAAGAGCCAGTTCTAGAGGAAAATATCCCTACGGCTGCCTAGACGCATAGGTTTCCACAACAAAGGGCTTTTATGGGTTTGGCTATATTACTACTAGAGCTCTGGTGAACTTTCTCTTTAATTCCCTATAAACCTTCTTAGGGTAGGGGTCAGATGAAAAAGTCAGTGGCTACCAGAGACTGATGAGGATTATCAGTTAGTCAATGCACGTTTTTGAAGGGCTTACTATGAGCCAGGTACTATGCTAGGATTGTGTTCAGAATGGAGAAACAGAGTGGGATAGAGGCTGAGGAAGCCCATAAATCACTGGAGGTTCTTTGTGGGTTTGCTTAGCCCCCCCACCCCAATCGTCTTCCTACACTTTCCTGGTCCTCTGGAATCCTAAGGACCTCTTGGCCCATCTGGCATTTCTATAGCTTTGTGAGCATAGAGAAGGTCCTGGGGAAGGCACTGGAGACCAGTTTTTACCACAGCACCTTTTACCAAAGGTCTCTGGGAACCCGGAAGTAAGTCATAATGCTACTGAAATACACTGTTGATGTTACTACCACCACTAGCTAGCTAGTATTTATATATCACTTTAAGGATGGCAAAGCACTTTACAAATATCTCATTTTATTCTCACAACAAGCCTGGGAGGTAGGGGCTGTTATTATACCCATTTTTATAGATGAGGAAAACTGAGGCAGAGGTTAAGAAACTTGTCTAGGATAACACAGCTAGTAAGTATCTGAGGCTGGATTCAAACTTGGGTCTTCTTGATTATTCTAGTCTAGCACTATCCACTATACAACCCAGCTACCCTTTAATCAAATACATTCTGAGAAATTGAGTTCATCAGATAATGAAACCTGTTTCCCTTTTCTTGATGGAGAGGTAGGAAACTACAGACGCACAATGTTGAATATGTTGTCAGATGAAGAAATGAGATTTTTTTGTCAGTTTTGCATAACTGTTTCTTTATGGCAAAGGAGGATTCATTTGGGAGGGGATAGTATATTGGGAAGTGACCGGTATTAAAAAAAAAAAAACAGGAGGAATCAGTAAAACTTTTAAGACTAATTAAATCCATATAAAAAAAGTCCATGCAACTGAGTCTATGAAACACCGACAAGCCTATGGGGTATTGCCACATGGCACTGTCCTCTATCTGCGAAAGAGCTGAAAAGGCATCTCCCATTTGTTTCTCTCCCAAATCTGGTTATGGTTGTAATGCCCCTGTCCCCCTCCTCTCATAGATCCAATTTCCTGATGCAGCTGGTCCCATGGTTTAAGGGCAGAGAATATCGACCCTGCATTAAATGGGCCCACGTTGATTCTTTGTACAGTTCTGAGAAAGAAATGCTGTTCCTTCCAGTTCTAAATTCATGAACCTATTAAATTCATATTCCAGGAGAAAACCCTGTAAAAGGGATTCATTTATCTCGTCTACCTTCCCCACTGCCCCCCCCCCCCCAGGCTGTTCTTGGGGGAAGGGATGCCTAGGGAGCTACGGTTCTATCCCTGATTATCAGAACTCTTGGGCCCCACCTAGCACATGGGGGCTGTGAGCACTGTGGAGTCTCTGAGGAGACCTGGCTTCAGTCCCAGCTTTGCCATTTGCTATCTGTGGCATGTTGAACAAGTCACTTCATTTTTCTGGGCTGAGGTGGTCCCTTATCTGTAAAAAGAGGTCCTTTCTATGTATAAGGTCCTTTTTATCTGTAACAATCTATGACTCTAGGGGCAGCTAGGTGGCATAGTGGATAGAGCACTGATCCTAGAGTCAAGAGGACTGGAGTTCAAATCCAGTCTCAGACACCAGACAGCTGACATTTACTAACTGTGTGGCCCAGAGTAAGCCATTTAACCCCAATTGTCTTGAAAAAAGAACTAAAAAAATATGACTCTATTCCACATAGACATATTGTCTCTGAGTATCTATACGTACTTCCCTCTTGCTAAGCCTTAGTTTACTCATCTTTTTTTTTTTTATAAAGCAATTGGGGTTAAGTAACTTGCTCAAGGTTACATGGCTAGTCATTATTTATGTGTGGGTGCTCATTTTCTGAGGCCAGTTTCAATCCCGGGTCATCCCAACTCCGAGGCCGGCACTCTTACTCACTGCGCCACCTAGCCACCCCAAGTTTACTCATCTTTTAAACATTTGGGGTGGACAAGATGATCCCTATAAGGTCCCTTCCATTTCTAAACATGTGATTGGGTATGATCCTATGAAAGTACTTTGGAGTATATCCTCAATCCTGCTGGAACTAAAAGATCCTCTGTTGGACTTTTATGTCTTAAGTGAATTATTTAAAACCTCCCAGGAGCCTTTTCAAAGTTTGTTAAGAGAGGTGGTTATCTGTCAGTTTAAGGAGTGGCCCTTGCAGGCTGAAATTTCAAAGAAGATACCTTGGTCCAAAATTTGGCATTGATGGTCATAAAGTGGGTTAGTTCCTTAAAGGAGATATTATATGTGAATTGGTCACTGTAGCCCCAAGATTCCCTTGGAATCTCCAAGAATTTCCTCAAGGAAGTCTCTCTTGGCCCCAAGCACAGAGGAAAATTGAGTCCATGGACATTTGGTCATTGTTGTTTGTTCCTTGTTTTCAAAGAGGACCAATTACATCATGGTTGATGTCTTGACTAATGTGTGAATTGGATTTAAGTGAGGCAGTTGCAGAAAGTCATCAGCCTCACTTTCTCTTCCAGAGTCATTGAAGAAGTGAAAAATCAAGAGGACTGGCAGTGGCCTGGCAGACAGAGGATGATGTTGGCATCCGTCTTTGACATTTAACTAAGCACTCTGTAGTTCCTGCTTCAGCCACCATCATGGCTGCTGGAAGAAATTGTTCTCATCTATTCATTCTTTTGGGGAAAGTCTTCACATGCTTGGGATAGACATCCCCCTAACTCACTAACAGGTCTGAGACCTGTCAGTTCCCCTCAACCTGATTTAGCCCAACTGCTGAGACAGATTAGCAGGGTGCGGTCACTGTGCAGGCTATAATTTCTAGGAGCCACAGGTAAGAGTAAGGTGAAGATGGACAATAAAGGCAGATGAGCAACCCTGTAAAGGGCTTGGCAAGCCCTCACCTAGAGGTGCTAGTCCTCCCTGAATACCCATGTCTACCACCACGATTTCCTCCTCCTTTTCCTTCTCCTTCTCCTCTTCTTCCTCCTCCTACAAGTCTGAAATCTGCTGTTCTGGGTGCTCACTATGGTTATTAGTCATGATAGTTATTTTATATTACATATTATAGGGTGTTTACTAGTTATTAGTTAGGATTTACTAGGAATGCAAAAAATATTATTTTGACGTAAACAACTTTCCCCTGGCTAGCCAGACAAGGTGAGTTCTCATTGTCTTCAAGACTGTCTCAGTCTTAAAATATGTATTGTAGGCTCTTCTTGTTGCCATCACCTATCAGGGTTGGTCTATCTGGCTTCTGGAAATGTAGGATGATATGAAATGGGGCAGCCTTGCCCTGATTCAGAGCATGCACAGCTAATCTAGCCCTGGGCTCCCATAGGCTATTCCTAAATCAGATATGTAAGATTAGTTTGGTTTGGATGGGACCAATGATTTCATTGGTATAGGGATTTTCTTCTACTAGTCAAGACTGCAAGTGATATCTTAGAGACTTGTCTAGATGGAGACCTTTTAAAGCATTCCAGAGAGCACCTACACCAGATTAAGATGTAATTGGGAAATATCTAGCAAAATAAATAAAAATACAACAAAACATAGGTAACATTACATTTTAAAATTATTCTCAACAGGCAGAAATCCCCAGGTACAGATTAGTGGCCCCTGTTTCTGTCTGAGATTGACACCAATGCCCTAGACAACTCTCTAAGACTTTGTGTTGCAGAGCTGTTTGTACAGGTAGTTCCTTGATAAAATCACAGACCCAGCTCCTACGCCATTACTAACATAAGGTCCCATAACTATAGTAGTCTTTCTTCTTCCATTAGCTATATCTGCGTGTGCAGTACTGTTTGGGTCATCATCTATTCAGATACTCATATTAAGCCCCAATCACTGCATCTCTGAGAAAGATAATACCAAGTGACATATTAATACAAAGCAGAAAGGCATTTAATTAAAACAGGCTAGCAAGGGAGTGAGTCAGATAATAACCAATAATATTTGTACAGTGCTTAGCAAAGCACCTGGCATATAGTAGGCAGTTCACAGATGTCTGTGCCTTCCTTCCCTCCCTTCCCCCAGGTACCCATATACAATTGGCTGCCTTTTCCCACAACTTCAGAGGAGTGTGGATCAGCTTCACATTACATCCTTTTCAGCCCTCAACATGGAAGTTAACGGATAATCAAGTAAGGATGATGTTAAAACTGTGAGTTCAATGCTGCTCTGCCTACTTCCCATTGAATCTCAGTGTAGTAGTCTACACTGGTATTTCTTAACCTTTTTTTTGTGTTATTGACCCACTTGACATGGTAAGTACTCAGCCACTTCACAAAAAACAAAATCGACCCTGTCTTGCCAAATGAGAAATGATGCGTTATCTAACTACGTCTGCATTAGAGGGTGGTACATAAGCTTCAGTTATTTGTTCTGTATCTTGCACATGGTTTCTTAATCATAAATACTTGCTGACAGATTCATGGCAGCCTTTTTGCTCATGTGCATCATCAGCACTGCAAGACAAAATGAAAGGTTGTCCCATGAAATCTTTCTTTTTTTTTTTTTTGAGGGGGGAGGGCAGGGAAATTGGGGTTAAGTGACTTGCCCAAGGTCACGCAGCTAGTAAGTGTTAAGTGTCTGAGGTTAGTTTTGAACTCAGGTCCTCCCAATTCCAGGGATGGTGTTCTATTCACTGTGCTACCTAGCTACCCCTCATGAAATATTTCTTGTTGCCTTTGGACACAAGGCAAGGCCAACTCTTCCTACTCCTTCACTGGCATCTCCTAGGAGAACCTGTGAGCCATCCTTCCATTTAGCTGCAACTCTTTTATGCATTTGTTTAATTTTAGCAAGAATGTCAACATCGGTATGATTCAGTTCTTCTTGTAGAATCAATAATAATAGTGAGTATTAATATAGCATTTATAATATGCCAACCACTGTGCTAAGTACTTTTTTTTACAATTATCATCTCATTTGATCCTCATAACAACTCTGGGAAACAGTTATTACTGTAAACATTTTACAATTAAGAAAATTAAGGCAAATGGAGGTTAGGTGACTTACTCAGGTTCACATGGCTAGTAAGTGTTTGAGGCCGGATTTGAACTCAGGTCTTCCTGACTTTAGGCCCAGTGCTCTATCCACTACACCACCTAGTAGTCTCTCTCATCACTCGTCATGGAACTTGCCGACAACTAAGTTAATGTTTAAAGATGGCTCTAAAAACAACGTAATTTTTAGTACCTTCGCTTCTGTTTTGCCCCATTCTGCTTCTGTTACTATAAAAGGGAAAGGGATCAAGGGCCATTTTGTCCTTTTTTTGCTTCTGTTTCATGGTTTGCCATAGCCAAAGGTTCATTACCTAATAGGCCACCTATGGGTTGTGTCTTTTAGTACTTTTTAATGCTGCTCTTCTGACCAGAGACATGGTCTATCATGAAGAGCATCCTTTCATTCTTACCAGCTTGGCAGAATTTGCTAGAGCTTTAACTGTGCATCTTCTAGGGTTCTGTCCATACTATTAATAAACATGAGAACAGGATTTTTATAAAGATTGCTTAGTTCTTCTTTGTTAGATTACTTAGCATAATGCATTAAGGGTTTCTGTGATTTTGTCCCTTATTTTCCATATATATATTTTATTATTTTTGTGGTTGTTTATTAAGTTTATAATTTTTAAAAATGTGGTCCCACTTCCATCTAAACCTATTGTTGTTTTTAAATCAGTTCGTTTAGGGAAAGTCAACTTTGCAAATTATTTGCAGTCATTTACACATTTAATTCAGAAGACTGATTTAAGGTTATTGAATTGGATCAAATAAGGCTGGGGAAAGCTATTATTTTGCATAAATAGGAGTGTGAATTTACATAATTTTGCATTTTGGTACTTTTAAATCTGTATCTATCTATAAATATAGAAAACAAGTGTAACCCATGACTCAGAACTATAGCTCTGAGCTTACATGGACTGAATTCACTTCTGAAGGGTTCTTACTAAGTTGTACTTTGGTTCTTACCCGTAGCGGGGTTTCCTAAGGGAACATCAGAATTTGGTTTGTGCCTAAGAATATACAACAAAGGGAAAAGAAAATGGGCCCTGGGCAGCCATAAAAGCATTCAGGCTATCAAGACCTTGAATATAGGATAGGTTTTATTTAATGCAATAGAAAATACAAAGGACTTATAGCTCAACCCAATAGCAATTAATGCAAATGTTGACCTTTCCTGGGGACCTGTACAGTCCACATAACTCACAGAACCATCAGAGAAGGAAGTCAGTTACTTTCCTCTATACCCTGGCTCTTTCTCTTCTGTGAGGCTATGTAGATTTGGTAGGCTCTCTCTAGGGAACCCAGTTTGCCCTGAGTCTTCTCTTATACATATCATCTTCACTCTGTCCTCCTGTCCTAGTCAATCTGTGTCTGCTGCCCTTAATACTTGTGTGACCTTGGACAAGTCATTTAAAATTCCTTGACATTCATCTCCTTTATCTATAAAATAAGGAGACAACTAGATAGACAGAGGTCCCTTTTAACTCTAAATGTATGATTCTATTAACTTGAAAAGTGCTACATAATATTAAATTATTATTATTGTATATGATGATCCTTTAAATACTTGGAGATGGTGATGATAGTCCTCCAAATCTGTTCTTCTCAAGGTGAAATACACCAAGTTTTTTTTAAAGTGGTCCTTCTGTGACATGGCTTCAATATCTGTCACTATCTTGCTTACTGTGTTCCAGTTTGCTGGTATGTCTTTTGAAATATGGCATCCAGAGCTGAACTTAGTTTGGGAAGAGAGACCTCAATCTTCTGGTCTAGGAAATAAAGAGGTTCCAATATAGCTGAGTGCCTCTAGGGCCAAATACCATTTTTTTTGAGGGGTAGTAATGGAGAGGTGCCAGTCTTTGCTAGTCTGGACTTAAACATAGGTTTAGAATGAAAAGGGACCTCAGATGCAATCAAGTCATAACTCTTTATGTATATCAATATCAATATCTATACACACATGTGTATATATATATATATATATGCGTGTGTGTGTGTGTGAGTGTGTAAAGAAACCTGAAACACAGAGAGGTTAAGTGATTTGCCTAAGGTCACTGAGTTAGTAAGTGACCTAGGTCTCCCTGACTCCAGTACCCTATCCAGTACCCCAGTGGTGTCAAATTTGACTATAAACTGAGCCACTAAGCCATATATAAGAAACTCTGCAGGCTTCATAGACATCACCATTGTGATGTCATTGGTCCTCTTTAAGAACAAAGGATGAACAACAGCTGACTTAGAAAACCACATATTAACATTGTCTATGTTTTACTGTATTTTTATTTATTTTTAAAAATATTTCCCAATTACATTTTAATCTTGTTCATGTTGTTCTCCCTGCCTCTGCTATAACACACAAAAATGCCAAGTGTTATGTCAAACAAAGGGGAGAGTGTAGAGTAGGGAATAGCATTGCACCCATGTGATGGCTCGAGCATCCTGCCAGGGTGGTAGACACTCAGAAGCAGCAGAAAGCTTCCAGTGATGGCAGAGAGACCTTTCTCACCTTGTTACTGATGTGTAAAGTATCTTCAATGGAGGACAAAACCTTTTACTCTGCCACTATAGCTAATGTCTAAAATACAGCTACCAACGGGACAGATCAAGAGTATACACAGTGGAAAGAATGCAGCATCCTTCCCTCCCTCCTCCTTCCCCCCTCAGTTACCAGCTGTATAACTTTGGCCAAGCCTCTTAACCTCAGTTTCCTTATTTGTAAAATGAGGGAGTTAGACTAGATTTTTAACTTCCCTTTCAGCTCTAAATCCATATTAAGATATAACCAGTATCAGTGGCTGGGAACTGCTTTTGATGGCTAGTAAGGAAGCATGGGGGTATTGGGCACCTAAAGAAGGGGCACAGAATTGGGCACTATGGAAAAAGGAAGGCACCTAGAAAATAAGGGCTCATCTGATGTCATACAAATGTCATAGGTTGATAGAGGAACAGGTCAAAGTGACCCTTCCCTGCCCGTATGCTTCTGTCCAGATATAGAGTCTAGATCGACAGTCTTCTGGATTTGTCTGGGCTTTGGTTTCTGGAGGGGAGTTCAAGTGGAGGTTTGGTGCTGGGTGTATCCAGTGTTCAGAGATTTTGAATGCTGGGAAATGCCCAATTTCTGTAGCAGGTAGCTGTTTAATTTGGTGGCAAATCAAATCTCATAATGTTACAGTAAAGGCTCAAGATTCTAATTTATAGTAGGGAAGGAAAATGGGAAGGAAATAAGCCTTTATATAATACATGGTATGAGCTGGGCACTATGCTCATGGCTTTACAAATATTATCTTATTGTATCCTCACAGCAACCCTATGAAATAGGTGCTGTTATTATCTCTATTTCACAGTTAAGGAAAGTGAGACAAACAGAAGTTAAGTGACTTGCCCAGGGTCACACAGCTAGTAAGTGTCTGAGGCTGGATTTGAACTCAGAGTACTCTATACACTGCACTACCTAGTTGCCTGGTAGCACACTAAAAGATATAATTTTCAAATCTCACCTAACAACAAAGATAGCATTTCTCTATTGTCACTATTATTATTATAGTTAGCATTTTTTGCTTTTTTTTTGGAGGGCAATTGGGGTTAAGTAACTTGCCCAGGGTCACACGGCTAGATCCGAACTCAGGTCCTTCTGACTCCAGGGCCAACACTCTACTCACTGCGCCACCTAGCCACCCCATATAGTTAGCATTTTTATAGGCAGCTATAGCATAGTGTATAGAGCGCTGGGTCTGAAGTCAGGAAGACTCCTCTTCCTGAGTTCAAATCCAGCCTCAGACATTTACTAGCTGTGTGCACCTGGTCAAGTCATTTATCTTGTTTGCCTCAGTTTCCTTATCTGTCAAATAAATTGGAGAACAAAAGGGTAAAACGCTCCAGTATCTTTTCCAAGAAAACCCCAAATAGGGTCACAGAGTCAGACAAAACTGAACCACAAAGCATTTGCATGGTTCTTTATGTTTTATAGAATGCTTTACATATATCATCACATTTAAACCTTTCAATAGCCCTGTGAGGTAGGTCCTATTATTATTATTTTCATTTTACAGATGAAAAAACTAAGGCAAATAGAGGTTAAGTGACTTGCCCAGGGTCACACAGTTAGTAAGTATCAGAAGCAGGATTCAAACTCAGGTGTTCTTAGCTGCCTATAAAAGACTTTTCCCAGCTCAACTGGGAAACTGGTTCCAAAACAGTGAGTACCAGTCACCAAAGGTAGCCAGTAATCTCCTTTGTAGTCTGCTTACTGGCAGTTCCTGAATGTCTGGTCAAAGTCAGGAAAGGCTTTCTCTGCTTCAGGGCAGTTGCGTGGGCACCTAATATATATGAGCTGGGGAAGCTGAGGAGGAATACAAAATATGACTGCTGGGTTTAGGGATTTCTCCCCTGCCTTGTTTGTCGGCATCTACATATTCTCCTCTCTCTCTTCCCGTCCCCTTCTTTGTCCTCCTCAGGCTTTTGATCACTGAGGTTGTGCCACTGTTGTCTCAATTTGCAAACACTGACATCTTTCCCATGCCTGCTGATATCAGAATATCAGCGTCTGGTGCTCCAGGCAGTCCTCTTCTGCCCTTGGAGCCACCAACCATCTGCTCCAAGTACAGCTGAAATAACGGAACCCTGAAGACTCAGCATTCTTTCAGCAATCAGAATCAGTGACCTAGACATAGCACCTTTCATGGGCACCTTAGGGGGCAAGTTATTAACTCACTGTTGACCTGTTCCCTTAGAGCACAAGTTGGTCTGATGAAAGCCGAGGTGGAAGGGAAGGTTGGCAATGGACCTCAAGGGGCTTGAAATATCCCCACCTGGGAGAGATGGGAGGTGGTTTAGTTTGGGGCTGTTGGGAGTGTTGGGATGCTGAAGGTCTTTTTCTCATTTTGTGCTGCATTTCTATTTTAAGTAAATTGGTTTCCCTCCCCCCACCATTACAATGTGATATCATGTGATTAATGTAGCAGCTGGTTGTAAGGAAAAGATACAAAGGAGATGGGGGCTCAGAGCATTAATTCAGGTGAATATGAACTTAAAGACAAGTTCTAGAAAACTGGGTGTCAACAGTGGGCGATCACAGAAAAAAGCCCAAATTCTTAATGAGACAGGAGGTAAAGGAGAGGCTTTCTTTGAACTAATTTATCCCTGGATTATATTCATTCTAGGATTCACTGCCTTCTCCTCACAAAAGAAGCCTTCTATTCATTACTATTGATTCATTACATATGGCACAGTTTCCCCTGTTGAATAGAGTCACGTACTGAGCCATTTGCCATAGATAAGTGGTCAAAGGATATGAACAAATGATTCTCAAAAAAAAAAATGCACACTATTAACAACCATATGGAAGAATGCTCCAAATCACTAACAATAAGAGAAATGTGAATCAAAACAACCTTGAGGTTTCACCTGATACTCAGAAAAGTGGCCAAGATGACAAAAGATAGGAATAAAAAATGTTGGAGAGGTAGCCAAGCTTTGAACAGTAATGCACTATTGTTGGAGCTGTGAACTGAAGAAACCACTTATGAAAACAATCTGAAATTATGCAGATAAATGACTAAATTGTCCATACACTTTGACTTAGATGTTTCATTCCTAGTCATTTACCTCAAGGAGGTCATTGTCTAAAAGAAAACCTTCATATATACCAAAGTATTTGCAGCATATATGTGTGTATACATGCATGTATGTATGCATGTATGCATGCAGCTAGGTGGTACTGTGGATAGAGCACAAGGCCTGGAGTTAAGAAGACTCATCTCCTTGAATTCAAATCTGGCCTCAGACACTTACTAGATGTATGATTCTGGGTAAGTCACTTAACCATGTTTGCCTCAGTTTCCTCATCTGAAAATGACCCAAAGAAGGAAATGGCAAATCACTCCAGCATCTTTGCCAAGAAAACCCCAGATGGGGTCACAGAGTCAGAAACTAACGAATGACAACAATTTATAGCAGCAATTTTTGGGGTAGCAAAAGCAGTTTTGTGGAAACAAAGCCTATGCCCACTGATTAGGAGATGGCAAACAAAACATACAGTAGTATGTGAATGTAATGGAATTGTACTCTTCTATAAGAAATGACAAAATACGGATGAATACAGAGAAGCATGAAAAGAGTTACATGAACTCATCCAAAGTAAAGTAATCAGAGCCAGGAAACAATATCTACCATGACCACTACAATAGAAATGGGAAGAATAACCTACCACAAAACAATGAAAAAAATGTTACAAAATTGTCATTGTAGATGACAAGCTTGGTCTCAAAGGAGAGATAAGAGGAAACAATTCTCTCTACTCCTTTGTAGATAGGAGGAGTCCATAGGTGTGGGGCAGGGCATAGAATGTCAGATTTTTAAAAACATATTGAGCAGTTTTGCTGAACTTTTTCTCTTCTTTGTTTTTTCTAAACTTATTTTTAAGAAGGATGGCTCTCTGGTGGGGTATGAAATCGGGGTACAAGGGGAATTTCAGGCAACATAAAAGCTTAAGATATCTACAAACATCTGTTTTTTGAAGAATCACCTACTGACCAACTGTGCTCATTTGCTATATTGTTGTTTGATACAAAAGAATTATAAGATACAAACATACAACAAATATTTATACAGTGTCAGAGCACTGACTAAACTCTGAGGAGATATAAAGTTTAGGGGAGACAGTTCTTCCCCTCAAGGAGCTTACAGATGAGTAGAAAGATAAAACCCTAAAACAGATCATTGCAGTATACAATATTATAATGTCAGTGCATTAGATAATGGTAAATGAAGACACTGTGTGAGATCTTTGGGGTTAGGCTGTTAACAGGGAGATCAGGAAAGCTTTCATGAAGAGAATGAGTTTTTGAGTCTGTTTTCAAGAGATGAGTATCCATTAGAAAGGCATGGAAGAGGGAGAATGCAGATTACATTCAAGAGGCAAATTTTTTCAGTTTGGCCGAGTTCAGAATCTGCAAAAGAAAATAAGATGAAATAAAGCTGGAAAGGTAAGGGGGTACCTTGAATACCAGGCAAATGACTTTGAACTCTACTTGGGGTAAAAGGGAACCATTGGAGACTTTTGAGCATTGTAGTGATATGACCAAATCTATGCATAAGAAAGATCATCCTGAAAGGGTATAAAGGAAGGAATAGAGCTGGAAGATAATGGAAACAGGAAAACCTATTAGAAAGCTACTCTAATGGTTAGTTGATAATACAATTCTAGAGATTCTAATTTCTCTTCTTGGACCATTATCCATCCTTATCTAGCAAGTAATCCAGTACATTGGGGAAATTTTTGGTGTTTTTAAATACTAAATGATTGGTTTGGGGGCAGCTAGTTGGTGCGGTGAATCCTGAGTTCAAATCTTACTAGCTGTAGGACCTTGGGCAAGTCACTTAACCCTGTTTGATTCAGTTTCCTCATCTGTAAAATAAACTGGAGATGGAAATGGCAAACCACTTCAATATCTTTGCCAAGAAAACCCAAAAGGGGTCACAAAAAGTCAAATACAACTGAAAAACAACTAAACAACAAATGATTGATTTACTCATTTTTTTCAGAGACAATTTTTTAATCAAGATTCCTTTGGAGGGGGGCAGCTGGGTGGTGCAGTGAGTTGAGCACTGGCCTACTAGCCATGTGACTTTGGGCAAGTGTCTTAATACCAATTCCCCTAAAGCCAAAGAGAGAGAGAGAGAGAGAGAGAGAGAGAGAGAGAGAGAGAGAGAGAGAGAGAAGATTCCTTTGGAGGGAGTGATAATGATCCTCACATCAGGCCAGTACTTCCTATTTGGGCACAGAGGGACTCACTGATGTAAGACCCTATCGGTCCATTCAGGTCATCATTATATTGATATGGGAAGAATTGTTCTCTGTGCATGGGTATTAAAAATAGAGCTTATATAGCACTTTGTATAATGCTAATTTCACTGGATGCTCATTTTCTTTCTTTTTTTTTTGCTTTTTTTTTGTTGTTGGGCAATTGGGGTTAAGTAACTTGCCCAAGGTCACACGGCTAGGTTTTTGTTTGTGTGTGCGTTAAGTGTCTGAGGCTGGATCCGAACTCAGGTCCTTCTGACTCCAGGGTCAATGCTCTACTCACTGCGGCACCTAGCCGCCTCTGGATGCTCATTTTCATCCACCATATAATATTAAGTTGGAAAAGTATTTTTATTACCCTTTCTATAGACAAGGAAGACAAGGTTCTATGAGGTAATGTGACAGGTCTATGAAGCTATAACTTGAGCTCAGATAAATACAGTGCTCTTTCTACGTCAGAGCAGAGCAAGACTAGTATGGTGTAAATATGTCAAGCGAAGATAAAAAGGGGTCACTACTTTGTATATAAAGGTGCAGCTAATGGTGCATGTATGGAGCATAGCCTTGGAGTAGTAAGGAAGATCTGAGTTCAAATCCAGCCTGAGGTACTTATTAGCTGTGTGACCCTGAGTAAGTCACTCATTTGTAAAATGGGGACACAGTAGAGAAAGAAATGGAAACCACTCCAGTATCTTTGCCAAGAAAACCCTATGGACTTTTGTGATGTAGAGTTGGACATGCCTTTACAACTAAACAACAATCTACACATAGGGATCTCTGCATGTGACATACTAATTTAGTTTTAAAACATAATATTATCCATGTTTTATTGTATTTTTTTATTTTGATATGTATCTCCCAATTACATTTGAAATTGACTCAGGTCACATTCAGGAGTGTTGTGGGCCATCTATGACCCACAAGTCATGTGTTTGACAGCTCTGGTGGATTGGGGAGAAAGCCAGCCTTGGAGTCAGGAAGATTTAGGCTTAAATTCAGCCTCTGACATATATGCTGACTGTGTGACCCCCCAGGAAATCACTTAACTATCTAATACCCCCAAGCAACTGTTGACTCTAAATTGTAGAATAGTTTCTGGTCTTTATTGGGAGAGAGAATTTTGTATACCAATGAAATCACTAGTCTGGACCAAAAGAAAAAGAAATTCTGTATAAAGTTGAACTCTCCCTGTCTATGACAAGTTGGGGTGTTCCAGATGTGACTCAGAGCAGCTATTCAAAACCCAAACTAGCCTATGGCCAATAAAATGCCTACATTCTCTACTGCTTTATCTTCTGACAGTAGCATTGAAATATAGTTGGGATCTAGAAGGAGAAGGAGCAGGATGCTGGAAAAGGGGAGACTTAGGGTTGGTATTTTTACAAGTTCATATGTTTTGGGGTGGCTAGGTGGCACAGTGAATAGAGTGCCGGCTGTGGAGTCAGGAGGACCTGAGTTCAAATTCAGCCTCAGACACTTAACACACACACACACACACACACACACACACACAACTAGCCATGTGACTTTGGGCAAGTCACTTAACCCCAATTGCCCTAAAAAAAAGCAATAAAAGTTTATATGTTTTTTAAAGTTTATTTTTTTGACTATGTATATGTGTTACAAGAGTTTTCTTTTCTTTTGCCCAGTAGGGGGAGGAAGGAGGTGAAAAGGAGAGAAAATAGATGTTTTTGTTAATTGAAAAAAATTGAATTAAAAAAATAGTTCATGGGTTTTGCAAAAACAAAGTTGAATCTTTGGTATTCAAGCTGTTCAGACCAGAGAACATTTGCTGTGGATTAATAATTGAAAAATATTGACCCTGAATGAAAAGGTTTATGGGTAACGAGTCTTTGCCAGGGTGGGCACTAGGCAAAATTGTGAATGATGGTAACATTTCATCCATTTGGAACTCAAATTCTACAATCCTCACCTATCTGAATACAGTGGAGAAATGTGAAGGAAGCAAAAAGTCCTCTGAACAGTCAAAAATACATTTTACATATGCTAAACCTCATGTTCATGACTCAAAGGAGAGCCTCGTATAGCCTCAGCTCATGTTTTTGCTTTGCACACAATTCTATCAGCGTTTGCCTTCCTGCTTTTCAAGACTATTGAAGATAAAACCCAGTAAGTTAGGAGAGTAAAAGGGCCACTCACCACAGGTGGTCACCTTGACATAAGCTAGAAGTGATAGCTGACAAAGGAAGCAGGAAACTATTAAATGAAAACACAAAAACCACTAAGAGCACAGCAATCTGAGGCTATTGAGTGTCCTGGAAAATAGCCCTTCAAGCTCATTAGCTCCTGATGGTAGCACCGTGTTTCAGCACAGTATAGTCATTGATGTTCATAATGATGATCCTGAGTCATTAGAAAAGAACTAAATTGTGTCCATTATCCTCTTGTGAAATCTGGTATAGTTTCTCTCCTCACATAAGTTCTTTGAGGCCAAGAACCAGAATTTCTATTTCTTTTTATCATCTACAACAGCTAATACATTCTATGTAACATTGGGTACTTAATACAAGCTTGCAGAAAGATGGCAGTATTCCTTGCTTTGTATATACCATGTACAGATGGACACTTAGCATTTCATTAATTTCATTTATTCTTACTTTCATATTCAGGGTTCTTTGTAAAATCTGCTTCCTATTATATACATAAACATGTAAGTATATATATACCTGGATACATAGACATATGCATATGCATGCTATGTATAGAATATTAGATATACATATCTATATGCTTGTAGCTTGAGACTACCTTGATAATCATTAAAATATGAAAACCTGGCTGAACCTCTTCTGTGTCTTGAGTAAGGAGAAGGGAAACAGGAGAGGGTCATATACCTAAGTATAACCAAATGATAATCTAGGAGCACAGAATGGAAATGACAATACTATATAAAATATAAAATGACTCTGTTAGTTTTTTTTTGTTCTCAATACTGTGAGTTTCCCCCTTCATATTGAACATGTACTGTTTTGTTTATTTTTTAAAAAAACATCCATTTAATTTTAAGAACAAATGTTGTTGCTTGCATTCCAGTCCAGCCTAACGTGCATGAATAGAGAACAATCTCAAAGCATTACTATTGGTTATGTTATAACTAAATTGGTAGAATAAAAAATATGGGTGTGGAAACACAGGTTCTCCTTTAGAACTGGCCTACCCCTGATTTATGCTGCCCTGAGAACTATGGAATTGGCAGGATACCAATGTGTGTCCTCATAATCTATATGTTGTCTGCAAAAAGCACTTTATTTGGAGTTAGAAGACCTGGGTTCATATCTCAGCTAGTTCTGTGGTTTCAGGCAAATCATTTATCCTGAGTCTCAATTTCCTTATCTGAATATAACCCAAAGCTCAAGTCCATTTCCATAAGACTTTCCTCATTGATGAAAATTCATTCCTGGATATTCCATACTTGCCTGAAGGATGGAGTTGGTGAGATATCCTATAGGCATCTCAATTTCAAAATGTCCAAAAAGCCTTCATTATCTTTTGCCACAAAGATAACTCCTTGTGCTAACCTCCATTTTTTGTGTCCCTGTCATTCAGGTTAGAAATCTCAGCATTATCCTAACTCTTCTCTCCATGTATACAATCAGTGTTAAGTCTTGTTTCCTCCACCTTTACAATATTTTTCATATCCATTCTTTTCTCTCCACACACACAGGCACCTACTATAGTTCAGATCATCCTTACCGCTTGCTTGCATTATTTTTATACCCTCCTAAACTAGTCTCTCTGCCTCATGGCTTTCCTTTCTCCAATATATCCTCTATACAGCTGCGAAATTGATATTTCTAAAGCACAAGTCTGCCCTTGTCATTGTTTGAGAAACTTTAGTGCCTCCCATGCCTCTGGCATTAAAAGACAAACACCTCTAGCATTTAAAATCTTTCATAATGACTCCACTCTCTCTGATTTCTCAATAATTCCCCTCATGTACTCTATAGTATATTCTAGTCAAACTGTCCTATTTGATGCTACCCAAACTCAACATTCTATCACCCACCTGTTGAGCTTTGTGCAGGCTATCCTCCATGCCTATGTAATGGGTGTCTGGCAATGCCCAGATCCCCTAAGATGGAGATACCCACAAGGGAGTTGCCAGGGGCCTTCTTCTGGGAGAAGATGTTCTACATTAGCCTACCACATGGTTGGAAGCAGACTCTTTCCATTGGCAGTGTAGCCAGATATGCTAATATCTTTAAATCTATCTGAGGTGGAGTAGCTCTCTTTCCTACAGAAGGGTTTTGGTCTTGGAATAGGTCCTGTGTTTATGTGATAGCACCCATAAGTCTAGTGTCTTATGGACAGATTAGCCCAAACACATCCAATCTCATTCTTTAGTTCTACATTGCACTGATGTTATTTCATCTTATCTGGTATAAGTTTGATGTCCAGAGCCATAAAGATGAGGTCCGTCAAGGTGGAGGTGAAATGGGATGGTCACTCCACTCTGCAGCTGCTGCTCTGCTTGGAGAATAAGATTCCTATACTGACTTAAGCTCATCATCTCTAATCTCATCTCCATGCTGCCAACTCAAGCCTGGACTGACAGCACTTCCCTCAGTCTCCTCTACCCTCTGATTGGAGGATTGGAGGATAGAGTCCCAAACTTTTCCTAACGCTTTTTCCTTTATAGAGGGCAGAAACTGGATTTTGGTGGTTACTCCACTCTAAGTCTACTGATCTGGCTGGTTTCAACTCCTCAGATGTCCCCTGCTGTCCCCCTTCCCCTTTCCTGCCTCCTTTTGTCTGTTATCTTTCCCATTTAGACTGTAAGCTCCTTGAGGGCAGGGACCGTTCTTCTTTATTAACTGTATCCCCAGAATTTAGCACAATGCTAGGCACAGAGTAGGTGCTTAATAAATGTTTATTGGATGTCCCCATAGGAAGTGGGCATTTTCATTCTCACCAGGTACAGGGTAGCAACTGGGGAAAAGCTTACCAGGTCAGGAACTCTACTCCTTGCATCTAGAACTGAAAAGGACAAACAAAACAATCCAAAGCCTTTTAAGCCTGTTTCTTATAGCCACAGGACCTAAGGAGAGTGGAAGGCAGTTCTCAGGCTCTTTCCCCCCTACCTCAGCTGCCTGCACAGTGAGTGACCAGTCCTCCCTGGACACTTCAAGAGGAGACAGCTAGATTTAAAGCCACAGACAGTTATGTCTATGCAGACAATGGCAAAAGGCTTCTCTCAATCATCCAGAAGCAGTCCCTAAAATCTCCTCCATCTTCTTGTGGTCTGGGCATGTATCAAATACTCATTGCAAGCAGAATACACACTATCCTTCTCTCTCCTTCACCGACTCCCTAGCTTCCTTCACATCACAGCTCAGGCTCCACCTCTTACAGGAGGCCTTCTCTGGTCTCTTCAGTTGTAGTTTAGTTGTATTGCATTTTAGTCACATTTAGTTGTAGTTTAGTTGTATTTAGTTGTATTGCATTTTAGTTGCATTTAGTTGTATTTTAGTTATATTTAGTTGTATTGTATTTTAGTTGCATTTAGTTGTATTTAGTTGTATTGCATTTTAGTTGCATTTAGTTGTATTTTAGTTATATTTAGTTGTATTGCATTTTAGTTGCATTTTTCCACCACAGCTACTTTTAGCTGCATTCAGTTGCATTTTAGTTGCATTTAGTTGTATTTTAGTTGCATTTAGTTGTATTGCATTTTAGTTGCATTTAGTTGTATTTTAGTTGCATTTAGTTGTATTGCATTTTAGTTGCATTTTTCCACCACAGCTACTTTGTCCGGGTATATCTTACATACATTTATCTGTATACAGTTTGCTCTCCCCTACTTCCCTCTCATCCCCCTGCAGTAGACATAATTTCCTTGAGTGCAGGGACTGTTTTACTTGGTCTTGGTGCCCCCAGTACATGGAAACAGTGTCTAGCACATAGTAGGTGCACAAGAAATACTTATTGAATTAAACTGCATTTGAATAGCCCTTATATAAAAGTACTTTACATGCCATAAAGCACCATATCATTGTCAATTATAATTAATATTGTAATTGATAATAACTGTTGTTATTATTATTATTACGGGGAGCAATTCTTTTCCTTGTGAAATTACTTGGAAAATATCTCCCTCCTTCTTTGTTTTGTATTTGTGTTTGTGCACCTGTGTGTGACTACAGAGGGGACCTCTGGGATCCTTCTATACTCATATACAACTCTGTTTGCTAAGGCATTCTCAAATAAGGTCAGTGGACTGAGGGGAGATATCAAAGCCTGTTCCCATATGGGAGATTCTGAGGTGTTCTTTGGCTCAGCACACAGACCCTCCCTTGACATACTTGGAAAAACTATGTATGACTGTTTTTCCCAACCCCTACTCAGTCTTACTTCACATAACAACAATTGAGGTAAGGCCAGCCAATAGTGTGACATAACAAGAATGTGAGTCACTAAAGAAAAGCATACAAGCATAAGTCTGCTTTCCAGAATATTCAACTAAGTAGATGAGATAAATGAGAAAATGTAGGGCTGCTAGCATGAGAGACCACCTTGTGTCATTTCTTAGCAATGTTTTAAGACTGTTCTGTCCTCCTCCCTTTTGGGTTTAGTATTGGAATTAAAATGAGAATGTTTATCCAAAGTCAAAGGGTCTGTCTCTGTCTTTTTCTGTCTTTGTCTCTATCTGTCTCTCCCCTTAAAAAAGAAAAGGCTATTGTTGGAGAAAAAAATTTCTTTCAGGCTGCAGGGAACATACAAAAATGTAGGCTCATCTTATATAATATTGTCTATTCTGTTTTCTTGGATTATGTTTTCACAGTATACTGGGGAACCTTATTTCAATTCATATAGAAGAGAGATTACTCTTTTTCTGCTTGGCCCTGATAAAACTAGGACCAATGGGTGGCATCTATAAGGAGGTAGATTACAATTCATCAGGAGGAAAAACCTTCCAATGATTAGAATTCTGTCCAACAATAGAATTGGCTGCCTATGTGGTGGGGGGAGTAGTGTATCCTCTGTCATGGGAAGTTTTCAAGAAGAAGATGGATGTCTATTGGACAAGGATGATGTAAATGGCATTCATACTTCTGGATTGAGTTGGGTAGTACCTCCCTATTCAGAGATGGTATGATTTAACAATGCAGTGCACAGTGAAATGCTTCTTATACAGAGAAAAGAATAAGAATTTGAAGATGTAGAAAAGCCTCTGCCTCAGGAGAGTGACACCATAGCTAGATATGGTTAGTGTAGGCCCATGAACCAAATCCAAAGTTCCCAGTAGAGTAGAAGACAGGAAGAATTCAGGGCTATAGATATAGGTTCCCCCTGACCTCACTATCACTGAAGGTTTTGGCTCTGGAGAAAAGGATCCCTACTTAGTTAAATGCGGGGTGGGAGGGGATGCTGAAATGAACGGAGCACGTGAGTTGGTTCCCTGAATTGGGAAGGTTACAAGTAGTTTTTGGATTTTTTTTTTGGAGGGGGAAAGGCAAGGCAAGTGGGGTTAATTGACTTGCCCAAGGTCACATGGTTAGTATGTCAAGTGTCTGAGGTCAAATTTGAACTCAGGTCCTCCTGACTCCAGGACTGGTGCTCTATTCACTGAGCCACCTAGCTGCCCCTTGGATTTTTCTTGGGTATTAATGTATCCCAGTTACAGAGGGACCTTTCCCTAAAGCAAAGAAGATATGAACTATCAGAGATAGTGAGATTGTAGTTTAAATGAATTACAGTTGTAGGGTCCATGAGGTAAATTAATCTGTATATTGCTCCCTTTGCAATTTTAAAAAGTGCCAGATTAAGATGTCTGCATACCAGTATCCAAATAGAGTATAAACTCTTTGATGGCAAAAATTGTCAGAGCTAGACAGATGCCAGCTAGATGCACAGACAAAAGGATGGATAGATGATTACTAAATAAATAGAGAGACAGACAGATTTGTATAGATTGTTGTTATTATTCAGTAATGTCTGACTCTTTGTGACCCCATTTGGGGTTTTCTTGGCAGATACTAGCTTACCATTTCCTTCTCTAGTTCACTTTACAGATGAGGAAACTGAGGTTAACAGGGTTAAGTGACTAACCCTGGGTCACACAGCTAGTAAATGTTTGGGGCCAGATTTAAATTCAGGTCTTTGTGACCTAGGAGTCACCTAGCACTGTGCCACCTAGCTGCCCCATGTATACGTGTGTGTGTGTGTGTGTGTGTGTGTGTGTCTGTAATTGTCTGGCCCTGGGATTTCATTCCACATGCCAGTGTAGGGACCACCTTACCATCTTAGGAAGGAGACCTCTTCTACCAAGAAAGAGAGGCAACAGTTCTGTAGCTTATATTTATAGAGATTTTCCTGAGGACATTGAGAACAGCGGCAACAGCTCACATTTATATAGTGTTTAAAGGTTTTCAAAGTACCTTACATATCTAGCAGTTGTATCGTGGTGGGGGTTGTGGTGGGGAGCAGAGCTAATGATTCCTTCTTGGCTAGCCCACACCCCATAGACCAGGTCTTCTCTTCAGGCATCTTTCTTTTTCACATTCCTTTCCAACTTGTGAAGGAAGAACACTGGGAACGTGAAGTGCTCGAAGGGTATTCTCATTCCACTATAAACCCCTTTCCCTAAGGACTGGTGACTTGTCTGCCTGGGGAAATGCAAATCTATATGCTTCTTGCTTTGGGGAGGCTATACAATATGGATCAATAAAACCTCTTCTCTTTCTCTTGAGCTTCTAGCTAGGAACATCCCAGTGATTAGAAAGATAATCTCTACCTCTCTGTCTTGTCTCTTTTCTGTCTGTCTCTCTTGCTGGCTCTTGCACAAATGTCTATCGAAGTTTTAAAATCTCCAAGTTCTCTCTATCTATGTTACTACCTATGACCTCTCTTTCACTCCATTTACCCCAAGGACATACACAGATCTGTCATACAATGAATGACCCACATTATCTTACAAAAGCTGGTTTAAGACAAATGGTGGGATAGAAAGTGAAATAAAGTTTTAAGAAAAGACTCTTGGGGATATGGTCTCAGCCCTCTCCTGAGAAAGCAGGTGAGTCTAAATGATGCATGGGATGGGAAAATAGGGCATCGACAATTCTGTTTACAGTAACAGGAACAGATAGATCATCTCACTGGATCTTTTCATTGACTCTGAGTGGTAAGCACAATTATTACCCCTGTTTTACAGTGGATAGAGTGCTAGGCCTTGAGTCAAGAAGATCTGAGTTCAATCCAGCCTCGGATACTCACTAGCTGTGTGACCCTGGGTAAGTCACTTAACTATTGTCTGCCTCAGTTTCCTCAACTGTAAAATGGGGATAACAACAGCATCTATCTCTCACGGTCATTATAAGGAGCAAATGAGATAGTATTTGTAAAACACTTAGCACAGTGCCTGGCCCATATACCAGGTACTTAATAAATGCTCATAGACAAAAAAAAAACTGAGCCTCAGAGAAGTTAAGTGACAGGGTCACACAGTTAATATGTGTCAGAGGGAGAACTTGAAGTGTGTGTGTGTGTGTGTGTGTGTGTGTGTGTGTGTGTGTGTGTGTGTGTGTGTGTGTGCCAGGACACTGGTGGAACTAGAGAGGCTTAAGTTAACTCCCTACACTCCCACAACCCTATTTTTTTGTATTGTGAGTGAAGTTATAGAATAGACCTGTGGCAATTTAATTAAATTTAATTAAAATTAACTTTGACCTAAGATGGATTGATTTAGGATCTAACTGTGGGTCTTTGGGGCAAGAAGAATATAAAATTGCCTTTTAGTCACTTGGTGGAAATCTCCTAGACCCTAGGGAACCTCCTTGACAACTGCTTTTAATTTCCTTGCTGGCGATTTTCATTTGCTTTATTTTCCTGTGCTGTTTCTACTTGCTTTGAAGATTACTTTTTTTGGGGGGGTGGGAGTGGGTGGGATATGAATATGTTTTATTAAAGGGAACATTCATTGGAACCCTCAGGCTCTGAGTGATCCATTGCAACAAATGTGCAACCTTGACTGAACATTGATCCTGAAATGGATATTTCTATTCCTGGAGCTAACCTCATGAGCTCAACGGAAGATATGGACCTGAAGTGAGTTGGACAGTGCAGAGCAAAGGAAAAGATGAAATGCCTATTGGGCAGTCTGGATTGTTTAGCTATCAAAATCCCAGGAGAGTAAAATATTTGATGAGTTACCTTATCATATTTTAAATATTTGTCAATCTATGTTTATGAATCTTTTGGTTTTTGACATTTCTTTTGTGGTGGACAAAATCAATATCTAAAAATAAGCTTATACTTGATTTATTCTGTTTATTGACTGCCTTTCTAGAAGATATATGGGCCAAGCCTAAGCTTTAAGAGATTTTCCTCTAGATGCTGGGACTGGGCATAAGGAACCAGAGAGTACAAGAAAATCCTGATCCATGCTTGGGATCATGCTCCTCTCTCCCCACCCCTCAAAACTGAGTCTGGTCTCCATATGCCCAGATCTGGGGCCCTGTAGTGTGAGGTCACTCCAACCTCATTGGAGTCATTTGTGGGTCATTTGTGCTTATATATGAGAGGCAGCATGGAATAGCAGATAGATAACCTTAGAGTCAAGAACACATGGCTTCACTTTGCTAAACAAGGGAAAAGGCTTATTTCAATGTCTGGTTCTGACACACACTAGCTGGGGCTACAAATTGCAGAGTTGGTAGTGGACTGCATTAGTATAAGGAAATTTTCTTATCTAGGGACTCTATATACCCATGAGCTCTCTCTCTCATACACACACACACACACACACACACACACACACACACACACACACACACACACATTCACACACACACGCTGGATACACAGATATCTTGCACATTACCTAACACAAGCTGAACAGACACAGTCAACCTCTCCTTGATCTGTGCTCCAGGACCAATAAGACACTAAGAAACTCCCATGTACAGCCACTGATACACCTCTTTTCTCTTACCCTAAAAGTACTACACAAATGCATTAAATCAAAAGAATATGGTGATAGAAAGGCAGGAAAAGGGTATTATTTGAGAGTTGTGGGAAAGTCAATTAGTAGCTGATGGGGAAACTGAGGTTGAAGATGAGAGAGCAAAGTGTTCAGTGAGTGCCATCAAGGGCAACAGAAAGAGTAATGTCCACTGGACTGACCACAGGTTGTTACTATTGGTGAATTTCTGTGTCCTCTGTGGTTCTTCTATTCATTCATCCTCCGACTTGCCATGTATCTTGGCGTATTAAAGGTTACAGCCTTCTCTACCTCGTCTGCTTTCCCACGTAAGCAGAAAAGGATGGGGTCAGCCCTGCTCACCACATAGCATTGAGAACATTTGGCAGGGTCTCTCTCAGTAGAGATGACTAAGAGCATCAGGGAGGGAGGTAAAGGCACACTCATCAGGGTTAGGAACATCTCTGGGTGGAGAGACTTAATTTGGAACATTCTTTCCACCATGCATCAAGTGAAGTGAAATTGATTAGCATTTAATTTGGTCCAGCTGTTCTTAACATGGTGAATGGAAAGCTTCATTGTGCTTTGCTTGAGGTAGGATTCCTTATAGTTAACAGTGCAAATGCTGAAATATACTAACAAAAAGATGCAGTAGTTCATGTCAGACTTTTTTCTGTGGTCTATCATTCAGAGCCTTGTGTAAATAGTCCAGAATGCCTGAAATCAGTTTGTGCCCCTCAAAGGCACAATTTTTCTTGGGGGGGGGGCTTAGGAGGGTGTTGTAAATCTTTGAGCTCTAGCTAAGAGCTGGTTCTACCACTAAAGGATATTGTGACCTAAGGAGCTCTCTTCACCTCTCTAGGCCCTAGTTTCTTTGACAGCAAAATAAGGTGGTTGGAAAAGATGGTCTTTTAAGGTCTCTCCTAGCTCTAAGATGCTATAAATTCACTTTAATAGACTAATTTGGTCACATTGGTTCATCAAGAAAAGATGATGCCATGCTCTTTGACCCAGCAATACCATTTCTAAGGTTTGTATCCCAAAGAGATCATAAAAATGGGAAAAGGACCCACATGTACAGAAATATTTACAGCAGCTATTTTTGTGGTGGCCAAGAACTGGAAACTGAGGGGATGCCCATCAGTTGGGGAATGGTTGAACAAGTTGTGGTATATAAATACAATGCAGTATTACTGTGCTATGAGTGATATTGAGCAGGGATACTTCAGAAAAACCTGGAAAGACTTATATGAACTGATGCTGAGTGAAATGAGCAGAATGAGGAGAACATCGTATACAGTAACAGCAACACAGTGTAGTAACTAACTTTGACAGACTTAGCTCTTCTTAGCAGTGCAAGAATCTAAGACAACTACAAAAGATTCATGATGGAAAATGCTATCCACATCCAGAGAAAAAAACTATGGAGTCTGAATGCAGATAGAAGCGTACCACTTGGTCTGTGTGTGTGTGTGTGTGTGTGTGTGTGTGTTTCTTTTTTCTTATGGTTCCTCTCATTGCTTCTAATTCTTCTTTACAATGTGATTAATGTGAAAATATGTTTAATATAAATGTATATGCAGAGTCTATATCACCCCTGTCTTAGCATGGGAAGAGGAGAGGGAGGGGGAGAAAATTTGGAACTCAAAATCATATGGAAGTAAATGTTGAAAACTAAAAACAAATTAATATTTTTTAAAAAAGAAAAGATCATGCCAGATAATTTACTTTACTGACAAGGTTACTTTACCAATAAATCAGGGTAATGCTGCAAACTTAGTTTAGAAAGTAACTTGCAGTATTCCTTTGGAAAGGATGGAGAAATGTGGACAAGATTATAATATAATTAGTTTGATCTGGAGCTGTTTGACTTGATGGACCTTAGCTATTAATGGTTCAATGTCAACTTGGCAGGATGTCTACAGTGGAGTACCCCAGAGATCTGTGGTTGGCCCTATGCTGTTTTAACATTTTATCCATGACTTAGATACAGACATATATGCCATGCTGGCCAAATTTGCAGATGATGTAATACTCAGAGGAATAGCTTATATGATGGTTCAGGATCCAAGAAAACCTTGAGAGGTTAAAATATGGGACTGAATCTAATAATAGGAAATATAACAGAAATGAAATGTAAAGTCTTATGCTTAGGTTAAAATGTTGACTTACAAGCACAAGATGGAGGAGATGATTAAATAGCAGTTTATCAGAAAAACATCTAGGAGTTTAAATAGACTCTTAATATGAGTGGATAGTGTGATATGGTAGCCAAAAAAACTCATGTCTCATGTGATTGAGATGTAGCTTCCAGGAATAAGAAGTGAAAGATAGTCAGTCAGTCCTTCTATACCATCCCTTGATCAGAACAAATCTGGAGTTTTGTGTTCAATCCTGGGTGCTATTGTTTAGGAAGGATATTGATAAACTTTGAAGTGCATCTGGGTAAGAATAACCAGAGTGGTGAAAAATCCCAAATCTATGACATATGAAGACTAGTTAAAGGAACTGGGGATATTTAGCCTGGAGAAGAGATGACTCCGGAGGACATTATGGTGGTATTTATGTAAAGACAAAGAAAAGAGGGAGACTGAGGTCTGATGGGAAAACCTTTCTGACAATAGAATAGGTCGTCAGAGTTGTTAGTAGGGCATCCCTCACAGGAAGAGGTCAGTCAGAAGCTCTATGATACCTTGTCAGGTACTAGGATATATTTCTTCTTCAGACATGGGTTGGACTGGTTGGCTAGCAGGGTCCCTTTCAATTTGGAAATTCTGTAATACTTCAGTGTGATTCTGATAAAACATAATGCCAGTTGGCTTTTACATTAAGAAATAGTCAGGCTTTTTTTTTTTTTTTTTTGGTCCTTGGCTTCCAAGATGACCAAGAAGAGGAGGAACAACAGGGGCGCCAAGAAGGGCCGCGGCTACATGCAGCCCATCCGCTGCACCAGTTGCGCCCGCTGCATGCCCAAGGACAAGGCCATCAAGAAGCTCGTCATCTTCAACATCGTGGAGGCCGTGGCCGTCAGAGACGTCTCTGAGGCCAGTGTCTTCGACTTCTATGTGCTGCCCAAGCTGTACATGAAACTGCATTACTGTGTGAACTACACAATCTACAGCAAGGTGGTGAGGAACTGCTCCCGGGAGGCCTGCAAGGATGGGACACCCCTGCCCTGCTTCAGAACTGCAGATGCTGCCCCCAGATCCCCCCCAAAGCCCATGTGAAGAGCTATCTGTCCATCAACATTCCTGAACCGATTAGAGGAAAATAAAATGGTTGGTCTATAAAGAAATCGTCAGGACAATAATAGAATATGTCATTGTAGATCCCTGTGAGGGCAGACAAAAGGATATCCATTTGCTTGGTTGCATGAAAAGGAAATAGTCATAGGTAGCAATTAAAAAGGCTTTGTTGTTTGAAGGACCATGACATCAGGTAGGCGATGCCATAACATGCAAGTGAATTGGATTTAAGTGAGGACGGGCTGTGCAAAGTCACCAGTCTCACCTTCTCTTCTGGACCCATTTGGGTCCAGTGGCCAGATAAAAATAAAGATCAGGGCCACTGGAGACAGCCCTAGATGCAGTGGGAGACCTTGGCCTTTTTAAGCTAAGGTCTTTAATAGGCCTCAGTTTGACTGAGGCAACACCCCATTCAGTGACTAAGGCTAGGTAAAAGATGAGGCAAAGAATGGCTTTTTTCTACTTAGTTAAAAAAAATAAAACCCAAACCCCAAAACCACAAATCAATCTGGAAGGGGAAGATCCTCAGGGTTTCTGGCCAAAACAGAAACAACTGCTATTTATACTCCCGCTGAGCCAATCCAGGCCCAGACAGTGACCAAGTGGGGCTTGGCCTGGGACCTATTGACCAATCAATGAGAGTCAGTGATTTGGGTTTAAAGTACAGTCCTTAAGAAAGAATGTAGCTTAAAAAAAGAATTTATAATTAAAAAGACAGCATGATCCTGAAAGAGTAGAACAAAAAGACAGGAGTTGGAATATTTGTGTTTTATTTATTCAATTATTGGATGGCTGTGGGTTCTGAGCAAATCAATAGGCCTGATTCTCAAGTCTTCATTTCTCTGTCTGAGGGTAGTGATGGGAAAACAGTCTGTTGAGTCAAAAGTTACCAGGAAAATATCAGGATTAGGAGCCTGAGAGAATGAATACAATTCATCAGCAGCCTGGCCCTTTTCCTCACTGTCACCTGATCTTTCCTTTAATATCATTCATGTCTCCTTCACATTTTCCCCCTTTACTTTTCTCTCTCCCTTTCTTTTCTCTTTATTTCATCTCCTAAGTAACAAATCTTCCTTGTGTCCTCACTGTTAGACTGCAGGTGGTAGAAGTGACAGCTGGAGCAGGACAAATGTTCCCCTCCCCCATGTTCAATGCCTCCCCACCTTCCCTCTCCCCTAATTCATATGGAGGAATTTTCCACAATTACACAGATGGGTGACCATCTGAGGCCTGCATTCATGGTGGTAACATTTTAAAACACAGGAGAGCAGTGTGTAAAGCTAGACTCATTGGGGTATAATGGGAGGAGGGGGAGAATGGAAGTTGGGAGATCAGGATTTGGGGCCCAACTCTTCCATTAACTTGCTGGGTGGTCTTTGGCTAATCAAGTCACTTCATTTCTCTGGGTTTCAGGTTCCTTATTTGTGAAAAACAAAAATAAACATCACATCTTCTACGCAGACACACATATACACATATGATCAAAATTTTTCTTCTTGTTCTGAGGCTCTTATATAATAGCTAGCATTTACATAGAACTTTTAAGTTTTCAAAGTACTTTATATATGTTATTTCATTTGATCCTTATAACTCTGTGAGGTAAGTGCTATTATTATCCCCTTTTAACAGATGAAGAAACTGAGTTAGACAGAGGTTAAGTGACTTGCCCAGAGACACACACAATGTATATGAAACCAACATCTCACATTATATACTAAGATAGGGTCAAAATGGATACATGATTTAGACATAAAAGGTGATAGCATAAGAAAATTAAGGAGGGGGGCGGCTAGGTGGTGCAGTGAGTAGAGTGTCAGCCCTGGAGTCAGAAGGACCTGAGTTCGGATGTGACCTCAGACACTTAACGCACACACAAACAAAAACCTAGCCGTGTAACCTTGGGCAAGTTACTTAACCCCAATGGCCCTCCAAAAGGGCAAAAAAAAAAAGAAAATTAAGGAGAATGGAATATTATTTTTTGCTTTCTGGAGGGCCATTGGGGTTAAATGATTTGCCTGAAGTCACACGGCTAGTTTCTGTGTTAAGTGTCTGAGGCTGAATTTGAACTCAGGTCCTCCTGACTCCAGGGCTGGTGCTCTACTCACTGCGTCACCTAGCTGCCCCCAAGCATGGGATATTTTACCTGTCAGATGCACATATAAGAGAAGAATTTGTGACCAAACAAGATATAAAGAGAATTACAGGATGTAAAATGAATAATTGTGATTACATCAAATTAAAAAGTTTTTTTCACAAACAAAACCAGTGCAGCCAAGATTAGAAGGAAATCATGAAACTGTGAAAAAAATTACAACAAGTTACTCTGATAAAGGCCTCATTTCTCAAATATGATGAGAACCGATTCAAATTTATAAGAATACAAGTCATTCCCCAATTGATAAAGGGATATGAATAATTAGTTTTCAGAAGAAGAAATCAAAGCTATCTATAGTCATATGAAAAAATGCTCTAAATCACTATTGATTAGAGAAATGCAAATTTAAACAACCACCTCACACCTACCAGAATGGTTAACATGAATACAAAGGAAAATAACAAATGTTGGAGGAGAGATGGAAAAATAGTGGTACTAAGGCACTATTGGATGAGTTGTGTACTGATCCAACCTAAGGGCTATAAAACTGTGTACCCTTTGACCCAGCAATACTACAACTAGGTCTATATTCCAAAGATATCAAAGAAAAAAGAAAAGAATCTATATGTACAAAAATATTTATAGCAGGTCTTTTTGTGGTGGTAAACAATTGGAAATTGAGGGCATGCCCATCAATGGGGGAATGGTTAAACACTATTGTGCTACAAGAAATGATGGGGGGGAGGGAGGGGCAGATCCAAGATGGTGGAGTAAAAGCAGGAACTTGCTTAAGCTCCTGCTCCAACCACCTCTGATACCTGTAAAAAAAAGACTCAAAAAATTTAGAGCTACAGAACCCACAAAGTAACAGAGAGAAATAAATCTCCTGCTGAAGGCAGCCTGGCAGGCTGACAGGAAGGGTCTATAGCAATGGACTGAGAGCCTAGCACAGTCCTGCATGAGTTGCACTGGTGTCCCAGCTGTGGCAGTTTCCAGACTTCTCAACCCATAAACACCAAAGAGAAAGTAAAAGGTCAGTAGGGAATTTTGTTGGAACTGGGTGAAAGAAGAGCATAGTCCAGCCCCTTCCCTCAGGATGAGAGGTGGCAGTGGCATGGCCACTGCAGCTACTGCTGCATGGATGCCTCCAGAGTTCCTGGTCTGTAGATCATAGTGGGGACCAAGCAACCATTCAGAGGGTAATCACTCTTGCTTTGACCTGTTTGGATCTGGGTCGCTGTGTTGGGTGGTGGTCCTGGGGTGATGAATGCTAGTGTGCCAGACGTTGTGGTGGCTGTAGAGAGGGCACTCCACCTCATAGTTCCAGGGCATCTGACAGGTAAAATATTCCATGCTCTGGGGTAGCTAGGTGGCACAGTGAGTATGATAATAGCTCTGACAACAACTGTGAAAACCCCAGTGATTTGGGACACAGCTGTCTCCTCTCTGGAAGCAGAGTTCTACCATAGCAAAGAGATCAAAAGTCAAGTCATTAGCTGGCAAGATGAGCAAATAGAGGAAGCTCAATCAGACCATAGAATCTTTTTTGGGGGACAAAAACAATCAAAACATGGAACCAGAAGAAGACAACAACATCAAAATTCCTGCATCAAAAGCTTCCAAGAAAAATATGAATCGATCACAGGCCATGGAGGAGCTCAGAAAGGATTTTGAAAATCAAGTAAGAGAAGTGGAGGAAAAATTGAGAAGAGAACTAAGAAGGATGCAAGAAAATCATGAAAAGAGAGTCAACAGACTGACTGAAGAAAATAACACCTTAAAAATAGACTAACTCAAATGGCAAAAGAGGTCCAAAAAGCCAATGAGGAGAAGAATGCCTTAAAAAGAAAAATTGGCCAGAAGGAAAAGGAATTTAAAAAACTCACTGAAGAGAATAATTCCTTAAAATTTAGATTAGAGCAAATGGAAGCTAATGACTTTATGAGAAATCAAGATACCATAAAACAGATACAAACAAATGAAAAAATAGAAGGCAATGTGAAATATTTCATTGGAAAAAACACTAACAAAAAAAGAGCCTAGAAATCATCCTTCAAGAAATTTTCAAGGAAAATTGCCCTGATATTCTAGAACCAGAGGGCAAAATAGAGATGGAAAGAATTCACCAATTGCCTCTTGAAAAAGGTCCCCAAAAGAAAACTCCTAGAAATATTATAGTCAAATTTCAGAGTTCCCAGATTGAGGAGAAAATATTACAAGTAGTCAGGAAGGAACAATTTGAGTATTGTGGAAACACAGTCAGGATAACACAAGATCTAGCAGCTTCTACATTAAGGGATCAAAGGGCTTGGAATATGATATTCCAGAAGCCAAAGGAGCAAGAATTAAAACCAAGAATCACCTACCCAGCAAAACTGAGTATAATGCTTCAGGGGAAAGTATGGTCATTCAATGAAATAGAGGACTTTCAAGCATTCTTGATGAAAAAACCAGAGCTAAACAGAAATTTTGACTTTCAAATACAAGAAGCAAGAGAAGCATGAGAAGGTAAACAGGATAAAGAATCCATAAGGAACTTATTAAAGCTGAACTATTTACATTCCTACATGGAAAAACAATAATTGTCACTCATGAGACTTTTCTCAGTATGAGGATAGTTAAAGGGAATATATATATGTATACATATGTATGTATGTATGTATAGGAGGGTGTATGTGTGTATAAATATATATATTTGAGTGTGTGTATATGTATGTACATGTATACATAGACAGAGGGCACAGGATCAGTTGAATATGAAGGGATGATATCTAAAAAATAAAATTAAGAGGTGAGAGAGGAATATATTGGGAAAAGGGGAGGAGAGATAGAATAGGGTAAATTATCTCATATAAAAGAGTCAAGGGAGAATTGTTACAATGGAGGGGAAGAACAGGAAGGTAAAAGGAATGGGTCAATCTTACTCTCACTGAATTTAGCTTAAGGAGAGAATAACATACACATTCAAGTGGGTATCTTACCCTATAGAAAAGTAGCAGGGAAGGAGATAAGAGCAGGGGTGATAGAAGGGAGGGCAGATTGGGGGAGAGGGTAGTTTTGAAAAGGGAAAGGGTCAAAGTAGAAAATAGAATAAGGGGGGGCAGGATAGGATGGAAGGAAATATAGTTAGTCTTTCGCAATATAACTACTATGGAAACATTTTACATAACCACACATATACAATCTATATTGAATTGTATGTCCTCCCAGTAGTGGTGGGTGAGGAGGGAAGAAGGGAAAGAATCTGGAAATCAAAGTTTTAAAAATAATTGTTTAAAAAATTGGTTTTTTACATGCAACTGTGAAATAAGATATACAGGCACTGAGGTATAGAAATCCATCTTGCCGTGCTAGAAAGTTGGTGGGGAAGATATAAGAGAGAACAGATGGGGGAAGGGGTGGGAGGTAGGAGAAAGACAGGGAGAAAATCTGTAACTCAAAATCTTGTGGAAATGAATGTCGAAAACTAAAAATAAATAAACAAATTGAAAAAAAAAGAAAAAGAAGAAATGATGGGCAGGATGGCTTCAGAAAAACCTGGGAAGACTAATATGAACTGATGCAAAGTACAGTGAGCAAAACCAGGAGAACATTGTACACAGTAACAGCAATATTGCATGATAATCAACTGAATAACTTAGCTACTTTCATCAATACAATGATCCAAGACAATTCCAAAGGACTTATGATAAAAAATACTATCCACCTCCAGAGAAATAACTGATGGAGTCTGAATGAAGATTAAGGCATAGTTTTTTGCTTTCTTTATTTTTCTTGAGGGTTTTTTTGTTCTGCATTTTTTTTCTTGCAACATGGCTAACAAGGAAATGTTCTGCATGACTGCTCATATATAATCTATATCAAATTGCTTGCCTTCTCAAGGAGTGGGAAGATGAGGGAGGGAAGGAGAGAATTTGAAATTTAAAATTTTTAAAAATAAATGTAAAAATGTTTTGTATACATGTAATTGAGAAAAAAAGGGAAAAAAGGAAGCATATGAATAAGGCTTTGAACTCAGGTCTTCATGACTCCAAAGCCAGCATTATATCCACTGTGTCTCCCAAATTTTCCCTAAACATGTGACATTAGATGATATATACAGCATATATAGGATTAGATGTTGGGGTTGGAGCTTGCATTAAGTATTGCTGAGAGTGATAAAGTGTATAGGGATAGTGGGTAAATATTTCTGGGCTGCCACATGGAATACAATGGCCCAGTTGTAGTTTTAATAGCTAGTATTTATATGTTTTTAAAGGTTTGCAAAGAGCTTTACCTATATTATCTCATTTGAACCTCAAAACTCTATGAGGCAGTTGCTATTATTATACCCATTTTACAGATGAAGAAATCGAGACTGAGAGGTTTAAATGACTAATCAGTGAAATACAATTAGTGAGTGACTGAAGAAGGATTAGAACACAGGTCTTCCTGATTCCAAGTATAGTGCTCTGTCACCTACAGCACCTAGCTGCCTAGTTACAAAATCTCTAGGAGCAACATGGAGAAAATGGTAAACTGGAGAAGAAAATGGCAAACCACTCTAGTATCTTTGCCAAGAAAACCTCAAATGGGGTCATGAGGAGTTTAACAGCACTGAAACGACTCAGCAGCAACAAAAAACATCAACGGCATAGATAAAGTTAAGTGTATCCAAATGAAGGGCAGCTGAGTGGCCCAGTGGATAGAGTGCCAGGCCTGGAGCAAGGAGGACTCATCTCCCTGTGTTCAAATCTGGCCTCAGACATTTTCTAGCTATGTGACCTCGGGCAAGTCACTTAACCCTGTCTGCTTCAGTTTCCTCAACTGTGAAATGAGCTAGAGAAGGAAATGGGAAAACCACTCCAGTATCTCTGCCAAGAAAACCCCACATGTAGTAATGAAGAGCTGGACATGACTGAAAAATGACTGAACAATAACAAATGACATTGTGGGAAAAACCTTGCTCTTGCAGGTAGAAGAACTAGGCTCCCATTTCCGCTGAGGACTAACCTTAGAACAACCTCTTAACCTTTATAAGTCAGTGTCCTCCTATAGGAAATGAAGCTAATACTAGAAGAGTTGCCCAAATAACATTTGTTTTCTCATTTGTAAAGTAAGAAACCGCTTCTACCTCTAAATCTATGACCCCAAGGTTAATTGACTATTTATTCTCATGGGATCATAGATTCAGAGCTGGAAGGGGCTTTTCAGACCATATAGTTCAACTCTCTTACCTTACAAATGAAAAACTAAAGTCCAGGGCTGATGTGAGGATCAAAGGATGTGAAATGTTTGTAAATATAAACTATCATCATCATTATCATTGCTGGATGAGCCCCCCATCCCCCATAATCAGAATTCTAATCCTACCAGGTCACCAGTTGAATAATCTTCTTCCTACCCCCACACCAATCTGATTAGATCTTTTAAAACAGAAAAAGACCCATCTTTTTCTATAAATTGTTGTTGTTCAGTCATTTCAGTCATGCCTGACACTTCATGACCCTATTTGAGGTTTTTGTGGCAAAGATACTGGAGTAGTTTGCCATTTCCTCCTCCAGCTCATTTTACAGATGAGAAAACGGAGGCAAAGAGGGTTAAGTGACTTACCCAGGGTCACACAGCTAGTAAGTCTATGAGGCTGGATTTGAACTGAGGTCTTCCTGACTCCAGGCCCATCCACTATGCCCTCTTGCTTCCACCTAGCTATATTTTCTGTAAATACATAATCATATTTAGAGATGGAAGGGCCCTTAGAGATTATGTAGGCCGACTTCCTTTTTTTTAACTATTGGGGAAATTGAGGTCCTAAAATGTGAAGATACTTGTCCAAGGTCACATCAATCCTCTTCACTACCTCCGGTGTTGGTGGTAAGGGGCATGAAGGCTGTCAGGCATAAAAGTCATGGATCATTGACACACAGCTAGAATCTCCTGGGCCCCCTCTCTGTGCTCCTCATTTTATAGGCAAGAAATCTAAAGTCACGTAGCTTATCCAAGGTCAAACAGATAATTAGCATCAGAGAAAGGATTTCAACTCAAGTCCCGTGACTCTGGAGCTGATTATCTTTCCACTGTGCCCATAATGACTTCTAAGGGCTTCCTTAGCTCGTGTGGTGATGCTTCACAATACTCCTGGCATCCTGAGTATCAGGGAAGCTGCTTGGCATAGTTCTCTCCTAACACCTCTAGAGGGCAGCCAGTACCAGTACTTAGACAGCTTTACAGTAGCAAAGACTTGCTGCACCCCTTTTCTTCCAGAAAGCTGCTCCTTCCAGAATTTCCTTGGAATCCTCTTCTAAAACCCCCTTCTAGAAATTGGAAGATTGCACAGTTGACTCAAGGACCATTTGTCTTTGGAACCTAGTTCTCTAGAATCTTCCAGAGAACTAAGCCCTGAGATAATATGACATATAAAATTATATTCTCCCAACAAATTAAGGACTATTAGACCTAGAAAGAACTTCAGGCATCATCTGTCTAGGGCTCTGTTTCCTCATTTGTAAAATGAAAGATTTGTCTAGATGATCTCCAAGGTTCCTTCCAGATTGAAATCCTAGGATCCAGTCTGATCTGTCTCTATCACTGGTCTAGAGACTAGAAGTGACTTGTCTAAGATCATTCAGTAGGTATTAGGATTTCAGTGTTAGAAGGGAATTCAGGGGGCAGTCTAGTCCAACCAGTTCCAGGACAAAAATCCCTACAACACATCCAACAAATAAATGCTCATCCATACTTTGCTTCAAGAACTCCAGGGATGAGGTACCCATTGCTTACCCACTCCCCAAACCGTAATTCCACTTCTGAAGAGTTCTAATAATTAGGATTTTTCCTCCCTACTAGCAAGCTTAAATTTTCCTCTTTGTAACTTCTATTCATTGCTCCTTGTTCTTCCCTCTGGGGAAAAAGAGAACAAGACTAGTCTGAATGACAAGTAACAGTCTTTTCAGTTGAGACTCATCTAGGTCAACACTTGTGAGTACTACCATATGTAATGGTAGTAAATGTAAATATCTGCCCTCTCGGCAGATGGGCTAAACCAAGTTGAGGGTAACTGCCAGGCCTCAGACCTGTCGATGAGTTAAGGGGATGTCTACACCGTGCATGTGAAGACCTCCCCCAGCAGCATGTGCGAATGAGAACAATTTGTTCCAATGGTTACAAAGGTGGCTGAAGCAGGCAATGTGGAACACTGAGAGCTTAGTCAGACATTGAAGATGCCAGGGTCATCCACTGCATCCCAAGTCATCACTGGTCATCCTGGTCTTATCGTTGGACTTCATTGACTATGGAAGAGAGAGTTGAGCCTAATGACTATACCACTCTGCCCCCATTAATTCCAATTCACTCATGAGTCATCCTTTAATGTCATTGGTCTTCTTCAAAACAAAGGACAAACAATAACTATAGGCTAAGCACTCAAGATAAAAAACAGAAATGACACTATCCCTATTACTAAGGAATTTACATTTTATTGGGGGAGATATGAAAGCTAAAGACAGTTTTTATGTTCTCCTCCATTCCAAGCCATCTCTCTTCCTTCTAAACACTGCCAGTTCTTTCAATCAAAACTCAACCATTCGGGGCGGCTAGGTGGCGCAGTGAATAGAGCGCCGGCCCTGGAATCAGAAGGACCTGAGTTCGGAGCCGGCCTCCGACACTTAATCCACACAAACAAAAACCTAGCCGTGTAACCTTGGGCAAGTTACTTAACCCCAATTGCCCTAAAGGGGCGGCTAGGTGGCGCAGTGAGTAAGAGCGCCGGCCTCGGAGTTGGGATGACCCGAGATCAGATCCGGCCTCAGAAAATGAGCACCCACGCATAAATAATGACTAGCCGTGTAACCTTGAGCAAGTTACTTAACCCCAATTGCTTAAAAAAAAAAAAAAAAAAGAAAAAAGAAAAAAAAAAACTCAACCATTCCAGTTGCCTGTTTCTGGGCCCAGTTTTTCTGGCTTCACATCCTAGAAGACAGCTAAGTGGAACAGGGGAAGGAATGCTGGTCCTAGAACTATGAAGGTCTGAGTTCAAATCTGGCCTTGGACACTAGCTGTGTGACCCTAGGTGAGTCACTTAATCTCTATCAGTTTTAGTTTCTTTCCTCTCCTGAAAAATAGCACCCAGTATGTTCTGAGGATAAAATGAGATGTTTATAAAGTGCCTTGAAAACCTTAAAGTATTATGTAAATGATAATGTTGATGCGACTTTCCTTCTGTTCCATAATGAGGCAGGTCACAGATTTGCCATTTCCTGAGTTGAGCTGAGTTATTATACCCTTCAGGGGTTCCTTCCCACAGTGCACTGTGCTTCATTCTCTGAAGTCCAGGCAGTGACTTTCTAAACCTAGGAATCCAGAGGATCGAGGCATAGATCTTTAATTCATCTTTGTATGTTGGTATTGGAGCACATATGCAAAATGGGCCATCACTTCCCAAGGTAAATGCACAAAGTAATTTCAATATTAGCTCTGGGTTACAAATGTTTAATGGTCCAGAATGTGTTATAATTTTGTAGTTCTCGTATATGGAAAATAGGAGCTCTTTGTTCTAGTTATTGCTGTGCTAAGGGCAAAGTTAATGAAGTGGGCTTTTGTAGAGTGGAAAGAATCTTGGACCAGGAATCACCACACACTGATTCTAGAAAGTCCTGGCTCTTGTTCCTAGCTGACTATGTAATACCCCTTGTCTGGGTCTTAGATGTCTCACCTAGAAAATGAATGGCTTAGATTAGATTTTACCTAAGGCCCTTTGCAGTGATGATATTCTATCATGCTAATTTCTTCTACTTTAAAATGATGGAGTCTGCACTAAGCAATCTCTAAACTTTCTTCTAACCCTAAGATTCTGTGGTCCTAGTGTAACAGCAGATGAGCTCTCAGTCCTAGGAGGCTAAGTCATTCATCCTCACTCACTAATAGGCTTGTAGTTCTTGCTTCACATACAGACCAGCTTCAGGCCCAGGGGAGGACTCTAAAAAGAACAGGATCTCCAAAAAAAACCTCCAGGGCTATTTTCTTTTGCTCCCTAACTCTTCAGGCACTCCCCAATATATCCTGGAGTCCTAAGGGAAAAATTTTAAAAGAAAGATTAGGTTTGGCTCAAGTCTATGATATCCCTTCAAAAGAGCAGAAAGGTACTCAGTGTTCCATGCAAAATCACGTATAAGAGGGCTATTTATTTCCTCCACTCAAAAGAAATGCCTTAAAACACAAAAGACTCAACAGAATATTGACAAACATTTAAACATAAGACAGTACCCTACTACTCCTATTGTTCTTTTTCAGAAGGTTGACACTGAAAACATGGGCACTACAGTGTCCAGACAACACTGCTAAGGCCCATGGCTTTTGGCAAGCCAGGCCAGGCCTTGGGTTGACCCCTTTGGAAGTCACTGTCATAGATACAGGGTATACCTCTAGTAGTGTAGACAGCACTGACTGAGGGACCCAGGAGATCTCATTCTTTCAAACACATGAGGTTGCCTTCAAGGCCGAGAATGTCACTTTCTATTCACTATTTAGTTACATGTCCTCAACGAAAGAAATAAGAAGGCCCAAGGCTTAGGTGGAGAGTCATGTAGGCAACACCTGTGAGCATTACTATGTGTAAGTATCTGCTATGGTTGTCAAGGGAGACAGGATCTCTTCTCCCCAACTCACAGAATTCGAGAGAGAAAGAGAGAGAGAGAAAGAGAGAGAGAGAGAGAGAGAGAGAGAGAGAGAGAGAGAGAACTATACTGCATCTTTTTTTTTTTTGAGGGGGGAAGGCAGGGCCATTAGGGTTAAGTGATTTGCCCAAGGCCACACAGCTAGGAAGCCTTAAGTTTCTGAGGCTGGATTTGAATTCAGGTCCTCCTGATTCTATTCACTGAGCCATCTAGCTGCCCCTACACTGCATCTTTTAGATAGAAGAAAAGATGGCAAGAACCCAAGTTGTGGGCTTAGTGGCGATAAAGGAATTGCTTTGTCATCCTAAATTTTCTGGTCTTTTAGCACTTCACCAGAAGCCAGATATCCCACAGGGGTAATTCAGAGGCCCTCAGATCAAGTACCCTTAACTGTTTACCAAAACCTTCCTCGCTTCCCTTACTACATAATTCTAATTGCTCTGGGCCATGTGTAGGAGGGAGACCCTGAGAAGAAGTTACAGCTATCCCTTTGTGATGGCACCCAAAACTAATGGTATAGCCCTGGTTTCTCCCCATTCCTTTCCTTTCTTCCCTCCTCCAGAACACCTTCCTAGGAACCCAAAAAAGCATTTACTGAGTACAGCTGCCCTCTAGGCATCTTTTGTTTGTTTGTTTGTTTGTTTTGCTTTTTGGAGGGGGGAAGGCAGGGCAATTGGGGTTAAGTGACTTGCCCAAGGTCACACGGCTAGTTTTTTGTGTTAGGTGTCTGAGGCTGGATTTGAACTCAGGTCCTCCTGACTCCAGGGTCAATTCACTGTGTCACCTAGTCACCCCCCTCTCAGTATCTTAAAAGGGGAATGACAGAGGTCTGGGTGGGGTACATAAACCATGTTTTGCATCCTATAAGCCCACAACTGGGGAGTTGATCTTGAAGATGTTCTCTGAAAACTGATCATTCAGGAATCAGGAATACTAACAATATTATTTGGGAAATCAATGTTTTCATTACTCTAATTCTTCCCCCCTTCCCAGTTCCTTTACAGCCTGTGTGTGGGACACTGTTAAGTACTTCATTTCTTTTGTTCTAGGTCAATGTGTTTCCATCTGCTATGTCATAGGAGCCTACACACCCTCATGTTCAGAAAAAGATGATTTTTCTTTTAATCAATCAGATTTAGTTGAACAGTAATTAGACCAACTGGGATCTAATTTCACTGTTCTTAACAGAAGGGAAATTATAACATAATATTCTACCTCCCAATTGTGTATTTGGATATTTCTCTTCCCCAAACCACCCTGATAAAGGAAAACCAAGTAAATTGAACAGATGCAAAGAAGAAAGCTGCCTTAAAAAAATTAAGCATAAGTAGTTTCAACTGTTAAGGGAGTTTAAATCTCCGTTCCTGTTAAATTTCACTTAGGGTGACTATTAAGAACCCCTCCTTAACTGCAGAAAAAGAAGTCAATGTGTTCTTAGGCATCAGGCCAAAGTGACTTCATTTTCTGCCTGCAGGGATTTAAGAGACACTGTTAATGTAAGGGCAGCAGTTTGTTAGCCAAAAATGTCTTTTTCCTGACTCATGCTAAGTAGGGATGAATCATGGGAAGCAGAAGACATCAAGTTTTCTCCGAATTTTCAATTAAATGTTGCATAATTCTCTCTGGCACAACCACTGAGTTAATTAAACTGTACATTATGGATCTGAAAAAATTTTAAATGATTTTTTGGAAGCTGTAAGGAGCCATGTATCAAAAAACCCTAAAAATAGGAGATCTCAGAGAATAGTTTTCAATCTCACATGAAATGCTGCAAAATGAAATTCCATAGCTTCTAAAGGTCAAAATGAAAATCATGCTTTTGATTCCCCTCCTCTCTACCCACCACTGGCTCAAGTGACATGACCAATAAAAGAAAAGGAATTCTCTCAAGTTTAAAATAGGAAATTAAGAGGGATGCAGTTTGCGGTTTATATGCCCCCAAAATCTTAGGGCATTTTAAGCTTTAATAGTTTAGAACCATAAAGCTTTAATAGAGTTCATTTAAGTTCTTAAAGCTTAAAAGTACCCTAAGACATTTGGGACAACCTGTATCTATTTTTAAATTAGCCTTTGCCTCAAATGGACATCCATTCCAGGAATGACTTTGCCACATCAGCATTTTTCAAGTAGAATTAGCATCAGAGTTTCAAGCAACTGATAACATTGAACCACAAAATCCAAATGTTTCAGGTAGCCAACCCCTAGAAGGAAGCTGATGAATACTCCAGATGTGCCAGTCTGAACCCTTTAGACCAAAATCAAACAATAACAACAGCAAAAAAAAAAAAAAACCAACAACCCAGCTTTGAAGTCACTTTGAAAGTTTGGTCCATGAAAAGTGTTTGCTTCAGAGCTAAGAGGGGCTGGGTTTGAGTCAGGCCCTGGCCAATGATGCCTGACATACTGGCATCATAGGGTAGCAGTGAGGATAGAGAAGAGTCTATGTCAAGCACTTTGTACACACCTTAAGTACTTCCTGTGCTCTTATGGACACGTGATCTCATTGATGTCCTGACTGTACGCCATCCATGGCTTCCCCCTCTGTGCTCAATGGTTTATGTCTTCTCCTAAATCTGGAGAATTCACCCAGTGTGATAGTGGTCTTGCAAGGCAAAATATCCTGCGAGTATGTCCTTGAGCCAAAGCATTGCATTTGTGTGTTTAGGATTATAGACCTTAGGAGAGAGCAAGTTCAAACCCCTCATTTGAGGGGTGGAAGAAGCTGTGACTATCCATGGCCATACAATGGGAATGCTGCGATTTAAACCCAAGTCCTCCTAGTGCAGATGTTTTGCTTCTTCAATTATGGGATCTATGGCAAAGAATAAGCACAGGGGAGAAAAGTGGGGGTGCTGTATGCCTTTTATGATACATAGATGACAAGTAGTATAGTAGTGGGCACCAAAATAAAATAACTTGAGCAACAAGCTAGAATTTGATGTTTGACAGTTGATAGCTGTGTGACCTTGGGCAAATCATTTTACTTTTCTGAGCTCCAGTTTCCTCATTTATAAAATGGGGATAAAGCTACTATCTCACAGGTTCATCATGGGGATCATATGAGTTAATGCATCTAAAGTAACTTGTAAATTTTAAAGCACTTTATAAATGTGAGCAATGAACATCTAACAATAATTAATAGCTAACAACGATTAATGGCTAGCAAAATCAGGTGTGACTCAATTGGATCTGAATTCTGAACATCTGACTTTATGACTCATTTGCTGCATGACCTTAGGTAAGTTTCTTCACCTCTCTGAGTCTCAGTTTCCTCATCTGCAAAATAAAGGAATTGGACTAGTTGAGCTTTAAGGCTGCTTGCAACTCAAAATCTCTTTAGCTCTATGGCAAATGTTGTTCTTCAACCTGGGCCTTATTAATAATAGCTAACACTTAACATGAAGCTAGGTGGATGGAATACTGGGCTTGGAGTCAGGAAGACTCATCTTCATAAATTCAAATCCATCCTCAGACACTTCATAGCTGTGTGACCCTGGGTAAGTCACTTAATCTGGTTTGCCTCAGTATCCTCATCTGTAAAGTGAGCTGGAGAAGGAAATGGCAAATCTCTCCAGTATCTTTGCCAAGAAAACCCCCCAAATGGGGTCATGAGGAGTATGACACAACTCAACAACAACAAAAATGCTGTAATAATTTGTGTACAATACTATACAAAGTAAGTGTTTTACAGTTTCAAAACAATGTTATTTGAGTTCTCAGAAAAATATCAGGGAAGATTTCCTTGGAGAGGTAATGCTTGAATTAAGCTTTAAAACACAAGTAGGAACTCAGCAGGTGATCATAGAAGCTTCAGCCAGACCTGTTTAAACAAGTTGTTGACTCAAGTTAGAAAAGGAAAATGAATAAAACACAAGAAAATAGACTATCAACATTTCGCTGGAGGGGAAGTGTGGTACAATGGAAAGAGCACTGGGTTTAGAGTCTGAGTACCTGGGTTTGAATCTTTGCTACTTAACTACCTGTGTGATCTTGGACAAATCACTTCATTTTTTAGAATCTCTGTTTTCTCATCTGTGAAACGAGCATGTTGAACTAGATGTTTTCTAAGGTTGCTTTCTGCTCTAAATCAATGATCCTAGGATAAGTTTAAACAGAGGTCACATAGAGATGGCCAGAACAGCCCAGAGGTTCCCTGTGCTTACTCATTCCATCTCTCTAGTCACTGGAGGAGTTTCTGAAATTCACTTCCAGATGTGTGCCTAACTCTAGGTATTCTTGGAGATGTCATAAGACAATGAATATGGAAAGAGACAATGATCAACACTCTGAGGATGAGAGGAACCTTTCAGGGAGAGAGCCCAAACTTCGACTTGATAATAAAGGATGGAGGAGGAAGGAAGGAAAGGACCTTTGATTAAAAGGGGATGCTCTGAAGCTGGAAGTTGGTGACACTGAGACATACTTTCTTCTGCCTTTCATTGCTTCTGAAGGGCATATGGGGTGTTCAGGGAGGTGGTGTGAAGGCTTACTGTGTCCTTTTCAGAGCTGCTCATCCATCTACCTTTGGTGTTCACCTGTAAGCCAACTGTCAATGTCATCCACTGAATCCCAAGCCATTTGTGATTGTCTTGACTTCTGCCTTGCCACTGGACTTCAATGACTCCGCAAGAGAGAGTGAGGCTGATGACTTTGTGCAACTTTGCCTCACTTAAATCCAGTTCACAAGCAAGTCAAAACATCACCCTGTGATATCACTGGTTGACTTTGAAAACAAAGGATCGACAATAACAACAATAGCTGCTTCTGTTTCAAAGGTTCAAGCATCTTGTCTCACCCATCTTGCTGTTGTTACCACCTGTGGACAGCCACGGGGTGAGGCTCTGCTGTTGTCTGTAGAAATGTCAAAGGACTTGGGAGGATAGGGAAGAACTGTTGCTGTGGTTGTCCTGCCATTGCTTACAGATTTAAGGAGCCCAGACAAACTGAGTTGGAGCTGCTGATTCTGCTGGTGTAAAGGTAGCTTGGGCTCCACTTGGGCTCCAAGGTACACTCCAGGCTCCAAGTGCTCCAAGCTAGGGGAATGTTGGAGATGGCAGCTATTCCTCTCTCCAAGAACTGGGCTATATTAGTTAGCATGCCATGGGTATTCAGAATCACGTATCTGCAAATAGGCAAAGCATCTGGAATGGTTTTCTTTATCTAGCAAACAAGGGGATTAGACAAAAGTAGGCATTCTTAATCTCTTTTTGCAGCCTGGTGAAGCTTGTAAGCTCCCCTTCTCAGAATAATGTTTTTAAATGCATAAAATAAAATAGTTTTACAAAGAAAACCAATTATATTGAAATATGGTTATAAAATACTTTTAAAACAAGTTCACAGGTTAAGCACTCCTGGACTAGATGGTGTTTAAGGTTTTCCTCATCCCTGAATCTTCTGACAAGGTGTCATCATCTTATTGGATTAATTTGAAGTATCTTTTGACTTGTTTTTTTGTTGTTTGTTTGTTTTTTGTCTTCTGATAGGTAGTCACTTAAACAGGGTTTTCTCACAGAAATGCTAGGTTCTTTTCTACTCTGAAATTCCGTGAGGAAGGCAAACACCAGTTGAAATGAATGTAATCAGAGAACAGGCAGCAGTATGATGGGACAGCACACAATTTAGCCGAGATAAAATATAGTGATATTAGAAATAGCTGAAGCTAGTAGAGTCTGGAACCAACAATTTAAAAAGAAATCAAGCTCAGGAAGGCTGAACTATGATAGAAAGTGTGCTGAACTTGGAATCAAGAGACTCAAATTCAAATACCAGCTCTGATAGCAACTATATCTATATGACCTTGGGCAAGTCATCTGATCTTTCTGGGCCTCAGTTTCTTCATCCGTAAAGGAGAGGATTGGACTAGATGATTTCTGAGGTTCCTTGCAGCTCTGGGTCTGTGATGTTAAGATTCTTTGGTAAATTCCACAGACTGTTGGAAAAGAAAAAAACAGCTTAGGGGTTGAAGGAATAGCAGATGTGTGGGAACCAATGAGCTGATACTTGAATAATATCAATCAATCCCTATATAGATATAAAAATTCCAATTGTTTGATTTAATTAAAAACCAAACAAACATGTACTTACATAGCTAACTAAGGGTATCATAGCTAAAATAGGGTGATTTTTAACCCTATAAGAATATAACCTGAGTCTCAAAGTTCATTGGTATGGGACTTTCTCCTCATTGGTGGGAATCAGTGCCTCACACCTATGTGAATTGTTGAGAGAAGGGAGAGAGGAGAGTGTGCGAGTTTCAGATGGAGGAAAGGAAAGCCAGTTATGGTCTTAGATACACTCTTACTCTAGGGGATTGGATTTCAAAGGATCCAGAGAAAGGACAGGTAAGATAACATCCATATCTGCCATAGGAAGTCAAACAGGGTGGAGTGAGGAAGCCCCAAGAATGAAATTCTAAAGATACAAAGAGAGGGAGTGAAGCCAAGATAGCAGAGTAAAAATAGGACTTCTGAGCAGCTCCAGCTCCCACCACTTCCAATCCATGTAAAAGGGGACTTTGAACAAACTCTGGAGCTACAGAACCCACAAAATGACACAGAGAAGCTAACCTCTCACTGAGGACAGCCCAGCAGCCCAGAAGGGAGTGGCCAGCAGCACTCTGGGAGCTGAAGCCAGCCCTGTGTGAGCCAGAGGTTTTAGCCCCAGGGCAGCTGGACCAGCAACCAGCTGGAAGGACTCCAGAACACCAACAGCTGTGGCATTTCCAGAATTACCAACAAATAGATGCCAAGGACAAAGTGAGAGGTGAGTGCAGTTTGGACTTTGGGACCAGCACTTGGGAGTGCTTGGCTTTTACCCCCAGGGAGAGAAGCCGCTGAGTTGCTTAGGCACAGCCAGTGCCACATTGTGGCTTCAGCTCCTGGCCTGAGAACTGTAGGGGGACAAAGCGACTGGTCTGGGTCTGGGGGGTAATCGCTCTTGCTTTGGATCTAGATTGCATTCTGGGGTGGAGGTCCTGGGGTGTGTGACCAGCTTGCCAGAGCGTGTGGAGACTTCAGAGAGGGCACCCAACTAATACCTCCAGCAGCTGAGAAAACCCCGGCGTTTGGGATGGAAGCTCCCCTGGCTGGTGGCAGAGTCCTACTGTGGCAAAAAGCCCAGGGGTCAAGTGACTGAGTGGCGACATGAGTAGGCAAAGGAAGCAAAATAAACAGAGTACCCCAACTTTACACTCCTACTTTGGAGACAAAAAGGATCAAAGCACAGAGCAGGAGGAAGACAGTGAAGTCAGAACTCTTGCACCAAAAGCTTCCAAGAAAGATACAAGCTGGTTACAGGCCATAGAGGACTTTAAGAAGCAAATAAGAGAAGTGGAGGAAAAATTGGGGAGAGAAATGAGAACGATGCAAGACACAAAGAGAAATAATTCTCATGAAGGGGAGCAGGTTACAAACTGATGCGGGGATGCAGAGAATGTAATTTAAATTTCAAAAAGACATACAGCAGGTGAGGCAGCATGGTGTGGTATATATATGGGACCAATTTTGTAGGGAAGGAGACTTGGGTTAGATCCCTGCCACATTGCTGTGTGATCAGGGGTAAGACACTTAACCTTTGAAAATCTCAGGCAACTCTAAGTCTATAAGCTACAGATGAGCTGCTGATCTGTGTCAATGCAAGGAGTTTCTCTGTCAGAGAGCCCCCCATACCAATAATGTGGCAGGGTCCTGCAAGAATAGCCACAGGAATTATAAAGCTCAGAATGAAGTGAGGCTGGAAGTCTAAATGAGGAGGATGAGAAAAGGGATAGAAACATGGCTTGGGATGGATATGATGATTTCAGTTAATTTCAGTGAGAAGACAGAAGTGCTCAACTCATTTTGCTTTTATCTTCTCTACCAAAGAACATAATATTTGGATTGAAATAAGAGGAGATAACTAAGATAAGTAAGAAGATAGGAAAAAGTAGCTACTAGTCTTTGATGAGTTCAATTTATTAGGTCCAGTGAACTTCGTCCCAGATTCCTAAAACCAGAAGATGTAATTACTGAGCCACCATCGATGATCTCTGAAGAATTAGAGTGATGCTCCAAGACTGGAGAAGGGCAAATGTCATCCTAATTTTTAAAAAAAGGAGGGAGAATAGAATGGACATTCTATAGGTCAATGAGCTTGATTTCAGTTCCTGGAAAAATTCTAAAGCAAATTCTTAGATGGATGGGGAATGCATAGATAGAAAAGGAAGTAATCACAAAGAGCCAATGTGATTTCATCAAAAATAGATCGTGCCAGACAGATATTTCCTTTTTTTGATTTATGCTGTATATACTTATGTGTATGCTTTTTGTCTCCATTAGAATAAAAGCTCCTTGCACAGAGGGACTGCTTCATTCTTTGTATTCGCCTCTCTAGGGTCTAATACAACATCTGGAATGTAGTGGTGCATGCTAAATGTTTGTGGATTGATTGATCGATGTTGTTATTGGACTAGTAGATTAGGAGAAGATTGTCAGTATTATTTACCAATATTTTAGCAAAGCATTTGACCAAGCCTGATGCTATTCTCATGGACAAGATGGAGAATTGTAGGCTAGATAACATTAGTTTGGCAGATTTGGAAGTCTTGATTGGCAGGAACCAAATGGAAGTCGTGAATGATTGGATGTCATCTGGGAAGGAGGTTTCCAGTAGAGTACCTCAGGCCTCTGTGCTTACACCTGTACTGTCTAACATTTTTTATCAGTGACATGGATAAAGCCAAATGCCTTGCTTATCAAATTTGCATATGACACAAATCTAAAAGGATGACTAATGTCTTAGGTAACAGAGTGAGCATCTGAGAAGATTTTGACAGAATGGGACATTGGGCTAAACTTAATAAGATGAAAATTAGTAGGGATAAATGTAAAGTCTTATACTTGGGTTCAAAAATCACCTTCACAAATGAAACATGACAGAGATATGGCTAACTAGCTATAAATGGAAAGAGCAGAAAACAGTTTTGATTTCATTTCATTGTTGTTTGGTTGGGTCTGACTCTTCCTGACCCCATTTGAAGTGTTTTTGCAAAGATATTGGAATGGTTCACCATTTCCTTCTCCAACTCATTTTACAGATGAAGAAACAAAGGCAAACAGGGTTGAGTGACTTGCCCAGGGTCACACAGCTAAGTGTCTGAGGCTGGATTTGAACTCAGGAAGAATCTTCCTGACTCCAGGTCTGGAGCTCTATCCACTGGGCCGCCCAACTGCCTACATTTAGATATACTCAACTTTTTTCTGTGCCCTTGCTACCTGAATACAGAATGTGGTATGACTAGGCCAAAATCAGAAAGGCTATTGCCTAATCAAAGTGAACACAACCTCTCCTAATTCAGTCTAATATCCTTTATGGGAGTCTAAGATCCCCCATTTTACAGAAAAAAGAAACAGGCCCAGAGATGTTAACTGCCATACAGTACAGATGTGATTTGTTATCATTAGGATGTTGTCTTAATATATTTTCATCTTTACATCCTTCTTGGAGAATTCCCCCACTTTGTCACCCTGCCCCCCACTATGGTCAAAGGAATGCTTCACAACTAACATACTATGGAAATGAGTATAACTTGGGACCGATCCAGACTCCTTTTTATTCTTCTCTTGTCTCCTGTGGTTTTAACAATATCCCAGCAATCACTGTATCAGAACCAATGACCAAAATAACAAAATGTCAGCATATGTTGCTAGACCAGTGAAATCCTGTATGTCTCAGGCATGTTAATAAATTAAAGAAACGTACTACAAACATTCTGTCAGAATTTAGAAAATACATTATAAATTTTTGTGTCATTTCAACAAAAGAGGCCTGAAGTATAAGTAAGAGAACTTGGGCTCCAATTTCGATTCTGGCATGAATTAGCTGTCTAACTTTGGGTAAGACTCTTCCCTTGTCTAAGTTTCAGTTTTCTCTGAGGAAAATAAAAGGGTTAGACTAGAACAGGGCTCCTTAATCTTTTTTTGTGTCATGGACTCCTTTGGCAGTGTGGTGAAACCTAGGGACCCATGGCAAAATCATAATTTTAAATGTAAAAAAAAAATAAATACACAGAACTACTAAGGAAACCAATTCTATTAAAATATTTATCAAAATAATTTAAAAAAAACAAGTTAATAGACCACAAGTTAAGAACTCTGGATGGTCTCTAATTTTCTCTTTTCACTCTAAAAGTCAATGATTCTATTAAAATAAGCTTTGAAATGAGTATTTACTTAGCTTATATTCAACTAGTGTTCAAGCAGCATTGGGACTTCTGCAATAGGTTTTCTCATTAGCTATTTTACATATTATCTCCATTGAATTCAATTTGAATCATTACCAAATGGGCTTTTTCTTTCAGTATTCTCTCCCTCTTCCTCTCCCTGTCTCTCTGTCCCTGTCTGTCTTTGTCTCTGTCTATCTGTCTCTGTCTGTCTCTCTGTCTGTCTGTCTCTCCCTCCTCCCTCCCTCCCCTTCCCTCTCTATAGCTTTGCCTCTGCTGCCAGTTCTGCTGAAAGTGCTCTAGCTTCTCTAGCATCCAGGAAAGAAGACACCAACTACCTTTCATGATCTTTCAAGGCCCTGTACCAAAGGAAAGAAGATATAAACAGGAAGCAATGCCTTATCCTAGAAAGACTTGTTTAAGAGGGCACAGTGTGGCAGTGGGGGGAGGTCAACTTGGTGGGAGGAGTGAAGCTACTCTCCCTCCTGTCCACCATCACACATCCCCAAGTGGGTACTATATAAGAAAAATTTGTTCACCCATGCTTTCTTCTTTTCATCCTCCTTCTTTTAAACACTGGAATTCAAATCATGGAATAGTCCAGCACAGAGGTGGGGGATCTGTGGCCTTGAAGCCACAGGTCTTCAAGTGTGGCATTTTGACTGAGTCCGAATTTTACAGAACAAATCCTTTCATTAAGGGGATTTGTTCTGAGAAGTTTGGATTTAGTCAAAGTGCCACACAAGGGCCTAGAGGGCCGCACATGGCCTTGACGCCACAGATTCCCCACCTTTCGTCTAGCCAGAGGTATTAAACTTAGGTCAGTGGGCTGCACTTCCCAGTGCTGCTCAAGCAGATTAAAGTGTAATTGGGAAATGTTTAACAAAATAAATAAAACTACAATGTTGCTGTTCAGTCCTTTCCATCATATCTGACTCTCTGTGATCCCATTTGGGGTTTTCTTGACAAAGATACTAGAGTGGTTTGTCATTTCCTTCTCCAGCTCATTTGAAGGATGTGGAAACTGAGGCAAGCAGGTTAAGTGATTTGCCCAGTTTGGGAGGCTGGTTTAAATTTAGGTCCTCCAGACTCTAGGCCCTGTGCTCTAGGCTACCTAGCTGCCCTAAAAAGACAATACAACATAGATAATGTTAATTTATGGTTTTCTATCTGTTTTTATTTGAGTTTGATACCACTGGTCTAGGCTTTATCATAGAGGTCTTCTAATTCAACCCCCTGTCCTACGCATCATAGTACATCCACACTTTAAAATGTACAAAACACAGTTCTTCAACAACATACTATGAAAGAAGTAATAGAAATATAATTCCCCCCATTTTACAGATAAGGAAACAGGTTTGGAAACGTTAAGTGATTTGCCCAGGGTTTTTTATTGTTCTGTCGTTTCAGTCCTGTTTGGCTCTTTGTAACCCCATTTGGGCTTTTCTTGGCAAAGATGCTGGTGTGGTTTGCCATTACCTTCATAACTAGAAAATAACCGGTTTTCTAACTTTTAAGTAGGCTTTATCAGTGCTCTCAAACTGTAATAGAAACAGATCAGTATGGGTGCATACTGACTTAGAAAACCACAAATTATCATTTTCTATGTTGTATTGCATTTTTATTTGCTGTGTTAAATATTTCCCAATTACATTTAATGTGGTTCAGGTCTTACTCCAGAGTTTTGCTGGATGCTTAAACCACCAGAATTTAACACCTCTGGACAGATTGTTAAAGCTAGAAAGTCACTTAACCTAACAAATCTCCTCAGTTTACAGATTCCCCTTTCATAGAGGGAAACTTTCTCCATCGCGGTTTTGCGATATCATGGGTCGACATAAGAAATTAAATGGAAATTTTGGGGGAGTTTGCGGAAACCACAGATAACCTTTGAAGGCCAGCAGATGACACAAGAAGTTTAGAAGCTCAGAAATTCATAAAATATACGTGGGGTATTGTATGATATTAAGAAAAAAGAGAGGGAAATATGTGAAGCCAGCAGACTACTCTGGTGTGAAGGGAGGTGTAAAAAGTTTTATGTGGATTTTTCCAAATCATGGGGGCAGCGTGCCCCTACCCCATGCAATGCGGAAGGGATAACTGTATATTTACCACAATGCAGAATAAATCTCTAGGTTTTGTTTTATGCTTAAACATAGGTTCAGACCTCAGAGAAAATCTGAACCCTAATTAGGTGTTTTACAAGCCCTCTTATAGGCATTTACATCAGTGACAGAAAAATGATTCATTGACATATTGCTATTGTGTACATTCCTCTTAGGTCATAAAAGCTAATAAGATCGATCCATAATCCCATACTTTCTTCAATGTCATGAAAGTTGAACAAGCTTTGTTAAACAGAGTCATAATCTCATATGTCCCCTAAGAAAACAAACTTCATCAAATAAACTTCATCAATAAACTAAGTCAGGTTATAGATGAAACTACATCTAGATGGTTCACAAATAAGCTGATAGAAGAGAAGGATTTACATATTGTTAAGGAGCTGGGGATGGTCGAGATTCTTCCTTTTACTTCTTATCTAAGAAATGCTTAAGACTCTGAAGGAAATTTTCACATCCTACAAGACAGGTTTTGGTCAAGTGAAGTTAATATTAACCCAAATTTGCAGGACAAATGGCCCTGAGTCCCAAATAATAAAAGGAAACAAAAAATCTCTGTAACAGTTCTGAAAGGTCATACTTGAGCTCTAGCAGATGCTACCAAGTTTTTTAAAAAGGGCCCAAGACAAACCAGTTTCTGAGGATGAACTTCAAGGAGTAGTTTAGATTCTAAGAAACATATCCTCAAAAAGTTTTACACCAGTGATCCATCCTTTTGGGCACAGCAACTCATTCATTCATTCAACAAGCATTTATTTTTATATATATTTTATGTATTCTATATTCTATATCCTATAGAATATATTTTATATAATATATAATTTTATATTACATATTTTATATATATATTTGCTTTTTGGAGGGGGGGAGGCAGGGCAATTGGAGTTAAATTACTTGCCCAAGGTCACAGGACTAGTAAGAGTTAAGTGTCTGAGGACAGATTTGAACTCAGGTCCTCCTGACTGACTCCAGGGACAGTGCTCTATTCACTGTGCCAGTCAACAAGCATTTATTAAGCACGTACTATGTACCAGGCACTGTCATACAAAGAAAAAATTAAACACCCTCCTGTCAAGGAATTTACCTTTTGTTTTGTACAAATAAAAGGTGTAAATTGCATCAGTGAAGAGAGAACCTACAGTGATAAAGCTATCTGTCTTTTGGACTAGTGAAGTAGTGATGATAATAATTGATGTTTCTAGAGGCGCTTTACAGTTTATGTCACTTTCCTAAGAGAGTAAAGTTGGAAGAGCTCATGCATGAATGAGAATAGTACATTTACACTTTAAAATGCACAAAACAGGGTTCTTCAACTATATACTATGAAGGAGATAATAGAAATGTAATTATCTCCATTTTACAGATAAGAAAACAGGCTCAGATACATTAAGTGATTTGTCCAGGGTCACATAGCTAGAAGGTAACAGAACTGCACTTCAAGCCAGGTTTTCTAACTTTAAGTAGGTATAGAAGAATGGCATCAAATAGATATGAATCCCTGCCAGGTTCATCTTGACTTAGAAAACCACAAATTAACATTATCTATTTTGTATTGTATTTTTATTTATTTTGTTAAACATTTACCAATGACATTTTAACCTGGGTTCACTCCATACTTCATGTTGTGCATACAGCTTGTGTCCATGGGCAGAGAAAATGTCTTACTCTTTTTACCAATTCAAGAAGCAGATGATTTCTTCCTTTTGGAAAGAGATGCCACCCAGAGGGCTGAGACTGAGATAAAGAGAAGTCAAATAGGAACTAGAGAGAAAGCTAAAAAATAGCTTTTTATAGGTCTGGGGATAAGATTATGTTGAAGAAAAGGTATATTATGAATAGTTAAGATGCCAGAGAAGTGGAAGATATTTCTTTTTATTTTGAGTTTGCTGTAAAGATTTTCTTTCCTGAATTTATATAATATTAGCAAGTCGACAAATTCCTATTGTTTTAAATAATATATTCTATTTTTATATAAGACAGGGGCTTGGGAATTTGTGCTAACCTCTTACTGCTGTCAAACCTGTCTGGGCCCTCTCAGGTGGTGCCAGTCACGACATTTTATTCCCACCAGGAGACAGATCACCAGGATGTATTAATTGCAAGATGAGTTAAGAAGTAGGAAGAACACCAATAATCATTATTATAGTGTTATAGTGTGCCATCCTTCAAGTCACAGGAATAGCTTTTGGTATTTCTTAAAAACTGAAGAGATTTCTCCTACCGCTTCAGTGAGGAAATGTTCATCTAAGATCATAGAGATGACAGGTATTTGGTTCAGAGGTTTTTTTGTTCTAAGGTAGATTGAGGTAGGGTGTTGGTTTTTGTTTTTACAATATGGCTTAATGGTCTGGTATTTTAAGGATTATTTTGTTAAATTGAAAGAATAATTCTAAGGCAAAAAAAGGCAAATATAATTGTTGCCTGGGTTAGATGGGGTACTACAAGGGGATGCCCTGAATAGGTAGGGGTCGTCTTTCCTCCTTTTATCAATCAGTCAGTCAACTAGCATTTATTAAATGCCTACTATTTGCCAGACACTGTGTTAGGCCCTGAGGATACAAAGACAAAAAAATGAAACCTTTTTTTTCCCCTCAAGAAGCTTATATCCTAATGGGGGGAATGCATATAAACATATATGTGTATATATGTATACACACATTTTATCCTCAACATTTGTGCTTTTAACTTTCCTGACTTCAAGAATTTGTAGGATTTTATTAGTAACCTCATTTTTACTTTTGAGTTGCCAACCACAAACATTCCCAGCTGTGTAGAGTAAGAAAAAATGAGAGATGCCTCATGTGCAAGTTTGTGGAGTGGCTGTATCTTACTAAGTTCTTCACTGGTCTTGCTCCCTCTACCATTGTAAAGAATTCCCCATGCATTTGTTGCATATTTTCATTGTTTGTCTCTAAAACTCCAGTTTTGTGTTGCAATTATGCCCCCAAATTGTAGTGTAAGTCCTTTGGGCTCTAAACCCAAGCATGCAAAAAGTCAATGATGCAGCACAGTGAGAAAATAAAGGTGTTAGATAACTTTGTGCCAGAATGTCTGAGGCTACTGTGGGCCTCAAATTTGGTGTTAACAAATTGATGATTGGTATTTGTAAAGGAAAGTATTTGTAAACGTATTTGTGAATCCACTCCAGAAAGTACTGTCTGCCTGGAAGTTTGGTTAAAAGAGGCAAACATAAAAGGGGTGGTATATAAATTCATATTGTTTATTCCCTTAAAGCTATCCAAAGCTAGCAAACATATATGTACAAGGAACCAGAATGTGAATTCTGACTGTCTGATGAAAGAATGACCAGCCTTAAATACATTTTATAACAATCCCAACTCAGCATGTCTGTGTCACTCAAGTTTATGATCTCCATATATATTTAACCATAGTATGAGAAAGGAATTATTTTTGTTGTTGTTCTCCTGACTTCAGGGCCAGTGCTCTGTTTACTGTGCCACCTACCTGCCCCGAGAAAGGAATTTTCTTAATTAAATAGGCTGTAAATACAATAAGAGAGTTGACAAATTGTCATTTGAAATTACAACCCAGGATATTTATGTTTAATTTACCATTAACATGCCATAACATAGTATATGTCCATAAAATATTAAGATAAAGTCCCATTATTCAAGGTAATATCTGGTCAAGGTGCCTTGTCCTTGGTAGGCATTAACAAAAGAATGATCAGGTCAGCTCCCTCTGGCTTTCCTGACACAGGAAGAGGCATTCTCTGAGTTTACTCAGAGAACAAAGAAGGGATATCTATTGAGCTGAGGTGCTTCTTTTGGTTGATTAGTTCAGGCTCTGTCCCTTATTGAGGTTCAAATTAAATTAAATGATTAACAGTACTAAGGTAACCTCTCAAGTGTACAATGAGGGTATTGAAAAAATGAAAAAGCAGCTAAGCTTATAGATAAATAAGATGCTGTCTTTCATGATCTTCAATGCCATCCACATCCACAGAGTATCGGAGATGATATCTCTGGTTTCATGACTGAAGTCTCAGCAACCTCTCCCTTAGTTTTAAGAGGATAGCCAAGGTAGAGAGGTTTACAGCAGTTGAGTATACAGTACAACACCCTCGTACTGCCATCTGACACAGAGGAAGCTAAGATTCGGGTTTAATTTTAAGAATTTCATTTGCTGGGGCAGCTAAGTGGCACAGTGAATAGAGTACCAGCCCTGGAGTCAGGAGGACCTGAGTTCAAATCTAGCCTCAGACACTTAACACTTACTAGTCCTGTAACCTGATAAGTCACTTAACCCCAATTGCCCCGCCTTCCCCCCTCCAAAAAGACAACAAACAAATAAACAAAGAATTTTATTTGCTGTGCAATATTTGTGGTATTGTAGATTTCATGTTATGAAAAGGGAATTCTTTTTGCAATCATTGTTTTTTGTTTTGTTGAGATATTAGCACAAGAGGCCACAGAATTCCAGGGAATTACTAATGAAAAAATATTTTGCTTGTTACTGGTTTTATTTTGTGTACTGTATTTTATGGGTTATTTTATGGTTACTGTGTTAGGAAAAGTGCATGTTATCAGAATTAATGTTTTGTTACAAAGAATTATATGCAGAAAAGTGTACTTTCAGCAATCTCTAGTAAAAGCTACAGTTTCTGGTGGTTGCCAAAACCCAACTCCCTATTTCCTATAGATTCAAAGTATCAACATTTGTGTTGTCTTTGAAGCTGTTTTCTAGGAACATTACCCCAGTGAAAGCTGAAGATTCACTGTATACACACACACACACACACACACACACACACACACACACACACACACGCAGAGTCAATCCTCAACTTTCTTCTTCCTCATCTGTAAAGTGAGGCATTGTCCTTAATGACCTCTAAGGCTCCTTACAATTCTAAATCTATGAATGGATAAATTTAAAACTATGTAATAAGTGTTTACCTTGCACCAGGCACTGTACAAAATGATGGAGATAGGAATACAAAAAGTGAGAGAACTGCAGATTTCATGGAGCCTCTCTCTCTCTCTGTCTTTCCTCTCTGATATGTATGTGTGTATTTACATAAATATATACACATACATATATAAATATAGATACACAGATACATATATATATATATATAAGCTTATATAAGAGGAACATAACACATATAGAGGAGTGGTGATTATGGAGTTGTGTTTTAGTCTAAGAAGGCTTTCACTAAGGACAGTGGAGTCACAGAATAACTGATTGGCATGCCCAAATCCAGTGCTGATTTGATTATTGCTCCCAGAACAAGAGTTCAACAAGAATAGGAAGAGGGGATAACTTGTATAAGTGGGGGGAGGAGATAACACCAAGGCAGAAAGATGGCCAGAGTGCCAGCTTAGATTACTAAGCATCTGAAGGGCCATTAGGAGTAAGAGGAATTATACTTGTTGGAAATATATGTAACATATATAAGATACACACAATACATTGGAGATGATCAACAGAGGGAAGGCAGTGCCACTAAGAAATATCAGAAAAGCCTTCCTGAAGAAGATAGAAATTTAAGTAGAACTTGAAGGAAACCAGGGGAACCAGCAGGCAGAGATGGAGGAGGGAGAACATTTCAGATATAGGAAACACCTTTATGGGGTTTGAGCCAATAGCATTAAAAGATACCTTTCCCATATAAAATGCCCACAAGGTAAATTTTGGGGAGATGGGCACAAACAACTATGTATGTTCCCAGCCTGACACAACAGTACTTATATTAGTGATCAGCACTTTCACTGACATAAGAAATTTCCCCCAAAGGGGAGGAAATCTGTGGGATCATGGGGGACGATGGTTCACCATGAATCCCCATCTAGGAAACTTCCCTGGAACTCATGACTCAGCTTCTGTAGCTGTGATGGCAGAATATAACTCCAAAAGATTTCATGTCCCCTTTCTCAGGCACACAATCACATCAATTACACCACAGAGAGAAACAATTATAGGGACAGGCACCAAGGAAACATTTCTTTCAAATGACAATTCTTCATAGTCAATTAGTTGCAACCAAATGAACAAAACAGCTACAACAAGCCATCCTTCAGGCCAGGAAATAGCTTTGTTTTTGTCAGGGTACCAGGTAATCTTCACTTGTTCCCTGAGCTCATAGAATAGCTGTGTCTCAAAGACCAGCCATGAGCCAAGCCTCTCTTTTGTCCACCTACCTGTGATAGTTGGCTCTCCTCTGTTCTTTAATTTTTTTCTCAAATTAAGTTTTATGTTTTTCAAACAAAGATCTGCCTTGTCTCTGTTTCCACCTCCCTTCATGCCTTACATTGAGAAAGCAAGAAAAACAAAATCCCATGTTACAAGAATTTATAGTCAAGTAAAATAAATTCCTGAATTTGTCAATTATATTTATATACATACATATATGTATACAAACATATACGCAAACATATATGTATATATGAGAGGTGGGACAATTCAAGAATTTTTCTCTGTGTACACATACACACACACATATATACATACACATACATATATTTGAACATGGCCAATTCAGGAATTTAACCATGTCTCAGTCTGCACTGAAAATATTACTTCACTATCAGAAGGTCTGTAGCCTATTTCATCATAGGTGGTCTGGTTTGTGGCTGTTTATTGTGTTGATCAGAGTTCCTAAGACTTTCAAAGTTTATTGTCTTTATAATAATGTTATTGCATAAATTATTCTCTTGGTTCGACTTATATCACACTGTATCAGTTCATACAAATCTTTTCAAGTTTCTCTGACACCATCCCCATTATTTCTGATAGCACAATAGTTTTCTATCACATTTATATACTGTATCTATCTATATCACTCATATACTATAACTTATTCTTCTATTCTCTAATTAATAGTCCTGTCCTCAGTTTCCAATTATTTGTAAATCATAAAACGAGTTGCTATAACTATTTTTGTGCACGTGGGTCCTGTTCTGTTATTGAGATAATAGCTGCTATCCTGCCCACCAGTCTTTCTATCTGGGAGGACTGGAGAGAGTACTTGCATTAGACTGTGGCTGGAAGGTCTTCATAGAACTATATGGATCACACATCAAAGATTTTAGAGCCGGAAGGGACCTAAATCCTTCCAACTCTCCTCTTTTTATTGATGAGGAAACTAAGGCTCAAAAAAGGTTAAGTGATTTGTCTAGACACAGCCTTTAACCAAGTAGCTAGCTTTCTGGGGCTCTGCCTCACTTAAATCCACTTCACATGCATGTCAAGACATCACCTTTGGGATTTCATTGGTCATCTTCAAGAATGAAGGACCAAGACCAACAACAATAACAAGTAGAAGCTAATAAGTTACCTGAGGCAAGATTCATCCCTGGATCTTCCTGATGCCAGGTCAAGGGCTCTTTCCTCAGTGCCCCTCAAGTCTTCTACAGTACATCTTAAATAGAAGGTCAAGGAGAGAGATCAGGACAAGGTTGGAAGGTTCTTTATCAGAAAGAGGCCAGAAACAGAGCCCCAAATAATCCCAAAGCTAGCATTGGGCACTGAAGAATAAGAGATAAAGTCCTGATCATAATGGTGTCTGGACCATAGTTGGGGCTCAAAATAATGGGTCATTTGAATCAAGAGATGGGGTTCAGGGATTAGGCATCAGGGTTCAACACTGGCATGAAGTATTCCACAAGGAATTCATATAGTTTGTTGCACTCAGTTTCTTATGAGTATGTGTGGGTGTGTTTATGCCTAGCTGTTCTGAAGGAGGGCAATTCTGCTTTCTAGTATCCCTAAAATTAATTTCAGCTAAATAACTCTAACCAGTTGCTCACACAGAGCACATAAATTCACACACTAAGAAGATGCAAACAGGCAACGAGGTGGCATAGTAGACAGAGTGCTAGCCCTGGAGTCAGGAGGACCTGAGTTCAAATCTGGTCTCATTCAGTTACTAGCTGTGTGACCCTGGGCAAGTCACTTAACCCTGATTTCCTCTAAAAGAAGGGGAAAAAAAGAAGGTACCAGATGCAAGGAAGGGAACCCATATGTACTTTATACAGTCCACTCCACCCAAGGCAATCCAATAAGCAAGTTCAGGTACATGGTACATGCTAGTGAGTGTGGCGGGAATGGACCAGTGTCACAGAGAAAATCAACAAGAACTCTCTATACTGGCTCTTTTTAGTTCTAGCTGGCAGCACCATTGGCCTAGCTTATCCTGTGAGGTCAGTAATATATGTATGTGTATACACAGACACATACACACACACACACACACACATATATATACACATATATACATATGCATATACATATATATCAATCACTATCATTTCTGTCTCTATTTCTGACACTCTTCATTTACCTTATTGTACTCATTGTGTACTGTATATCTTTCCTTTGGTTCTATTATATTTTGTTTTGCATTAACTCACACAAATCTTCCTGTGTTTCCTTGATTTCCCCATTTCTTTTTAAAGAAATGTCTCATTCCATTCATGTATCATTGTTTGGTTTCCCCCCCAGTAACCCCCCAATCAATGAGCACTCATTTTGTTTCTGGTTCTTTACAACCACAAAAATTGTTGCTATGAATCTAGGTACTAGGTAGCGCCATAGCGCACAGAGTGCTGGGCCCAGAGTCAGGGAAGACACATCTTCCTGAGTTCAAATTTGGCCTCAGACACTTACTAGTTGTGTGACCCTTGATTTAACCCTGCTTGCTTCAGTTTCAGTTTCAGAGCTGGAGAAAGAAATGGCAAACCACTCCTATACCAGGTTGCATTGTCCATTTTGAACTGAATTTGCTCTATGATGTAAGATGTTAGTCTATCTAAACTTAATTTCTGCCATATTATTTTCTAATGTTCCTGGTAATTCTTATAAAAAAAGACAGTCCTTTCCTCATTAATTTATGATTTTTTGTTTTGTTTTGTTTCCTCATACACTGGACTACTGTCTTCACTTTTTTCTCTTTCTTGTATATCTCATCTGTTGTTCTAATCTGAATTTCTATATGTTTTTAACATATGCTTAATAACTTTCATATCTACTGTTTTAAATATAACTTTGAGGTCTGGTAATACTCTGCTTCTTTATTCACAATTTTTTTCACATTTACATTAAGATTCAAGAACATTTTTGTTTCCAAATTAATTTTGTTATTTTGTTTTGTTATGAAAACTAGACAAAATCACTTCAGTAATTTGACTGGTATGACACTAAAGCTCCAATTCATTTTAGGAAGTATTGCTATTTTTATTATTTAGGTATGGTCTAAACATGAGCCATGAATCTTTCCAATTATTTAAATCTTCTTTTAGTTCTGTAAAGAGTATTTTGTAGTTGTATTTAAATACTTTTATGTATGTTGTACATATTGTAGTTATTTTGAATGGAAATTCTCTAATTTTTTTCCCTTCTTAGTTTTTGTTAGCATGTTATAGAAATGCTGATGATTTAGTGGATTTATTTTATACCCTATAATAATCTTGCTGTAGAGATTAATCATCTTAATTAGTTTTCTCACTGTTTCCCAGGAGTTTTCCAAGGACATATCATAGTATATACAAATGGGGATAATTTTCTTTCTTCTTTTCTGAGTTTATAGCTTAGATGTTGTTCTCTTCCATTATTGCTGAGGCTTGCATTTCTAGAATGATGTCAAATAATAATGGGAAGAAAGTTTGCCTTTGCTTTTTCCTTGTTTGTATTTAGAAAGCTTCTAGTGCATTTCCATTGCTTGTAATGTTAACTGTAGAGGTTTTTTTTTTTTTTAACATAAATAGGTGCTATAGTTTCTTAAAAGTCTTTTTTGTATCGATTGAAATAATCAATTAAAAGTCTTTGTTGTTTATATGATTAATTTTGCTAACTGTTTCCCTAATGTCAAGCCATTTTTGGATCTATGGTATGAATACAACTTGGTGATAGTGAACTATTTTCCGTATATATTTCTGTAGTGTGCCTGCAAGAATTTTATTTAAAACAATTGGACAAATAATCACTAGTAGATTGGTCTAGAATTCTCATCCTCTGTGCTGTTTCCCCTGATTTGGGTTTTCAGGACCATGTTTGTCTCTTAAAGGGACTTTTGGAGAGTATTTCCTTTCTATTTTTGAGAATAATTTTTTTGAAGCAAAAACATTAATAGCTCTTTAAATGTCTGCCTTCTCACCCTGGAGGATCCCTTAGCCCTCTGGCCCTTTCCCTTCTAGGTCAGTTCCTCCTGGAGCCTCCACGTTAAGTAAAGTGCCCAGGCTAGCCTTGTTCATTCCTTCATTCCCTTTTGGCCTTCTTTCCTGAGTCACCAAACTTCTTTCTCCAACAAAACTGAATTGCTTTCATTGACTTGTCTTAGTGAGCAAGCACTCACATGGTGGTCAGAAGAAGCGATACCATGACACTCTTTTAAGAACTTTGGGATTGACTGTGTGACATGGGAGACACTGGCACAGGACCACCCAGCATGGTGTGTCCTCCTCAGAGAAGGTGCTGTGTTATATGAGCAAAGCAGAACTGAAGTAGTAGCTCAAAAGAAATGCAAGATGTGCAAATTTAGAGAATTCACCCCAAATGTGCACGTGGACTATTTGTGCTTGACTTATGGTAGAACCTTCTGAGCTGATACTGGTCTGATCAGCCACAGTTGGACACTGTCACTTGATTCTAGGATAGTAATGCCATTTTGGTCCTCTTCGAGAAAGAAGGACAATAACCAATGTGGTTTTGGAATCTTCTACTTCCACACTAACTTTTTAGCTTCCTTTTATGTGTTTTCTTCCCCTATTAGAATGTGAGCTCCTTCAGGACAGGGACTGTGTTTCTTTCAACTTGTGCTTATATTCCTAGCTCTTACTACAGCACTTGGTATGTAGGAAATGCTTAAAAATACTTGTTGACAAGATTTTAGAATCTATTGCCAGGAACGCTAAGTCTTGATGGAGTCAGGAGGGTGCAATGGGCTGTGTTTTGCAATCCTGGTCCAGGGGTCTGAGACTGTCTTTTCCCTCAGCATTCCTTTGGATGTCATTCAATTCTCCTTTTAAATTTATTAATCCCTAGCCTGCCCTCTCTGAGCCTTGTGTTTCTGAATATCTAACCACTCCCCCTCCCGTGAGAATTATTACTGAGTCACATGACCCCCTTTTATAGAAGCTATCTCCTGAAGTTCCTGAAGTATCCAATACCACCCAGCTACTGCCCCACTAGTCTTTATTTGACTCTATTCATCCCATGCCAGAGGCTTTTCTTGATACTATCCACTTATAATATTGGTTTATTAATGAGAAGATTAGATATCCCCCCTGAAATATTTATTCACTTCTTCCTCTTACTCTATTTGCCCCATTATGTTTTTTACTCCTTAGATTCTTTACCTCATTGATGATTGTGGACTTGCTTGCTTGTATTTTGTTTCCCCAGCAAAAAACAGCTGTTTGGCACATAATACACCTTAACAAATGTGTTCTCTCCCCCTTGCCTTGCCCTGCCCCGCCCCCTCACTCCCCAACTTATCTATCTTTATCTTCTCTTGATCACTCAGGCAATATGAGATTTTTTTTTTTAAGAAAATCAAGCAAGAAATAGAAAGATTTTCCTTACATGTATTCATGGTTTTTGTCTAGCCCAAACCACAGGAAATTAAACATTTTATTTCTTAGTCTTTCATTACTATCCAAAAGTATTTAAAATTTTTTATTGTTTAGCCAGCTTGCAGTTTTGCTAAACTCTAAGTTAGTTTGAAGGAATGATTCAAATTATCCCCTGTTATTAAGAGTTATTTTCTTTGATGTCCTAGGTTCAGTTTTCAAGGATATGTTATTTGTGGGTACCATTGATGCCCTTTGCTTTTCAGAATGCCATGTTCAGAATTTTGCTTTGATTTCTTGTAACCACAGATTAATCATTTATTACTCTGATTGTTTGGGTTTTTTTCATTGTTATTGTTTTGTTTTGGAATGGAAAGGGGTATTTCAAGATTTGTTCTCTCATGTTGCTGTTCTAAAAATTGATTGTTGTGTTTCTTGGTGACTTAAACCTGGAATTTTGTTCTACTGGTGTTCTATGGAATCTCTTGATCTAAATTTTGCTGTCTGCTCCCAACATTTTTTGGTTATTTTTCTGCATGACTCATTGGAGTATTGTAGTCCACTTTTCTTTTTTCATGATTTTTTTTTGGAATACCGATTATCCTTAGATTACTTCTTCATATTGTATCTTCAAGCTAAGTAATTCTTGTTTTGTAGAACTCTTACATATTCTTCCAGCTTAAAGAATGACTCATTTTTTCCTTCTGTCTCTGCACTTTTATGTCATGACTCTGTTTCATATCTCAGTGAATATACTGATACGGAGAATGTCTTTTGTTCTATCTTTTCTGGTCTCTGGTTAGACTTCCCAATTTGTTCCTTAAGAGCTCAGATTTCTTTCTTTGATTGCTCTCTCTTCCATTGATTCTTTGATAGTTCTTCTGAACCCATATGGAGGTTTTGGAATTACTACATTATCATTTCAAGAGGTCTTATAGAATTGGATGTACCATCACTTCCTTCCCCATAAGATTTTCAGTTTTCTTTGTTATTAAAAAAACCTTGTCTACTGAGATATATCTTTTCTTTGAATGTTTACTTATTTCTCCTGCTCATTTGGCTTTTTGGCAGCTTTAATCACTCTGCAGAATCATTGGTGATAGTCCTTGTCAAAACTGTTCTTATCATACTTTTCTTCTCTCACAAAGCTATTGACCATCCTTCACCTTACTGCTTATTATATTCCCCCAAAGTTGGATGAAGTCTGTTTCCTTCAGAGAATAATTATGGCCAGTATAGACTTTGCTTCAGGGAGACTCCAAGTGGCCTTTGTACTAGGGCTTATTCTCTATTTTTACCAGATCCACTCTTCTGGATTCCACTGTCCTTTCTACAGTTAGCTTTCTTCAGTCTATAAACTAGTTTCTAGAAGTTCATGAATGGGCTAGAGAAGAGCAGTGCTCCAAGAAATCTTTATAGTTGTGTTGTATCTCAATCCTTTTTTCACTTCTTTGACAAGATGCCTATTTCCTCATGTACTATATTAATTACTTTTAGTTAATAGTGAATTTCTCATCTCTTCCCTCCTTCACTCTCTTAGATCCTAGGTTCTACCCTCCCCCAGAGCTGCCTTCTTCCATACTCTATTCTCAGGACTGTGTTGATTTGTGGACCTCAACTTTCCCTAATAGCAAGGTTCTCTACAGACACTATCTTGTAATTAATGCCAGAAGCTAGTTATTTACAATTGCAGTAGCCACACAGATCACCCTAGGCCACTCTGTAGACTAAGGGATGTGGGGGAAGAGAGTCTAGAAGTGGGAGAAACATTCTGACATAATGGGACCTCCATCCACCCTAGAAGTATGGTTTCACTTCCCTTTGGAAACTGTATAATGTTTAGCTCCAAAAGCTAAGTGCCTAAAGTTGTAGGGTTTGACAGGATCATAGGACTGGACTATGTCTATGGGAAAAGGAAGGAATGGCTGGGACCAATGGGATTTCCAGGAACATTGATCTGGTAGGTGGGTCTTTAGTTCTTTTATTTTGTAAAATTAAACTTGTAGCAGGTACTTTCAATTTTCTTTCTGTCATTGTAGAGTTTCCTGAATTTGGGGGCATTTTACTAATACTATCTGGTATAGGGAATAAAGAGCTGTCCTTAGGAGACTTCTCTCTCTTTCATTGTCTCAGGACTCCTTTTTTTTAATTTTGGTTTTATTGTTGCCTTTTGTTTTTACACCACCATCATTTCTACTCACCATTTCACTGCTTCCCCCACATTAAACCTTTTCCTTGTAACATCAATAACATTTAAATACATAATTTACATAAACCATTTAAATACATAAATAAAATAATAGGAGAAAACAGACTGCTCCCTCTCTCTGCAACAAACATTTAAGCAAAGTCAAACAACACAGTGATGAATAGATACTGCATTCTATTAGTAGTCTCTACCTCTCTACTGAGAGGAAGAAAGCTTTTTTTTCCCCTAATGAGTTCTTGGGAGCCAAGAATGCTCATTCTAATTCATCAAAATTTCACTTTAAAAAAAATTGTTCTCATTTATGTTATTACTATCATCATGTTATATAAGGGCAGTTAGGTGGCACTGTGGATAGAGTGCTGGAGTCAGGAAGACCTAAATTTAAATCCTGCCTTGGATACTTATTTGCTTGTGTGACTCTGGGCAAGCTATTTAACTTCTGTGGGTCTCAGTTTTCTTTTTTGTGTTGTTTTACTTTTTTATCCGTCCACAAAATGGGAATTATGATAGCACCTATATTCTAAGGGTGTTGTGAAGATTAAATGAGATATATATGTGTATATATATATATGTGTATATACTTGCATATATATATATATATATATATATATATATATATTTGTTGTTTAGTTGTTTCAGTTATGTCTGACTCTCTGTGACCCCATTTGGGATTTTCTTAGCAAAGATACTGGAGTGGTTTGCCATTTCCTTCTCCAACTCATTTTATAGGCAAGGAAACTGAAGCAGAGTTAAGTGACTTGCTCAGGGTCATACAGCTAGTGTCTGAGGCTGGAATTGAATTTAGGAAGACGAGTCTTCCTGACTTCAGGGTTGATGCTCTATCCACTGTGCCTCCTAGCTGCCCTACACACACACACACACACACACACACACACACACACACACACACACACCACTTTGCAAACCTTTATGTGCTATATAAATACTAGTTATTGTTCTCTTGGTTTTGGTTTCTTCACTCTGGTTGCTTCATATGAATCTTCCCATGTAAAAGTGGCTCTGTTAAAAATCACACATCTGAAAGAAAAAGGATTAACTCTCAGTTGCTGACAAATCAGTACTTGTTAAAACACTGCTCCAAATTTGGTTGTCATATTAAAGAGCTGCCATTTTGGAAAACAGGGAATGGAAAAGAAGTCTTGGAGAGCATTAGCTGCTAAGAAGACCCAAGAAAATCTCAAGGTTAAGTAGTTTAAGTGTACATTCTAGAAGTTCACATACCTAGAGGCTACAACGGCCCGGGGGAAGAAGACAGAGAAATGGAAGTGAACCAGAGAGGCGAAACTTTGCTTTGCATTCATATGTATTCATATTTTATATCTCTTTTATGGCTGAAGGGTCCTTGAGGACAGGAATGGTGTCTTTGATTTTTGTGCTTACCCATAGGTCTTAGCATAGAGTTTGCACATAGTAGGGACTTATCAAATATTAATTGGACATAACACCAGCCCTGGAGTCAGGAGGACCTGAGTTTAAATCCAGCCTCAGACACTTAACACTTACTACTGTGTGACCTTCGGCAAGTCACTTAACCCCAATTGCCCTGCCTTCCCCCTCCAAAAAAAAAAGACCAAAAAAAAGTATTTAAAAACATGTTCTTCATTGGATGAATGAAAGAAGGAAAGCTTTATGAGAATTAAGGAAAATGATAACTTAGAAGACAGGGGAAATGAGAGTGGGAGCAAGGGTAAGCAATGGAATAGGAGAGAGGGAAGACTGAGCCAGAGGGAGGCAGAGGCAGATAATAGAAACTCGGAGGACAGCTAGGAGGCGCCCTAGTAGAGTCAGAAAGACTCATCTTCCTAAATTCAACTCTGACCTCAGACCACATAACTCTATTTGCCTCAGTTTCCTCTTCTGTAAAATAAGCTAGAAAAAGAAATGGCAAGCTGCTCCTGTATCTGTCAAGAAAACCCCAAATGGAATCACAGTCAGATACGATTGAAAAACGACTGAACAAAATCCACAAAACAAAAGAGATACACTGATCTATGAACCATAGCAGAAGCAAACTAGTATATGGTTAAAAAAACAAACCCTATAGTGAAAACCAAAAGAGAGAAGCACTAGGGAACAAGGCTAACATTTAGATATCTCTATTCACAGTTTCAAAATGACAAGGCCAACATTTATAAGCAGTTCCTTTCTGGGGGCAAAGAATTAGAAACAGGGGATGCCCATCAATTGGGGAATGGCTGTACAAGTTGTGGTATATGATTATGATGGAATATTAGTGTAACATAAGAAATCCTGAGCAGGATTCTCTCAGAAAAACCTGGGAAGATTTCAATGGGCTGATGAAAAGTGGAATGTACTGTGTACAAAGTAACAGCAATATTGTAAGATGATCAGCTGTGGATGAATTAGCTATTCTCAGCAATACAATGATCCAAGACAACTCTTATGATGAAAAATGCTATCCGTCACCAGAAGAACCGATGGCATCTGAATACAGATTGAAACATACCTTTTAAAAAATTCTCTTTATTTTTCTTGAGTTTTTTTGTCTATGTTTTCTTTTACCACATAACTAATATGGTTATGTTTTACATGACTATGCATGTATGACTTATATTGAATTGCTTGCCTTTTCAATGGAGGAGATTTGGGGAAGGGAGGGAGAGGAGGGAGAAAGAGAGAGAAAGAGAGAGAGAGAGAGAGAGAGAGAGAGAGAGAGAGAGAGAGAGAGAGAGAGAGAGAGAGAGAGAGAGAGAGAGAGAGAGAGAGGGAATTTGGAACTCAAAGTTTTAAAAACGAATGCTAAAAATTGTTTTTACATGTAACTGGAGAAAAATAAAAATACTAAAAAATTTTTTTTTAAAAGAAAATGACAAGACCAAGAAAGCTAGAAAAGCAAATTGTTGACTTATGTAAATGTGTTATTTGCTAATCAATTTGCCAGAAAGATGGCCACTTAAATTCCTTAAAGATTCAAATTCAGACTCAAATAAAATCTTAGGGCAAGCCATATTCTGTGAATCCTGGAATGAGAGCAAATGACCTTTTTTTCCATAGGATTGGGTCTCAGGGCAATGGTCAGTTGATGATTCCAGCTTAAGCTTGGTCACTGAATAAAATCAAGATTTCCATGAGTGTAGGGAATGTATCTGTGGGAGTATAGTCCCAAAGGCCAGCACCTTTAGAGAATCTACCCCAAATGTTCACAAGGACTATGTGTGCCCAACCTGTGGTAGGGCATTCTGAGCTTGTAATGGACTGATCAGCCATAGTTGGACACATTGAAACTTGACTTTAGCATAGGGATATCATTTTGGTCCTCTTCGAGAATGAAGGGCAACTATCAACCAACCAACTAACCAATGTTGGTTGGTTTTGCTGAAGTAGTTTTTTCGTTCCTTTTCTATTTTGATCTTTGTTATAAGGGATGGTTGTTAAGGAAAGGGAATTATTGAGAAATAGAAATAGTTTAAAAGCAAAAGGCATCAATAAAAAATTTTAAAATAAAAACAAAACAAACAAAAATATATAAACACAAACTTTCTAAATGGCAGAAACATTTCTTCATACTTAATTAACAAACTTGACAATGATATTATAGTAAAGTGAATGGAAACTGAGATTTATAAGATCTCACAGGCCCTCAAGAGTTAAAAGCAACTTTAAAAGTCAAATAGTCCAACTCCCCCATTTCACAGATAGAAAACTAAGACACAGAGAGGTGGAGGTCACAAAGAAAATAGTAATGGAACTGGAATTTGAACTCATGTTTTTTGACTCTGAGTCTATTGTTCATTCTGCTACAGTACACTATATAGCAGTCATTCTGCTATAGAAAAGGGCATTGTCTTAAATACTAACAGGGCATGTCCTTGCTTCTTTATCTGTATCTCTCTTCATAAATCTCCTTGGAATAAGAGATCCTGCTGTCCTGTGCTATGTCAGCTTCAGCCTTCTCAACACCACAAAAAAATAAGTCATTTATTTGAGACCCAGGCACAGAAATATGGAAACTTGGGCTAGGAGAGCAGAGATTACCCATAACCCCCTAAAACCTTTACAAAAAGAATTCTGTTGATAGTGAAGAACATTTTAATGATGGAGACAAAATAATTTGGGGAAAAGTTATTTCAGTCTTTCATAAAATAATTATATTTGTAGCTAGGCAGCCATGTCCTATGTATTGCCATGAAGCACTCATTGCCTTCCAAATCATTCAACATTAAAGAAAGATGAAAATATATTCAATATTGTTTAAATATTAATCATATCTCATTGTGTCAAGCTTCTAATAGATTTCCCAGTTCCTCATCTCCCCCACCCAATTCATCTTTCACATAACTGCCAAAGCAATCTTCCTTTTGCTGCATCTGGAAAATTTCTGCTGGAAAATCTTTAGTGGTTCTGTATGGCTTTCCAAATGAAGTCTACATTCCTTTCATTAACATGCAAGTTCCTCCATAGTTTGGTACCACTCTACCTTTCCAAATTCCTCTCTTTCGTATATTCTACACTCTCCTCTCTGTCCCCTAAATACACTGTACACTGACCTGGTTATCTATCTTTATTCACACTTTCCTCTATGGCTGAAATGTCCTTCATCTCTCTCTTTACCTACTGAATGCCTACCCATCCTTTAATTTCTGACTGAAATGCCACCTCCTCTATGAAGTCTTCCCTGACTTGCTACTATCAGAAACAGTCTTCCCCATTTTGTTATGTACTTCTCAAAGTATTTATTATATCTTATGACTATCTGATTGGATAACTGTGCCAATCACTCAACCTCTCAGGGTCCAAGGCATCTCTCTAAGAATATAATTAAGAAATCTGATGCCAATCTACAGTGCTCAAGGGAGCCTCCTCACTGGAAATTCCCTAAATCAATGAAATCATGAACAGATCTGGTACTCAAATCCATACCACCTACCCAACAATAGCTAGCATTTATATAGTTCTTTGAAGTTTACAAAGTGCTTTACATATATTATCTACCTCTCAAACTGGAGGGGACAGAAGAAAGCAATAGTTCAGATTGGAGGGTAATTCAGCTCTTTTCAAATCAGCAGTTTCTAAGCACATAGGCTGAAGCCTTCCCATCAGCTGACTCTCCAGATGAGTTCTTTGCCCTCCTCCTTCTGGCTCCATAATTCATCTCTGCCGCAGCTGGCTTTTCTACCATTCTCAATGCCTCAAGTCAGAAGTGGTCAGTGATTCATCTTTCCCTTATGAAATAAAACTTGTAAAATCCACCTTTCTGTCAGTTATGAAACCAAGATTATTTAATCTTCCCCTAGTCTCCAAATAGTTATTTGATTTAGCACTTAGTGAGTCTTAACCTTTCCAACTTAAAAAAACAAAAACCAAACAAACCCCAAACCCCCAAACCAGTAATGTGCAAATGAGCTGAGGGACCACAATGCCCCACAACCTTGTTACTTCTTTACCTTCAAATAGATCCTCTCAGTCTATTTGTCTGAAGGAGAGCTCCCAATTGGTATCCCTTCTGATATTCTAATGGAAAACCATCTTTCTTCACATATAAATTCTATCAGTTTTTCTTTCACAAAAGTTCTTTTTCTGCCCATTTAAATAACTAAACTGTTCACATATAAAAAGGGAGTAGTACCTTACACCTTTCCCAAGTTGATTTTAGCCTTTTCCTTTATGCAAAGTTTCATTCTCTTCTTTTTTCAGTAACTAAACTGCTCACATAAGGGAAGAAGCAGCACCTTACACTTCTGTTGTGCTTTGAGGTTTATGAAGCATTTGTCTCTCTCTTTGGAAAGGCAGTGTGGTAGGATGGTTAGAAGGCTGATGTTGGATCCAGGAAGACCTGAGTTCCAGTCTCACTTCTGATACATGCTGTCTATATGATCTTGGGCAAGTAAATAAACCTCTAAGTGCTCTAAGCAACTCTCTAAGATTATAAGTTTCAGATAAGGAACCAACCTGTACTGGTAGAGGGAGTTTTCTCATCTGGAAGTTCCCCTTAACATTGGATTCATAAATCTAGTCCCTTTATTCTATGCCCTCTCTATTTATAATAACCCTGTGACTTATACAGTGCAAATTTTATGATCTCCATTTTCTCAAAGAAGAAACCAAGGCTCCACAAGGCTAGACAATTTACCTACAGGTGTAACATGATAGGATTTTAGATTTAGAACTGGATGGGACATTTGAGGTCATCTAATTCAACCCCCTCACTTTACAGATGAAGAAACTGAGGCCCCAGGATGGTAAATGACCTGTCCAAGGTCACACAGGGAATTAGAGGTTTAATCTGAACCCAGGCTCTCTGACTTAAAAGTCAGTGATTTTTCCACTATACCTTGTAGCTGTCCAAATAACAATAATATATGATGAAGTCAGGCCTCAAGGATAGGTTTTCTGACCTCCTTCCCACAGTCCAGTACTTTTTTTTTCATTATTCTCAATCTACCTTTTCATCCCTATAGATGGAGATGAATAATTCCTTGGAATACAAACTAAGGGTTCACTTACCTATGTTCTCATCATAAAGGGCACAATCACCACAAATGGAGACAATTCTAAGATCCACTAACAATGCCCAATGCATTATCTCTCCGGTGGCCCAGATAGAGATCAACTGCACGATCAATTTTGTTTGAGTCATTCCAATGATGAAGGGCATTAGTTTACAAAATGGATACTTCCCATAGATGATATGAATAGAGTGATGGCTTCTTCCCAGAGACGATGCTTTTAAAGACTGAAAATGTCACCCTTCCTAGAAGTATACTGTCTGCCTTGGATTCAAATGAGATGCTTTCACCTCCTTGCTTTGAGTAGTTTCCTTTGTGTGCTGCTCCTGGGGGGAAAAAAGATTTTATTATTTTTCATTTGCCACCATTTAGGAAGTCCTGCTGCTTCATTCATCCCATCTTCATTATGATGGGATGTTCCAAAGGCTAAAAGTTCAGCATCAGAAGCTCTAATGGTATGTGTCAGTGATATTGAGCATATTTTTTAAAAAAAGGACACATGGCATAGTTATCTGTTATTAAATTAAAGTCGAAGAGATATGATTATAGTTACCAGGCTCAGCCCCAGAGAAGAGATGAGAAAATGCATGTATCTCCCTTCTTTACGGGGGTGGGAGACTATAGGCATGTAATACTGTATATAATGTCAGATTTTTTCATTGGTTGGTTAGTTTTGTTGAACTGGCCTCCCCTATCTAGTCCCTTTTTTATTGGTTATAGTAATGGCTTTCTTTATTTGCTTCTTATTTTATTTCTTTAATTGCCTAATATAAAGGATGGCGATTGATTGGGAAATGTAAGCCAGAGGTGTCAAACACAAGTCCCTCAGGCTTCATGCCACAATGCCACTCCTGCTACAAACTGCAGGAGCACCAGATTAAAATGTAATTGGGAAATACCCAAATAAATACAACAAAGCATGGCTAATGTTAATTGATAGGTTTCTATTTCAGTTTGACTCTCCCGATGGAGACATAAAAACAAAATACATAAATAAAAATTATGTAAACAAAAAGAAAATCAAGTGGAGTTTAAACTCCTTTGATTTGTTTCAAGGTCACCCATAATCTGATGTTATCCTGCCTTTCCAAATTTATTTCATTTTGTTGTTGTTTCAATCATGTCCAACTCTTCATGACCCCATTTGGGGTTTTCTTGGCAAAGATACTAGAGTGGTTTGCCATTTCCTTCTCCAGCTCATTTTACAGATGAGGAATCTGAGGCAAACAGGGTTAAGTGACTTGCCCAGGGTCACACAGCTAGTGTCTGAGGCCAGATTTGAACTCAGGAAGAAAAATCTTCCTGGTCCAGGCCTGGTGCTCTGTAAAATAAGCTAGAGAAGGAAATGGCAAATCACAAAGACAGACACAACTGAAAACTACTGAACAACAACAAAAACAGTAATAATGGTTGGTACAAAACATTCCCCCAAAAAGTCTGTGACACACTTTCCCACAGCTTTCGCTTTACTGGCAACGTCCAAGAAACTGTTACTCATGTGTGTGTTTTCTCCTACACTTTTTTAGACTGTAAGTTTCATGAAAGAAAGGACAATTAGTTTCTTAAACTCTACATCTCCTTTTATCTTTATTCCTCTATACCTTAACTCCTTTATCTTCACAAAACTTTTGAAATATGAGTAATGCAAGCATCATCCCCATCATACAGAGGAGGAAACGGAGGCTTAGAGAGGTCTAGTATATTGCCCGCAGTCACAAACGTGGTATATGATAGAATCCTGACTCAAAGCCAGGTTTTCTGACCCATGGTGTTCTTTACACTACCCTTAACTACCTTTGAATCCTTGTATATGTAGACAATTCTGTGGAAGTTGAACTAAGAGTACATCTGCCTACATTCTTATCATGTATAGCACAATCACAAAAAATTAAATCAATTCTCCTGACTCACCAATTATGCCAATAAAGAAGCACAAGTGCATGATCTCCTGTGGGGTCCAAACAAGGCTCAATTTCACACTCAATTCTTTTCCTGTTTTACCAAGTTTGATCCCAGAGAAGAGATGAGAAAAATGTATTTTTCCTCCTTTCTTTTTAGAGACTATGAGTGTGGAACTTTGCATATCCTCTGAGATTCATTCCATGGATTGTTTAGTTTATCTGAACTATTTTTTCTTCCTCTTTAATTTTTATTCTTTGTCACAAGAGCTGGTTCCCTGGATAGGGGAGGTAGAATATATTTTAAAATGAAGCAGATATAAAAATTAAAACAATATCCCTAAGAATTAAAAAATGAAAATCTCCTTCAAATAAAATAAAGGAGACCACTAGAGATATTCTAGAATATCTGAGTCAGCCTTGTAAAATAATGTTTTGTAAACAAGCTGACTTATCTCCTGTAGCTAGATATACAGCAATTGTTTTATATCCTACCCACTTGTATAGGGCATTGGACTTGAAATTAGGAAGATCTAGGTCTAATTCCCACCTTAGCAACTCATTAGTTGTGTGACACTGGGCAAGTCACTTAACCTTTTTGTGCCTCAATTTCCTCATCTTTGCATGTGGGGAGGGAAAACTGGGGCAGTGTTGGACTCAAGCCTTAAACAAACACTGATCTTCTGTTAATAACGCTTTTTCTCATTCAGCACCAATTTTGCTGGTGCTGTCTCTTAGATAGTCAGGGTAGGAAGGGAACCCAGAGGCCACCTACTTCATTCAATAAAATATTTTATTTTTTCTCCAATTACATGTTGAAACAATTTTAAAGCATTTTTAAAAGTTTTGCGGTCCAAATTCTATCCTTCCCTCCCTCCCCTCCCTCTTCCCTGAGATGGTAAGCAATCCAATATAGTTTATACATGTGTAATCATGTAAAACACTTCCATATCAGTCATTCTGTATGAGAAGGCTTGAATAAGAAAGAAAGGAAGCAAGAGAAAGAGAGAGAGAGAAAGAAAGAAAGGAACGAAGGAAGGATGAAAGAAAGGAAGGAAGGAAGGAAAGAAGGAAGGAAGGAAGGAAGGAAGGAAGGAAGGAAGGAAGGAAGGAAGGAAGGAAGGAAGAGAAAGAAAGAAAACACTTCAGTCTGCCTTCAGACAGTACCAGTTCTTTCTCTGGAGGTGAATAACGTGCTTCATCATGAATCCTTTGGTATTTTCTTACATCATTGACTTGCTGAAAATAGCTAATAGTAATTCACAGTTGATCATCATGTAATATTGCTATCACTATGTACAATATTCTCCTAGTTTGGCTCACTTCAGTTTGTATCAATTCACCTAAGTCTTTTTAAGTTTTTCTGAAATCATCCCACTTGTCATTTCTTATAGAACAATAATATTCCATCACAATCATATATGACAGCTCGTTTAGCCATTCCCCAGTTAATGGGCATCCTCTCAATTTCCAATCCTTAGCCACCACAAAAAAAGCTGCTATAAATACTGAGGCCATCTACTTCAACAAGAACCTGACCATAGTCTCCTCTATAACATTCCTAACAGGTGGTCATATGTCCTCAATTTAAATAGCTCCAGTGTGATATTATCCACTATATACCCAGGTAGCCTAGTTAATTTTATGAAAGCCATAATAGGAAGTTTTACTTACATAGTCCATATAAGCTCCAAGAATTCTTCCCCCAACTCCCATTCCTGTGCATGAGTCAAGTCCCTAGAGCTTGGCTAGTTATGTGTACTCCTCAGGGGTTTAGGGCTACACCTTAGGAGTCAGTGTTGACTTCCTTTAATACCATTGTCTTGAGCCCCCATCAGTGTGCTTCCTCTACTTCTCCTCTTCTCTTCCCATCCCTTTGCCAAGATTACCAGTTGAGAATTACATTAGTCATACAGTTAAGTAACTTTTAAAAAGGGTTATTTACTACAGTGCTACAGTAATAGCAGTGATACAAAACATTCCCCTTCAAATATCTGTGACATCCTCCCATAAGCACTTGCAGAGTCCAGGGGAAAGTGGGCTTAGAACCCATTCTCCCATTGGAGAGCACATGTGGAAAGGGGTAACTCAACTCCTTGTTATTAGACATCCTTTTCTCCCAGTTGTGGGGTGCTTAAGAATTTCTATTTATGCACAGAGAATCTATCAATCTGTCCCTGGTTCCCAATGCAGATCCTACCACTAGCTGATCCAGGGATACCATGAAGACATCCACAGGAAGATGGAAAATTAAAACTAAAAATTTTAACAGTTGTGGAGACCTACAGCTGAAGGTGAGACCTCTCCTTCCCCCCAAGGTAGTTCCTCCTAAGTGGTGTATTGGAAAGCGACATTTGCTCTAGTTTCTGAAATCAATCCCTTTTTAACTTGTTTGATTACATATAAACTATTCTTGGGGTAGGGCCAAGTCATAATCAATAGCATTTATTCAATGCTAGGTACTGTGCTAAATGCTAGAGATACAAATATGAAAAGAGAGCAATAGTCCCTGACCTCAAGGGACTTAAAATTTAATGGCCAGGTTTCTTCTGCCTATCTAAACATGATTTTTATGCACTATCATTCCAACTGAGTCTAAGACCTATGAGTAATTGACTGACTGACTGACTGATTGATTGACTTGAGAGATGTTCTCACCTACTTAAGGTATCAAAACTAAAATTCAATGGGATGGTTTCAATCCTGTCCTTATACTTACTTTCAAACCACTTCCATATAGGATAGCTAGGTGGTGTAGTGGACAGAGCTTGGGCTCTGGAGTTAGGAAGACTTGAGTTCAAATCCAGCCTCTGACACTTACTAGGTGTGGCCCCGGGTAAGTCACTTAACATCTGCTTGCCTCAGTTTCCTCATCTGTCAAATGAGTTAGGGAAAGAAATGGTCAATCATTCAGTACATTTGTCAAGAAAGCCCCAAGTGGGGTCATGAAGAGTCGGACAGTGCTGAAACAACTAAACAACACAACAAATTTCCATCTGTTTCTCCTCTCTGTTCATACTTTCTTTACCCTATCCACCAAAATAAACTTCCTTTTTTCTAACCTTGAATTCTATTCTTACTGTCTCTTATACTCTTAGGGGAAAACAAACACGAAAATAGAAGCTACTATTATATTCTGACTTACAGTTTTTAATATAGATAATTATGTTATATGATTATATTGTGAATACATACATGCATGATCTCCATCAGATTATAAATTACATGAAGTCAAGAACTGTATATTAATTATGTTTGTATCCTCTCAATACCTAGCATAGTGCTTTCCACATAAGGGGTCCTTGAAAAATGGTGAATGAATGAATGAATTCATCTTTGGATCTGGAGTTTTGACTCTGAGCCATCCATCAATTAGCAATCCGCTGAGGACCCTAATAGCTTAGAAGCTGAGCATCAGGTGGCTACAGATTAAAGTGCCCCAATACTGGCTCTGGACAAATTGCTGCAATATAGAGAAAAGCTGTGTACCTTTTTAGGAAATGACCTAAGAATAATAAAGTCTAACATGACACAATAAAACTTAAAAAAAAATACTAATAATATTGAACCACTGTATCTGTGAGAATATTTGTATGGGAATGTGCATGTATATTTGGATGTGTGCATATAAGTACACACACATACAAATATATATACATACATATATCCGTATATGTATGTATATTATAATAGCAACTAAGAGGAAGTACAAATAAAGTAAGTTTGCAAAATGCTTTATCTGTGTGACTTCTATGTCTGCCTTTCAGGGTTGTGATCTAATGGAGACAGCACTGGCTTTAGAGTTAGGAGATCTGAGTTTGAATTCTGACTCTACCATTTACTAGTTGAATGGCTTTGGGCAAATCACTTTACTTTACAAGATCAGGAGTTCTTAAACCAGAGGGTTCTGTACATAGATTTCAGAATGTGCATGAACTTGGACGGGAGAAAAAAATACATCTTTATTTCCACTAACCTTTGGTTTCTTTTGTAACCCTTTGTATTTTTGTTTAATTAAAAACGTTATTCTGGGCCAGGTTACCATCGGGTTGGACACAAAAAGTTGATTTTGTGATATTCATAAATCTCTTCCTCCATATCTGGATTTGAAAGCAGCTAATAGAGACAGAAGCCTGGGGCTGGCTATTTAGAATCCACTCAAGAGTTGAAACAAATAGTACGGTACAAATAGCTCATCTTCATTTATAAAGCTGGAAGAACTGACCTTTACTATCCATATATTGCTTGCATTTATCTTGTGGAAGATTCACATCAGTGTTCATTCAACAACAACAAAAAAAAATTGTGCTGTGTAGGAGTATCACAATATATTCTTAAAAGGCAGAGATAAATAATGTATGCAAATCTTTCTTCCCAAAAGTTGACAAATAGGACATGAGGTATCTGATATTCTCATAGCTAGTGATGTCATTTGGTTAGGACCAAGGTGGAGAAAAATTTTTCTATAAAGGGAAAAAAATCCCCAAGGGTACACACAAATGTTTTTTTTTTTAATTACATTTTTTAGTAAAAAAAAAAATTCAAATCAGATGTTTTGAAGCTAAGAACAAGCTTCTGTCTCTATTAGCTTTAGTAAAAAAAAAAATTCAAATCAGATGTTTTGAAGCAAAGAACAAGGAATATAACACTGTATTCAATAAATACCCTCAAAACATGCCCTATACCATTAAAATGTATTGAAAACTGCAGTATAGCAGTTATACTCCCAGCCCACCCTCTTCTGCGGCCTTCCTGGGCTGTGAATAATACTGAGGAAATTTGGATGTAGTTAAGTATTTGATTATACCCACATGGTTCTGGGCTAGCAGTGAAATGAACATAGCTTGAATTTCCCTGTCTCCAAAAATATATTCCTTCATTTTCAGAAAGACATCTGCATAATGTTCACAGGCATTTTAACTCCTCTCTCACCCCTCTCCAAACATTTTAAGTCCATGTTCCATAATAGTTTTGGATTCACATTCATATCTTGCATTTCTCTTCAATAAATCATCCCTCCAGCACATTTGCCCCCCCCCCCAACAGATAACTCTTAGAATTTTTTAATTTAACTCAGGCTCTGGTATTTTTGGCTCACCTCACAAGAAGAGTGAGGCTAGGAACAGTATTGAAGCAATAAAATATTTATTATATAAACTCATAGTAAAGCAATCACTAACCACATTCTCATTGAGTATAGTCTCATTCTCTATTCCTCTAGGGTAGTGCTCCTTCAAAATTCATAACTTTGATAAGAAAAAGCTTCCTGGATGCTTTTTGCTTTTTGCACCTTGTGACAGTCCTCCTTTTCATAAGTCTCAGTCCTCCTCCATTCATTAGTTTTGACATGGTAAGGCCTCATAGAAAATTAGAAGTCCTTGTAGAGCGCCGGCCCTGGAGTCAGAAGGACCTGAGTTTGGGTCCCGCCTCAGACACTTAACCCACACAAACAAAAACCTAGCCGTGTGACCTTGGGCAAGTTACTTAACCCCAATTGCCCAAAAAGGGGCGGCTAGGTGGTGCAGTGAGTAAGAGCGCTGGCCTTGGAGTTGGGATGACCCGAGATCGAATCTGGCCTCAGAAAATGAGCACCCACACACAAATAATGACTAGCCATGTAACCTTGAGCAAGTTACTTAACCCCAATTGCTTAAAAAAAAAAAAAGAAGTCCTTGAAAGCTTTTTCAAGAAACATGTGCTCTGGATCCAGGCATCATGGGATGTATAGAACCTTCTCAATCACACATTCCTGTTACACATGCCTGTTAGATGTCTGGCTTCTCTTGTTGTTTATGGTCATAATACCATTGGCACACATTGGCATAGCCCTACAAATAACCAGTACAAGGTCCAGGTTGGAGGGAGATGGCAGTCTTACATTGCCCTGATATTATAGTACACTCCTGATTCAGGATGATCTGGTAGTTCAGGTTCAAGATGGAACAAAATTAGATACTTGTAAAACATTTAAGAGGCTTACTTAGCCATACTATGGAGAGGACACTCAGCAAGGTTAAAACACTGGTCTCAGATAGACATAGCACCTTTCTTTTCCATATAGAAATACATCTTGTCAACAGGGCAGGATATGGTTACTCACATAACTATGGAACATCTGCCAAGTCAGAAGGGCAAGGACTTCATAGGCTCATCTCTTTTATGCCCTGAGGCAACCAGGGAGCCAGTGACTTGAGCCTAATCTCTCTGGACTAATCTAATGGGGGTGAGGGTGGGGGGAAGAGGGGTGGTTTTCTTGCCTATTGTTCAGACTTCATTTGGAGTTCTCTTGGCAGAGATACTGGAGTGCTTTACCATTTTCTTCTTGAGCTCATTTTACAAATGAGGAACTGAGGTAAACAGTTAAGTGACTTTTCTAGGGTCACACAGCTGGTAAATGTCTAAAGCCAGATTTGAACTCAGGAAGATGTCTTCCTGATTACCAGCTCATTCCTCTATACACTGCACCACCTAGCTGCCCTTCCTTGCCTTTTAGGAGGGGGAAAAACCTAGCCTAGCCTATGTGATGGGAATCCTGAGTGTCATTGCTCCTACTCCCCCTAGTCACAGTAGTACTATAGCATATCAGTGTCTCCATTGATTCTCTGATTATCTTGACCTTGTCTTTATTGGCTTGACATTCCTGTAGTCTTCTTACCTTCATCTTCCCCAGGGATGGGGTTGCGGGGGAGGTCTGGAAAATCCTGAATCGTCCCAAAGTTCTTTGTTCCTCCTCTCTCCAACTCCAGTTCCCTTTCTTCTATATTACTCTTTTTCTCATTTCCCTACTTGCCACACAGGTGTCACATTATATTCCCTAAAATGCTATGTTTGTCATGTTATCACTCTCTTACAGATTAACAATGACTTCCCATTGTTTATAGGACAAATTCCAAACTCCTTAGCCTCCTGTAGCAGCAAGCACCCTAGCATACCCAGGGTGGCTGCCAGCACAGGTTCTTAGATCTGCTTTTCTAAAGGAAAGCAACTCAAAATGGGTTAACAACGTTGCTTTAATCAAACATATGTCATTCACCTAGTTCAGGGGGCAAAGGTCAGTGACCCAATCTTCAGAAAATACAAACAGGTTATAAGCAGACAAAAAATACAGAGAAATACCAGCAGACAGGCTCCCAACTGCCTGACCATTACATCCATACCTAGTCAGTTACCAGAGAAGGAAGCACCAACATCTGAGTTTTCAAAGCCAGGGGGCTCAGTGGCTGACCAGAGTCTCATCTGGTCAAATCACATAACTCTTCTCAAAGTAAGCCCCAAAACAAAACCTCACATCAGGGTATATATAGCCTTCTTCTGGCTCAGAGAATATCACAACCCTCTTGACCCACTGCCCAATCACACAGCACAAAAATGTAGGCATTCCTGAAAAATAAGCCACCCGCCACAGGCTCTATGTGACCACATTCAGCCTATTATGGGGCAGAGTATATTTTCAAACCAAGGAAGGTTTTCAGAGTCACTTAAGCTTATCAAAGGGCCTAGGGGCAGGGAAGATCTTAAATTCCCACTCCCATAACACATCCACAATCTAACCCTAATATTCCTTTGCTATCTTATTGCCCACTCTTTAACATTACATGAATTTAGCTGTAGTCAGATTAATATACTGGGCTACTGGACCCAGATGGCTCTGGAGGAGAAAGTGAGGCTGGTGATTTTGTACAGCCCTCCCTCACTCAAATCCAATTTATTTGCAATTCATGGCATCATCTTCCAGATGTCATGGTCTTCTTCAAGAATGAAGAACAAACCACAAGTCAAATTGATCCATTTACTACCCTCAAAATAGATCTTGTAGCTCTTGATTTTATGTCTCTGCTTATATTATTTTCCTTTCCTGGGATGACCTCTTCCTATCTAAATCCTACCCATTCTTCAAGGTCTACCTCAAGTTGGGAGCACATAGTGAGACAAGAGGAAAGGAAGTCTTTATTATCATTCCATGTCTAGAGATGGGCAGCTGTATATGATAATATAATATAATATAATATAATATAATATAATATAATATAATATAATATAATATAATATAATATAATATAATATAATATAATATAATATAATATAATATAATATGTGATTATTTTTGCAATTTGGACCAAGAGAGCAAGTAGTAATTTAAAAAATGGCTTGATAAAACAGGTGAATGAATAAGGAGGTGGCATTGATAGGAGGTGGCCCTGTCCTGGGTATAAGCCTTCACTCTACAGGAGTAGAGACAGATTGCAGTAACCAGGTAGAGGTAAGCACAAAACAGGGTCAAATCAGCAAGGCTTGGCACATAATAAGCAGGTCCCATCTGGTTTCCAGAAGAGATGGGCATGGCTCCAGGTTAGAGCTAACATTAGCAACTTGGCAGGCAGGGGAAGTTTCAACAGAGCTTGATTTAGCTCAGAGAACACTAAGAGAGCAGGCTGAGACCTTTTCTCTTGAATAGCTATTCAATACTTTTCAATCAGACCCATCCCCAAAAGGAAACTTGAGCATTAAAGGGATAGGGCTTGCTAAGGCAGATATGCTCTCCCTTAAAGGGAAAGCTCTCCTTTATGAATACAAGAGTATTCCCTTATCTGTGTCAGAGAGAGACAAATTCTCCAGACTCATGATTCTACTAGGGAATGAGGTTGGAGAGAAGGGGAAAAGCTTTCTATCCCTTGACAGAGTATTTTAAGAAGACCCTGGGGTCTTCTGGTGCTGCAGATTCATTGGGAGTGGTGCTACTTTTCTCAGCCTCCAAGTATTTATCATCTATGACTTAGTCAACACCCAGAAACCAAGCATGGATTGGGCCATGGGGATCCTGACATGGGTGAAGCTGTGGGAAGGGAGTAGGCCTTCAGGAAAGATAAACTCACTCCATTCATCTACTCTCCATCAAGTTATTTTTGCTTCCTTTCCCACTGTCCTCCTGGGCATTGTAAAGGTTAATGAGTTGGATGAAGATTTGAAAAATGATGTTGGCATTATGGCTAGAACATAGAAGGCAAAAGGCAGGTGTATTGCTAGGGTGGCATGTTCAAGTTTTTTTACTTACACCTAGAAGAAACTTTACTACACCTAGAAGGCCATCTGCTTCAATATTCTCATTTTTAAAAAAGTTTGTGCTTTTTTATCATCTTCATTTTTGTATTCCTTTAATTCTCAGCAAAGTTCATCCTGCTGCCTTCCTTCTGAGATTACTCCCAATTTATCCTGTAATGTATTTTATTTGTATATATTTAGATGCATTTTACCTGTCCCATCAGATTGTGAACTCCTTGAGAATAGGTACTGTCTTTTGCTTTTGTTTGTACTTCCCATACTTGGCACAGTGCCCAGCACATAGTAGGTACTTAATAAATTCAAGTTGACATGACTTGAATGTGTCCCTCACCATGCCCTACCTAGTAAACCATCCCTTGTAACAAAGAATTAGAAAGATAAAGCACTTTAGCTAATTTAACCATCACACTTGGGGCTGACAATATGCTCAGTGTTCCTCACCATAGCCTCTTACCTCTTCAAGGAAAGGAGAGTGATGCATTTTCTATCCTATTTTGGGGGGGTGGCATTTGGTCATTATCATTCTATTACATTCATTTTCATTTTTGGTTCTTTCCATTTCCATTGTTGTAGTCATTGTGTGTGTGTATAGATAGATGGATAGATAGATAGATAGATAGATAGATAGATAGATAGATGATAGATATAAAGAGAGATCTGGTTCTGCTTACTTCACTCTGTATTAATTTATATAAGCTTTCTAATGCTTCTTTGAATTCTTAATCTTCATTGTTTTTTATAGCACACTAACATTTCATTTCATTCATGTGCCACAATTCAGTTAGCCATTTCTCATTTAATACAGATCTACTTTGTTTCCAGATTTTTTCTACTACAAAAGTGCTATTATCTCTATTTTGCCATATATGGGACTTTTCTGTCTTTGACCCCCTTGAGGTATATTTTGAGCAGTGGGAACCTTGGGATTTCAATCACTTTCTTTGGAAAATTCCTTTCCAGAATAGTCAAATCAATCCACAGTTCCACCAAAAATATACTAGTTGGCTTGTCTTTTTGTAGCCTTTCAAAAATTGACTATTTCTGTTGCCATCAGGTTTCTGGGTATGAGGTGAAACTTCACAGAGTTGTTACAATTTGCATTTCTCTATGATTAGTGATTAGGAGTAATCTCTCATGTAATTGCTAATAATTTGCCATTCTTATTTTGAAAACTATTTGCTGACATTATTTTTTCAATTTATTTATTTATTTTTAGTTTTCAATATTCATTTCCACAAAATTTTGAGTTACAAATTTTTCCCCCATCTTTCCCCTACTCCCACCCCCAAATAGTGAGCCTATTGAATACCCCTTCCCCCAATCTGTTCTCTCTTATATCCTCCCTCATACCCCACTCCTCAACTTTCTAGTAGGACAAGATGGATTTCTATACTCCAGTGCCTGTATATTTTATTTCCCAGTTGCATGTAAAAAACAATTTTCAACATTTGTTTTTAAAACTTTGAGTTCCACATTTTTTCCTTTCTTTCCTCCTCACCCACCCCCACTAGGAAGATAAGCAATTCACTATAGGTTGTACATGTGTAGTTACATAAAATATTTCCAAAGTAGTTATATTGTGAAAGACTAACTATAATTCCCTCCATTCTATCCCACCTCCCACTTATTCTATTTTCTTCTTTGACTCTATCCCTTTTCAAAAGTGTTAGCTTCTAACTACCATCTCCTCCAATCTGCCCTCCCTTTCTATCATGCCCCCTCTTATTGCCTTCCCCCCTATTTTCCTGTAGGGTAAGATACTCAATTGAATGTGTATATTATTCCCTCCTTAAGCCAAATTCAGTGAGAGTAAGGTTGACCCATTCTCTTTCACCTTCCTGCTCTTCCCCTCCATTGTAACAGTTTTCTCTTGCTTCTTTTATATGAGATAATTTACCCCAATCTGTCTGCCCCTATCTCCTCTCATTACATTCCTCTCTCACGTCTTAATTTTATTTTTTTAGATATCATCCCTTCATATTCAACTCATCCCATGCCCTCTCTCTATGTATACATGTACATACATATACACACTCATATATATATATATATATATATATATATATATATGTATTTTAATTCTTTTTTTCTAAATGCTTTATTAAATTGTGGTTTACAGCATTCATTTCTGCCAGATTTTGAGTTACAATTTTTTCCCCATTTTTCCCTACTCCCCACCCCAGAATAGCAGTCCCACAGGATATCACCTTATCAAATCTGCTTTCTCCCATATCTTCTCCCATACCCACTTCGACTTTTTCAGTAGGGGAAGGTGAATCTCTGTGCCCCAATGCCTGTATATCTTATTTACCAATTATGTGTAAAATAGTATTAATAATAGTATTTATATATTTTTACACATTTGATTTTAAAATGTTGAATTCCAGATTCATTTCCTTCCTCCCTTGTCACTCACGCTTACTGGGAAGATAAGCAATTCAGAAAATGTTGTGCATGTGTAGCTACGCAAAACATTACCATAGTGGATATATTATAAAAGACTGACTATATTTCCCTCCCTCCTATCCCACCTCCCACTTGGTCTATTCCCTATTTTGATCCTGTCCCTTTTCAAAAGTGGGTGCTTCCAACCTCCCTCCTCCCCAGCATGCCCTCCATTCCATCATTCCCCCTCTTGTACCCCTCCCTCCTACTCTCCTGTAGGGTGAGATATCCCATCTAGTATGTATGTCATTCTCTCCCTGAGCTAAATTCAATGAGAATAATGTTCTGCCTTTTTGCCTTCCTGTTCTTCCCGTGCCTTGTAACCATTTGCCCTTGCCTCTATTCTGAGAGAGTTTACTCCATTCTGTCTCTCCCCAACACCTCTCATTATATTCCTCTCTCACCTCTCAATTTCACCACTTAAGTATCATCCCTTCCTGTTAAATTCGACCTGTGCCCTCTATCCATGTATAACTGTAAACATATATACACACATTCACATATGTATTCATATACCCATATACCCTTCTTCAACTATTTTCATACTGAGAAAAGTTTCATCAGTTACAAGTTACTATTTTTCCATTTAGGAATGTATATAGTTCAACTTTGATACGTTCATTATGATTTCTTTTCCCTGTTTATCTTCTCAAGCATCTCTTGCTTCTTGTATCTGAATTCAAATTTTCTATTCAACTCTGTTTTTTTCATCAAGAATGCTTGAAAGTCCTCTATTCCACTGAATGACCAAATTTTCCCCTGAAACATGATACTCAGTTTTGCTGGGTAGGTGATTCTTGGTTTTGATCTCAGCTCCTTTGACCTCCAGAATATCATATTCCAAGCCCTTCTATCCCTCAGTGTAGAAGCTGCCAGATCCTGTGCTATCCTGATTGCATTTCCACAGTATTCAAATTGTTTCTTCCTGGCTGCTTGTAATATTCTCTCCTTGATCTGGTAATTCTGGAACCTGGCTATAATAGTCCTAGGAGTTTTCTTTTTGGGATCATTTTCAGGAGATGATCAATGAATTCTTTCAACCTCTATTTTGCCCTCTAGTTCTAAAACATCAGGGCAATTTTCCTTGAGAATTTCTTGAAGGATGATTTCTAGGTTCTTTCTTTGATCATGGTTTTCAGGAAGTCCAATAATTTTTTAATTATCTCTCCTGGATCTATTTTCCAGGTCAGTGGTTTTTCCCATGAAATATTTAACATTGCCTTCTATTCTTTCATTTGTTTGGATCTGTTTAACAGCACTAGCTTCCCTTTGGTCCATTCTAAATCTGAAGGAAAGATTCTCCTCAGTGAGCCTTTGAGATTCTTTTTCCATCTGGCAAATTGGGCTTTTTAAGGCATTTCTTTCATCATTGCCTTTTTCAGCCTCTTTTGCCATTTTAGTTAGTCTATTTTTAGGGTGTTATTTTCCTCTGTAAGGCTGTTGGCTCTTTTTTCATAATTTTCTTGCATCATTTTCATTTCTCTTTCCAATTTTTCCTCCACTTCTTTTATTTGATTTTCAAAATCTTTCTTAAGGTCCTCTATGGCCTGTAACCAGTTCATATTTTCATTTGGGGCTTTTGGTGCAGGAGTTCTGACCTCCCAGACCTCCTCCTGTTCCATACTTCAATCCTCTTTGCCCCCAAAATAGGAGTCTGATGTTGAATTTTTCTGTTTATTTTGTTTCCTTTGCCTAGGCATATTGCTACTCAATTACTTGACTTTGTGGCTTGTTGCCACAGTAGGAATGCCACCAGCCAGGGGAGCTTCAGTCCCAAATGCTGGGGTTTTCCCAACTGCCAGAGGTATTAGTTGGGTGCCCTCTTTGAAGCCCCCACACACTCTGGCAAACTGGTCACACACCCCAAGACCTCCACCCCAGACCGAAATCCAGATTCAAGAAGGTTAAATCAAGAGCGATTACCCCCAAGACTGATCACCTGATTCCCCCTACAGTTAGCAGGGCAGGAACTGAAGACGCTGTGTGTATCCATGGCTGTGCTGAAGCTTCTCAGTGGCTTCTCGTCCCCAGGGAAAGAGGCCACATGCTCTCCCAACTAATGAGTCCCAAAGTCCATACTGCACTGACCTCTCACTTTGTCCATGGCATCTATGTGTTGGTAATTCTGGAAACGCCACAGCTTCTGGTGTTCTAGAGTCTCTCCATCCTGCTGGTAATCTGGCCACCCTGGGGCTAAAACCTCCAGCTCACATGGGCCTGGGCTCAGCTCCCAGAGTGCTGTGCTAGCCACTCCCTGCCAGGCTACTGGGCTGTCCTCAGCAGGAGGTTAGCTTCTCTGTGTCATTTGGTGGGTTCTGGAGCTCCAGAGGTTCTTTAGAGTCCCCTTTTACATGAATTTGGAAATTGTGGGAGCTGGAGCTGCATGGAAGAGCTGTTTCTACTCTGTCATCTTGACTCCACCTCCCTCACATATATATTTATACACACCTACACCCTCTTATCCATACATATATATGTATGTATACATATATATTCTCTTCAACTATCCTCATACTGAGAAAAGTCTTATGAATTACAATTATTGTTTTTCCCCATAGGAATGTAGATAGTTCAACTTTAATAAGTCCCTTATGATTTCTTTTTCCTTTTTACCTTCTCATGCTTCTCTTGCTTCTTGTATTTGAAAGTCAAATTTTCTGTTCAGCTCTGGTTTTTTCATTGAGAATGCTTAAAAATCCTCTATTTCATTGAATGATCATATTTTCCCCTGAAGCATTATACTCAGTTTAGCTGGGTAGGTGATTCTTGGTTTTATCCTAGCTCCTTTGACCTCCAGAATATAAAATTACAAGCCCTTTGATCTCTTAGTGTAGAAGCTGCTAGATCTTGTGTTACCATAATTGTGTTTCCACTGTATTCAAATTGTTTCTTCCTGACATTTTCTCTTTGACCTGGAAACTCTGGAATTTGGCTATAATATTCCTAGGAGTTTTCTTTTGGGGATCTTTTTCAAGAGGAAATTGGTGAATTCTTTCAATTTCTATTTTGCCCTCTGGTTCTAGAATATCAGGGCAATTTTGCCTGATAATTTTTTTTGAAAGATGGGGTCTAGGCTCTTTTTTATCATGGCTTTCAGGTAATCCAATAATTTTTAAATTATCTCTCCTGTATCTACTTTCCAGGTCAGTGGTTTTTCCAATGAAATATTTCACATTGCCTTCTATTTTTTTTTCATTTGTTGGATCTGTTTTATAGTATCTTAATTTCTCATAAAGTCATTAGCTTCCATTTGCTTCAATCTAATTTTGAAGGAATTATTCTCTTCAGTTCCTTTTCCATCTGGCCAATTTGTTTTTTAAGGCATTCTTCTCTTCATTGGTTTTTTGGGCCTTTTTTGCCATTTGGGTTAGTCTATTTTTAAGGTCTTATTTTCCTCAGTATTTTTGGGGTCTCTTTTAGCAGGCTGTTGACTCTCATGATTTTCTTGCATCCTTCTTTGTTCTCTTCTCAATTTTTCCTCCACTTCTCTTACTTGATTTTCAAAATCCTTCTTGAGCTCCTCCATGGCCTATAACCAATTCATATTTTTCTTGGAAGTTTTTGATGCAGGAGTTTTGCCTTTGTTATCTTCCTTCCATTCCATGCTTTGATCCTTTTTGTCCCCCCAAAAAGGATTCTATGGTCTGTTTGTGCTTTCTCTGCTTGATCATATTGTCAGCCAATTACTTGACTTTTGAACTCTTTTCCATGGTAGAACTCTGCTTCCAGATTGCAGAGAGCTATGTCCCAAATTGGTGGGGTTTTCACAGCTGCCATAGCTATTAAAATGGTGCCCTTTCTGTAACCCCCACAAGCTCTGGCACACTGGCCACACACCCCAGGACCACCACTGAAGACAGTGATTCAGATCCAAGCAGGTTAAGGCAAAAGTGATTACCCTCTGAAAGGTTGTGGTCCCTCTATGATCTGCAGGCAGGGAGCTCTGGAAGCAGCCACCGGGCAGCAGCTGTAGAGACCTGCATCTCCACCACTTTTTGTCCCTGGGGCAGGGACTGGACTGCACCCTTCTCTACTCAGTTCCAACAGAGTTCCCTACTCACCTTTTACTTTCTTTTTGGCTTTATGGATTGAGAAGTCTGGAAACTACTACAGCTCCTGGTTGTTCACTCTCCTGAAGTCTTCTCTGGCTGTCACTGATCAGGGCTACCCCAGAGCCAGAACTGCATGGCTCATGTGGGACTGTGCTCAACTACCAGCTGGTGTGATAGACCTTTCCTGTTGGCCTTCCAGGCTGCCTTCAGTGGGAGATTTGTTTCTCTCTGTCACTTTGTGGGTTCTGTAGCTCTAAAATTTGTTTAGAGTCATTTTTTCACATGTTTTGGAGGAGGTGGGATCTAGAGTCACATAGAGGTCCTGTTTTTACTCTGCCATCTTGGCTCTGCTCCCCCTGCTCACATTCTTATGAATCTAAATATGCCACTTATCAACTGAGGACTGGTTCTTGGTCTTATATGTTTGTATTAGTTCACTATCTATCTTATCCATCAGATACTTTTCAGAGGTATTTGATACAAATATTTCTCACAATGAATGACTTCTCTTCTTATGCTAGTTGAATTGATTTTGTATAATCAGAAGTATTAATTCTGATGACATTTGTGACAGCCTTTGTCCCTTCCCTTCCCTTGATTGGTTAAGACCTCTTCCCTTAGCTATAACAATGAAACGTGCCTGATCTGGTTTACTTTTATTTATTTATTTTTTAGTTGAATGATTATTAAGGTCATTTGTCCATTTTGTGCTTATTGTGGTATTCGATACAAGATGTGAATCTTACCTCTCAATTTCTTTCAAATTGATTTCTAGTTTTTCCAGAAGTTCTTGTTAAATAGGAGATTCTTTTCTAGTAATTTGTTTTTAGAGGCATTCAGGGTTAAATGACTTGACCGGGGTCACATAGCTAGTAAGTATCTGAGGCCAGATTCAAATTCAGGTCCTCTTGACTCCAATACTGGTTCTCTATCCACTGCATCATCTAGCTACTCCCAAGTAATTAGTGATCTTAGATTTCTGGAACAAGTTAGATTCTCCCAAGTTTGATTCTTCCTTGTCTAATATGTTCAGTTGGTCTATTTTCCATTTTTAATCATTCTCCACATCAAAAAAAATTTTTTTCGATGCCTTTTTCTTTTCATACCATTAATCTATCACCCCCCCACACACACATTACAACTGAACTCTCCCTTGCAACTAAGACAGTTAAATAAAACCCACTGACAAAATGCTTGTCTGATGGTGCAGCCAACATTCTGCTCCTTTAGATTCCCACCTCTCTACCCAGAGGAGGAAAATGTGTTTCATCATCTCTTTTGTAGTACCAAGATTTCAATGCTTTCATTTTATAAATGAGGAAACAGAGGTCTATAGAACCTAACTAACTTGCCCAAGGTCATATTGGCAGTAAATAGCAGAGGAGAGATTCCCATATCCAGGGCCTTAGACTCCAAATGCCAGCACTCTCCCATTGTACCAGGCTGTGGTAAGCAAGGGCTTGTAATCTCTTTGTCTACTAGGAAACAATATACTCCAATTTTGCTCCAAATTAATCTCTTTTGCATTTGAAAGGCTGCCTCAAATGATCAACATCAGCAATACTTTTGTCTCCCCTTCTTTCTCCCTGCCACCACTGTTGAAGAAACCTCCACTACCTAGGTGGAGGAAGAAGGGAATGAAAAGAAAAGAGAGGGAATGGGTGGGAAAAGAAGGAAAAGCCTCCTTGCTCACATTTGTAGCTAGCCTACTTCCCTGTTCTTCATCATGCCCCACACACTAGTTAATACACCAATTATTCAAGAAAGGAGGAGAAAGAAAAAGGAAATCTCACCTTACCTTTTGCTTTTTAGCAGCAGCAGAGAGAGGTAGGGAGAACAGAGGAAAGAGCTCAGGTAAAATACCATCCCTGTGTCATTCTTCACTTCATCCTTTCTCCTCTATTCCTTTCCTCAGCTCTCCAGCCTTTTTCCCATTTTTTGGCTTCAGAGCTTCCAAAGCCTCACATTCAACCTTTCTTGGACTCTCTGTTCTTGTCTTTCATCTGATCCCCAGACCTTTCCCTCATTAACCCCCCACCCAGTAGGTTGGAGTCACCACTAATGGCTTAGAACTGTGGGAGTCTCTGCTCTGTTATCTGGTAACTAGTGACACCCCACACCCACCCCCTGCCCCATGCAGCTCCCAGCTCTTACAGTCAGTAATTACTTTGAAGGAGATATTCCCCTAGTGTCCCAATTTGGAATTGAGAACACATTTTCATACACACACATACACATATACATATATATGTAAGTATGTGTATATATATCCATATATACATGAGAGTTAGATTCTAAAATATGAATAATGCATCAAGCTCAAGTCAGAATTCATTTCCTGCCTCCCTGTCCCCACCAACCCAACTCTCCTCCTTGCTTTGCTATTTCTGCCAAGAATATCACCATCCTACCAGTCACCCTGATTTTCAAAGTTGGACTTGTCCTCCTCTCTTATTCTTACTCACTGCCCTCCTATCAACTCCATATGCAGTCAGTTGGCAAGTCTTGTCAACTCTGCCTCCACAATATCTACAACGTTGTCTACCACTTGTATTACTGCAATAGCCTCCTGGTCATGTCTCTTCCCCTCTTAATCTGTCCTCCACATAGCTGCCTAATTGATATTTCCAAAGCACTTATCTGACCTGCCCAGAAACTTTACTGGCTCCCTTTTGCCTTTAGGATAAAAATATAAACTCCTTTGGCTTTTAAAATGTTTTAGAATCTGGTTCCCAGCTACCTTTCTAGGCTTATTTTTCCAAACAAGTTGTTGTTCAGTCATGAACATGATCCCATTTGGGTTTTTCTTGGCAAATATACTGGAGTAGTTTGCCATTTCCCTCTCCAGTTCATTTTAGAGATGAGGAAACTGAGGTAAACAGGGTTAAGTGACTTGCCCAGGGTCACATAGCTAGGAAGTGTCTGAGGCCAGATTTGAACTCAGGAAGATGAGTCTTTCTGACTACAAGTCCAGCACTCTATCCACTGTACCACCTAGCTGCCCCATTTCCAGGCATATTATTCTCCTCCATGGACTCTATATTCCAGCCAATTTGGTATGTTAGCTGTTCCTCTTACACAAAATTACACCTTCCACCTCTGCATCTTTGCCCAGTATGTCCCTCATGTCTAAAATGTCTATTTCCATGCTTACCTATGTTTCATAGAATCTTTAGGTTCCTTCAAAGCTCAACTCAAGTGCAACTTCATAAAAAAGCCTATTCTGATGCCCTTGTTACTATGGCCCACTCCCTGGAGAGCCAAAGACAGGATGGACACAGACTCAAGGCTTGACAAAGAGCCCAACAAAAGTTAAACCATACCTAAGAGGAATATCTTGAGGACCCAAGAAAAGAACTTTCAGGATCTGTGAGTTTTTCCATTGACCCATGTGCTCTAGGTTTGAGTCCACTTCTTCTACATATTGTATGTACTTGTAGGAGACTGTCACAGATATTTGATGGGGAGGGGATTGTTCTGCACAAACTGTCCTCATTTAATTAGTAAAAAATTATTTATAAAAGCTACTTATATCTGGATGACTAACAGCTATCAAGTAATAATCACAGAAGGAAGCACACTGGTGGAGAAATAGAATTAGAGAGCTACTTCCCCCTCCCTTCAGGGATACTTCTAGAGCCCTAAGGGGATATAGTATTTATGATCTGGGGACCTGACACAATAGTGTGAGTATGGCTTGGGATAAGGACCCCCAGAGTCTATAAGTGCTACATTTATATCTATTTTTATTTATTTTTGTGTGTACATGTTGTTTCCCCCTAAAAGAATTTAAGGAGGCAAATCATAAGGAAGACAATTACTTGGAAACTTCCACAAGTAAAGACTCAAAGAAAAAGGCAGACTGGAATAAGCCCAACAAGAAAGCCTTAAAGAATTAAAGAAAGATTTTAAAAACTAGAAAAAAAAGTTAAAAACAAAATATGAGTGATAGAGAGAAAAAAATGGGAAAAGAAATGAGAGCTATACAAGAAAGCTATGAAAAGAGAATTAACTCTTAAAAAAAGATACAAGATACTAATAAGTAAAATTACTTCTTAATTAGAATCAACACAACAGAAGATAATGACTCCATGATACATCAAGAAATAATAAAAATAAAGTCAAACGACTAAAAAAATAGAAGAAAACTGTGGAAAATCTCATAGGAAAAATAACTGACCTAGAAAATATTGAGGAGAGATAATTTAAGAATTACTGGACTAGAGGTGGCCTAGGTGGTGCAGTAAATAGAGCACTGGCCCTGGAGTCAGGAGGACCTGAGCTCAAATCTGGCTGTAGACACTTAACATTTACTAGTGACCTTGGGCAAGTCATTTAACCCCAATTGCCCTGACTTCCCCCCTCCAAAAAGAAAAAAAAAAGAATTCTTGGACTAACTGAAAGCAATGAACAAAAAAATATCCAGCCATCATATTTCAAGGAACCAGTAAAATAAAAGAAGATAGTAGAGTGGATTTGAAACTAGATTCCAACAATATGTTGTTTACAAAAAACACTATTAAAACAGAAGTATAAATATAGAGTTAAAATAAGGGGTTAGAGCAGAATCTATAGTGGTTTAGCTGAAGTAAAGAAAATATCCATGACAACCATGATTTCAGATAAAGCAAAAGCAAAAACAGAGTTAATTAAAAGTGATAAACAGGAAAAATACATTTTGCTAAAAAGGCACCACAGATAATGCATTAGGAGCAATACTAAATAAATATGTGCCAAATTGCATAACATCTAAATTCTTAAAGGAAAAATTGAATGTTATAGAAAGAAATAGTAAAATTAAGTTAGTGGGGGACCTCAATTTACTCCTCTCAGATCTAGGTAAATCTAAATATAAAATAAAACAAGAAAGAATTTAAGGAGATGAATAGAATTTCAGAAAAGTTATATATTATAGAACTCTGGAGAATAGTGAATGGGAATAGAAAGGAATACATTTTTTCTCAGCTGTGCATAGCACCTTCACAAAAATTTACCATGAATTAAGAGCATAAGAACCTCACAAAAACAGAAAAGCTGAAATTTTAAATGCATTTTTAAAACCACAATGCAATGAAAATTACATTTAGTAGAGGATTTCTTTTTTGGAGGGAAGAGGGTAGGGCAATTGAGGTTAAGTGACTTGCCCAAGGTCACACGGCTAGTAAGTGTTAAGTGTCTGAGGCCGGATTTGAACTCGGGTCCTCCTGAATCGACAGCTGGTACTCTATTCATTGTGCCACCTAGCAGCCCCTAATAGAGGATTTTTGAGATTTATATTAAAAATTAATTGGAAACTAATTAACCTAATCCTAAAGAATTAGTGGATCAAAGAATAAATCATAGAAACAATAATTTCATTAGACTTAATGACAATGAGATAACATATCAAAATTTGTGAGATGCAAAGCAGTACATAGAGGAAATTTTATATCTCTAAATGCTTATATCAATAAAAGGGAGAAAGAGTGGATGAATGAATTTGGCATGCAGCTAAAAAAAAAAACAACTAAAATATCAACAACTTTAAAAACCTTAATCAAATTCCAAAATACAAATCCTGAAGTGCAAAGGAGAGATTGACAAATGTGAATAAAAAAACAAAACAAAACAAAACATTGAACTAATAAATAAAACTAGGAGCTTTTTAAAACCAAAAAAAAAAAAACCACTAATTTGATTTTTAAAAAATAAAAAATTATTGTATTAAAAATGAAAAAGGTAAATATACAATCAATAAAGAGGAAATAAAAGCAATTAATTGGGAGCTAGTTTTGCCCAATTACATACTGATAAAACTAATAATCTAAATGAAGTGGATGAATATTTTCAAAAGTATAAATCACCCAGATGAACAGAATAGGAAATAGAATACTCAAATAACCTTTTAGAAAAAGAAATTGAACAAGTCATATATGAGCTCCATAAGAAAAAAACCTAGGATCTGGTGGATTTACAAGCAAATTCTACCAATTTGAAGAACATTTAACATTTAAAGAACAATTAATTTCAATCCTATATAAACTGTTTGAAAAACAGGCAAAGAAGGAGTCCCAACAAATTCCTTTTATGGTATAAATATGGCCTTAATATCTAAACCAATGAGAATTAAACAGAATAGGGGCAGCTAGGTGGTGCAGTGAGTAGAGCGTCGGCCCTGGAGTCAGAAGGACCTGAGTTTGTATCTGACCTCAGACACTTAATGCACACACAAACAAAAACCTAGCCGTGTGACCTTGGGCAAGTTACTTAACCCCAATTGCCCTCCAAAATGCAAAAAAAAGAGAGAGAGAGAGAGAGAGAGAGAGAGAGAGAGAGAGAGAATTAAACAGAATAGGAACTACAAGCTAACTTCCCTAATGAATATTACTGCTAAGTGAGATGATTATTTATCTCATATTAGTAAACAATTAGAATCAAGATGATTTTCTTTCTTTTTTGTTCAGAAATACACCCTTATAGTTAATACAACTAATCTTTGAAGAACATTACTGACCTGGACCATCTTATGTAGGTGAAATGTTACCCCACACAAATAGAAAAATCTTACAAAATGAATCTAATCTAGGTGATTTCTGGCCCATTATGTTTTTACTTAGGCTTAGGTGGAGGGTAAATTCTTTGTCTAGTTTGGGGTGGGGAGGGGTGGGGGACAGGGAGAGGAATAAGAGTGATATAATCAAAGTCTTTTTCCCAGCCCCTCATTAGAACAGGTCCACCTCTTACTATAATATCCATTCTCTCATTAATTTTTAACCAGTCAGAGTTGATTGCCACTTGTCAGGAAGACCCACTCTTCCAAGGACATATAAGCATTGAAAGGCCTCCATGATCCATCTTTGATTTACAAGAGACAGCCAAATGGCCAGCCTTTTACTAATTATTCCCTAGCCATAATTAATAAAATAATTAACTATCCAGAAATTATATCCTTTGCACTTTTCATTGGTCACAATGCAAAAATTTTAGATAAACTGCTAGCAAGGAGGGACGGCTAGGTGGTGCAGTGAATAGAGCACCAGCCCTGGAGTCAGAAGGACCTGAGTTCAAATCCAGCCTCAGACACTTGACACACTTACTAGCCATGTGACCTTGGGCAAGTCATTTAACTCCAATGGCCGTGCCTCCCCCCCCTACAAAAAAACAAAAACAAAAAATACTAGCAAGGAGACTATAGCAATATATCACAAAGATCATATACTATGACTAGACTGGGTTATAGTAAGAATGCAGGGATGATTGAATATTATGAAAACTATAATCATACAGACAATAGAATCCATTTTGGGGGACAAAAGGGATCAAATCATGGAACAGGAGGAAGACAACAAAGTCAGAACTCCTGCCTCAAAAGCTTCCAAGAAGAATATGAACTGGTTACAGGCCATGGAGGAGCTCAGGAAAGATTTTGAAACTCAAGTAAGAGAAGTGGAGGAAAAACTAGGAAGAGAAATGAGAATGATGCAAGTAAATCATAAAAAGAGAATCAACAGTCAGACTAAAGAAATTAATACCTTAAAAAATTAGACTAACTCAAATAGCAAAACAGGCCCAAAAAGTCAACAAGGAAAAGAATGCCTTAAAAAGACAAATTGGCCAGATGGAAAAGGAATTTCAAAAACACTGAAGAGAATAATTCCTTCAAAATTAGACTGGAGCAAATGGAAGCTAATGACTTTATGAGAAATCAAGATACAACAAAACAGATCCAAAAAAATGAAAAAATAGAAGGCAATGTGAAATTTTTCATTGGAAAAACCACTGACCTGGAAAACAGATCCAGGAGAGAAAATTTAAAAATTATTGGACTTCCTGAAAGCCATGACCAAAGAAAGAACCTAGAAATCATCCTTCAAGAAATTCTCAAGGAAAATTGCCCTGATGTTTTAGAACCAGAGGGCAAAATAGAGGTTGAAAGAATCCACCAGTCACCTCCTGAAAAAAATCCCCAAAAGAAAACTCCTAGGAATATTGTAGCCAGGTTCCAGAATTCCCAGATCAAGGAGAGAATATTACAAGCAGCCAGGAAGAAAAAATTTCAATATTGTGGAAATACAATCAGGATAGCACAGGATCTGGCAGCTTCTACACTGAGGGATCAAAGGGCATGGAATATAATATTCCAGAGGGCAAAGGAGCTGGGATTAAAACCAAGAATCACCTACCCAGAAAAACTGAGTATCATGTTTCAGGGGAAAATACGGTCATTCAGTGGAATAGAGGACTTTCAAGCATTCTTGATGAAAAAAAAAAAAACAGAGTTGAATAGAAAATTTGAATTCAGATACAAGAAGCAAGAGATGCTTGAGAAGGTAAACAGGGAAAAGAAATCATCATGAACTTATCAAAGTTGAACTATTTACATTCCTACATGGAAAAATAATAGCTGTAACTGATGAAACCTTTCTCAGTATGAAAATAGCTGAAGAAGGGTATATGGGCATATGAATACATGTGTGAATGTGTGTATATATGTTTACAGGTATACATAGATAGAGGGCATAGATCGAATTTAATGGAAAGGGATGATACTTAAAAGGTGAAATTGAGAGGTGAGAGAGGAATATAATGAGAGGAGATTGGGGAGAGACAGAATGGGGTAAACTTTCTCATAGAAAAGAGGCAAGAGAAAATGGTTACAAGGGAGGGGAAGAACAGGAAGGCAAAACCTTATTCTCATTGAATTTGGATCAGGGAGAGAATGACATACATACTAAATAGGGTTTCTCACCCTACAGGAGAGTAAGGGAGAAGGGGATAAGAGGGGGGACAATGGAAGGGAGGGCAGGCTGGGGGGGAGTTGGAAGCACCCACTTTTGAAAAGGGACAGGACCAAAGTAGGGAGTGGACCAGATGGGAGGTGGGATAGGAGGGAGGGAAATATAGTCAGTCTTTTACAATATATCTACTATGGTAATATTTTGCATAGCTACACATGTACAGTATGTACTGAGTTGCTTATCTTCCTTTTAAAATCAAAATTTAAAAAAATATATAAATACTATGATTAATACTATTTTGCATATAATTGGGAGATAAGGTGTGCAGGCATTGGGGCATGACGATTCACCTTGCCCTGCTGGAAAAGTTGAAGGGGGTATGGGAGAAGATATGGGAGAGAGCTGATTGGATGAGGGGATATCCTGTGGAACTGCTATTCTGGGTGGTGGGTAGGGGAAAATGGGGGAAAAATTGTAACTCAGAATCTGACAAAAATGAATGATGTAAACCAGAAGTTAATAAAGCATTTGAAAAAAAAAAAGACCTAGCAGCTTCTTCACTAAGAGATCAAAGGGCTTGGAATATGATATTCTGGAGGTCAAAGGAGATAGGATTAAAATTAATAATCACCTACCCAGTTAAACCGAGTATAATGCTTCAGAGGAAACCATGGTCATTCAATGGAATAGAGGACTTTCAAGCGTTCTTGATGAAAAAACCAGAGTTGAATAGAAAATTTGACTTTCAAATACAAGAAGGAAGAGAAACATGAGAAGGTAAACAGTGAAAAGAAATCATAAAGAACTTATTAAAATTGAACTATTTACATTCCTACATGGTAGAATGATAATTGTCAGTCATGAGACTTTTCTCAGTATGAGGATAGTTGATGGGAATATTTATGTATACATGCATATATATGTTTATATAGGAGGATCTATGTACATATAAACATATATATATATATATCTATGAACGTGTGTATATATGTGTGTTTCACATTTTCTTTGAGCTACTACAATTCTGCTTTGCACATAGAATATAGTGTCTTTTCTAAGGTGGACATGTGGGGCAGTCCTGTGCCAGCGCCTCCCAAGTCATGCAATTGATTCCAAAGTTCTTCAAGAGAGACCTTGAAGGTGTCCTTGAATCATTTCTTCTGACTTCCATTGGAGCATTTGCCTTGCATGAGTTCTCCATAAAATAGTCTTTTAGGTGTTCAAATAAGGTGGCTAGCCCATCATGTTGTACCCTCTGCAGTTTGAATGCTTGGCAGTTCAACTTGGGAAAAGATGTCAATGTCTAGTACCTTGTCTTGTCAAGTGATCTTCAGAATCTTCCTAAGACAATTCAAATAGCAGTGATTCAGTTTCTTGGCATGGTGTTCAAAGACTGTTCAGGTTTCACAGACATACAAGAGATCAACACAACAGCTCTGTAGACCTTCAGCTTGGTAGGCAGTCTAATACATCTCCACACTTTTCTTTGGAGCCTCCCAAACACTGAGTTAGCTCTGGCAATGCATGTATCAACCTCATCATCTATATCGACATTCCTGGAAAGTGTACTGCCAAGGTAAATGAACTTATCCACAGAAATCAAAATTTCTCCATTTGCTGTAGCTGATGGTTCCACATGTGAATGGTGTGGTAACAAATTAGTGGAGAATAGAAGGACTTACCCATCAGTTCTATTTATAGAAGAAGAGTTTAATGAGAGATAGAGAGGTTTGTGGGAGGTAAAATAGATAATTTTGATTATATGAAATTTAAAAGTTTTTATCCAAGTAAAGCCAATGCAGCTAAAATTAAAAGACAAACAGGTAACTAAGAAAAAATCTTTGCAGGAAGTTTCTCTGATAAAGACCTCATTTCTTAAATACAAAGGGAAATTACGAGAACAAGACATGCTCTTATTTATTATTAATTATCAATTGATAAGTGGTCAAAAGATGTGAATAGGTAGTTTACAGAAGATAAAACCAAAGTTATAATTAATCATATAAAATACTTTTAATCTCTAATAATCAGAGAAATTAAAATTAAACAACCCTAAGCTATCATCTCACATCCCTCACATTGGCTAAGATGACAAAAAAGGAAAATGACAAATACTTGAGGGGGTATTGGAAAACAGGTACACTAATGCACTGTTGATGGAACTGTGACCTAGTCCAATCATTCTGGAAAGCAATTTGAAACTATACAAAAGTCTATTAAACTGTAAAATAACCTTTGACCCAGCAATAACATTGCTAGGGCTATAATCCAAGGGAAACAAATAGAAAAAGGACCCCACATGTACAAAAAAATTTATGGCAATCTTTTGTGTGGTAGCAAAGAATTGAAAACTGAGCGATGCCCATCAACTGTAGAATGGCTGAACAAATTATAGTATATGAAAGTAACAGAATACTATTGTTCTGTCAGAAATGATGAAGGGGATGGCTTCAGAAAAACCTGGGAAGACTTATATGAGCTGATACAAAGTGAAATGAGCAGAACCAGGAGAACATTGTACACAGTGACAATACTGTAATAGTTATCAATTGTGAAAGACTTAGCTACTCTAATCAATACAATGATGCAAGGCAATTTTAAAGGACTCATGATGAAAAATGCTATCCACCTTCAGAGAGAGAACTGATGAACTCAGTGTAGACTTTACAGTGTAGACTGTAAAATTAAAAAAAAAAATTTCAACATGGCTAATGTGAAAATGTTTTGCATGACTCCATATGTACAAAGGGTATTACTTCTTGCCTTCTCAATGGGTGTGGGAGGGACAGAGAGAGAGAATTTGGAACTAAAAATAATTTTAAAAAACCTAACATTTGAAATTTTTTAATTAAAATTTTTAACGTGTTGATTTTTTTTTAAAAGGAAGACAGTAACTCTGATCAAAACAATAACTTACTACAATTCCAAAGGACTCATGATGAAACAGACTATCTACCTCCAGATAAAACTGATGGACTCAAAATATAGAATGAAGCTTATTTTTTTCCTTTCCTGCCTTTATTTTTAACATGTCTAATTTGGAAATTTGTTTTGCGTGATTATACACAATGTAATAGTTTTTTTTTTCTTCTTGCCTTTGAATTGGGTAGAAGATGAGATAAGGGGAGAGAAAGAATTTGGAACAGAATTTTTTTTTAAGTCTCTGCTTAAAAAAAGAGAGAGAGAGAATGTAAGCACTTTGAGGGGAGGAACTGTTCCATATTTTTGTCTTTTTATCTTCATTGCTTAGCACAGTGCCTTATACACTGTAGATGCTTAATAAATACTAATTTAACAAATGAATGATTAAATGTCAGGATTAAACAGACCTTTGGGGCTGGCCTGAGAAATTAGCCTTCCCGCATTCAGAGCTCCTAACAAGCAACTTAGAAATGAAATCTTTTAGCACAAACCACTGAAAAATTGAAGATTGATTCTAGAGATGAGATTTAAGGCAAAAGGAGAATCTTGAAGCCCTGTGTAAATATAGACATGGTTAATTCAAATCCTACAGCCCATATAGGATTCTGGAGAGCTTGGACTTTTTGAAAAGCTATTTGCCAAGCTGGCTTACGTGGCAGGAAGACATATGTAGGCACCAGGTCACTAAGCAAATTGCAACCACTTGTTGAGAAAAGGAGCCCTCTGAGAAATGTCTGGGAGGTTTTATGGAGCACGAAGGCAGTATTCACAGTTTATATTCCATCCATTCCTTTTCCAGCTGGTTCTGTTTTCCTCATGACTTCTTTCCTTTTACATTCCTTCAGAGGAAGAGGAGAAACCCTTATCCACACATACTCTTCAATCCACAGGGGACAATAAACTCCTTGCTTTTCCTCTTGCAAGATTCTCCATCTCCTGACGCAATGCATTTTCACTGGCTGTGCCCCAAGTCTGAAACTCCCCCTCTCCTCATCTTTGTCTCCTGGCTTTCTTCAACTCTAAGCTAAAATCTTACATTCTACAAGCCTTTCTAGACTCTTTTTTTTTTTAAGCAATTGGGGTTAAGTAACTTGCTCAAGGTTACACAGCCAGTCATTATTTATGTGTGGGTGCTCATTTTTCTGAGGCCGGATTCGATCCCAGGTCAGCCCAACTCTGAGGCCGGCACTCTTACTCACTGAGGCCACCTAGCCACCCCTCTAAACTCTTCTTAAAGTTAGTTCTTTCCCTCTATTGATTATCTCCAAATAATCCTGTCTTTATCTTGTTTGCACATAGGTGTTGTTTTGTTATTGTTATTTTCTTCCCAGTTGGACAGCAAGTTCCCTGAGGGTAAGGAACTGTCTTTTATCTTTCTTTATATTACCAGGGCTTAGCACAGGGTCTGATACCTGGTGAGTGCTTTAATAAATGCTTATTGACTGACTAATTATATTAGAATTTTAAAACTAGAAAGTTGGAAATGAGGCCCTTAAGTTCATCCCTCTGCCTCTAGGTTAGGTAATACTCAAAATACTTAAGAGCGATTCTATGATCAAAGGACTCCATGAAGGAGCCCCACACACCAACTAGAGATAGCATAGAAGAAGAGGAAAAGTACTAGCCTGGGAGTCAGTTGAGCTCTGATCTAGTCTTGGCTCTATCACTAATTAGTTGCATGACTTTGGATGGACTGTTTCCCTCTTTGGTTAAAAAAAAACAAACTATGATTTTACACTTTGTAATTTAGATTTATTAGTCCCAGATTCTAGGTAAGAATATCCCACATTTATAAACATATACACAGTTTACAAAGAGTTTTCCTCATAATAGCCCTACAAGACAGGCACAGAGAAGTAACTAGGGTGAGATGACAGGGGCTTTGCCCCACAGCACTAAAATTTGTAGGCTGCTGATAGCATTTATACTACTTTAACACTTCAAACAAATGATTTTAAGACAGTTATCAAGAACAGTTCATTAAAATGAAAAGCTACCAGATAGTATGTTTATCCTTCCACCAAGATGCTAGTAAATGTCTTTCCACACTTGACCCATCCTGCCTCTGTTTCTCCTATAAAGAGCTATGTGTTTTGGGTCTTCCTACCCACTCCCAACCATACTTGTCTTTAAAAAGTTAAATTGGATGCACATTTTGTTTTGGTTGCCTCCAAAACATTTAATAAAGCTTTCCATGGGCACCAGAATTGTTAGTTATGACCCTGGGTAGGTAGTAAAAATACCAGTATCCATATTTTAGTGATTAGAGTTCAGAAATCTATGTGATTTGCTATGCTCATATAGTAATTGGCAGATTGCTAGTAAGACCTTGAACTCAGGACTTATCATTCCAAGTTTAATGTTCTTTCTACCACCACAAACCACTTCTTACCATCTCCCATAAGATAATCTTTCAAATGTTGTTGCCCTGATTTTTCTCTCTAGACCAATGTTTCTAAAATTTTTTTATCTTGAGACCTTCTTAACAGTCTTAAAAACTGAGGATGCACCAAAGGGCTTTTGTTTATGTGAGTGATATCTATTGATGTATGTTGTGTTAGAATTTAGAATATTTTAGTATTATTATCAAAATAGTTTTGATCTTGTAGACTCCTTGAAAGAGTCAACGGAACCTAAGGCATGTCCAGACCACACTTTAAGAACTGATGTTCTAGAATCTAGACCAAGCAGTATCAGATACTTTACTCTGTGTTCTGGAATTCAGAACCCTAATCATCTCTTCCTGTGTACTTTTTCTGTCATTCATTATTTTAACCTACTGTCTCTCGACCAGCCATTCAGGCACCCAGTAAAAGTTAAACAGTCTCACATACAGGAATGTGTGAATTGGGGGCCACAGCTCTGTTAGGAAGGAATGCATTGTTGGTTTTAGAACTGGCTGATGGTGGGGTGGCTAGGTGGCACAGTGAATAGAGCACCAGCCCTGAAGTCAGGAGGACCTGAGTTCAAATCCGACCTCAGACACTTAACACTTACTAGCTGTGTGGCCTTGGACAAGTCATATAACACCAGTTGCTCTGCCTTCCCCCCTCCAAAAAATAATAAAAAAAAAGAATTGGCTGATGACTAAATTAAAAAGGGGCAGCTAGGTGGCACAATGGATAGAGTGATAAGCCTGTAATCAGGAAGACTCATCTTCTTGAGTTCAAATCCAACCTCAGATACTTCCTAGCTGTGTGACCCTGGGCAAGTCATTTAACCTTGTTTGCCTCAGTTTCCTCATCTATAAAATGAACTGGAGAAGGGAATGGCAAATCACTCCAGTATCTTTGCCAAGAAAACTCCAAATGGGGTCATGAAGAGTCAGACATGACTGAAAAGAGACTGAACTGAACCAAATTAAGAAAGGACTCATTCCATTCAGGAAGATGTAAGAAATATGGATGGATCTGAAAAGGAAAAGTGTTTAAAATGATATTACTCCTTTGCTGAGTTATATTTATTTCTGTTGGCCTCTTTCTCTATCATCTAGAGATTGACACTGTTGTTCTTGATACTGTTGTTATTGTTGAGGCTATCAGACTTCTGCCTGCCTTCTGCAGCCTAACCTGACTAGTGTGAGCTTGGCTGTGAGCTTAGGATTCTGGAAGTGGGATAGGTTAAGAATATGGTATGGGATCAGGGCTGGCAACATCAGGAGGTTGACCATAAGGAGAAATACTATGGGGGCTTGCTCATCTCCTGCAATAGACGCTTTCCTTCAGTGCAGCTGATTTTACGTCTGTAGTCTACAGAATAGCTCAAGAAGACCTTCATGATCACTTGGTCTTACACTCTAATTTTACAAATGAGGAAACTGAGGTTCGGAGTGTTGATGCGATTTCCTTGGGGTCAAAAAGGTGGTAATTAGAGGAGTTGGGATTCAGGCTGAGAGAAATTATTATTTCTCTCTTATGTTAATAACCAATTATTGAAGTAGGACCAAGGTTTTCTCCCTTTTCTACTTCCTCATTCAGAAATCAGCCCCTGTAGGTTATTCAGGAAGCCTTTGAAGTGCAGGGTTGATAATGAGAGGGAAAACTCAGGTCTGTTCAAAAGGTAAAGAAATTTTAGTTTAGGTGAATTGATGGATTCTGATGCAGATTCTCTCTTTTGTCAGATGGGTGATGTGGCTATAGATAATCTCTTTGACCAAAACTGAGTAATCAAAGTCAGGATCCCTAGCCCTGCTTTAGAACAGGCCTACCTCTCACTATAATATTCATTCTCTCATTAATCATTAATTAGTCAGAGTTGATTACCACCTTCAGGAATACCCACTCTTCTATGAGGGGTCCTTGGCATTTCAGAATGCCACTGATCCTTTAATTATTGCTACATGGTTAATAAAATTCTTAATTACCTAGAAACTATGTCTGTTTTATGTTACAAGACCCTGGTCTTCTGACCTTCAAAGTCAATGTTATCCTCAGCCTCTATAACAATATTAGAATTAAAGAAAGTTTTAGACATCAATTAGTCCAAAGGTTCTTAACTTTAAAAAAACAACAACTTTATTTTATTTTATTTTTAACTTGTGGGATAAAACAAGCATTTCCATAACATAGTATAATAAAAGAAAAAGATGATTGCACATGAAACTGCAAATCTATTATGTACAAATTGTTGTTCCTTTTAAATTATATAATAAAGTTATCATGTAAATTTCTTTTTTTCCTTCCCTCTCTTCCTCTCCTCCCCCATGCACTACTTCTCAGAATGTTTTTAAATCTATAAAGTAAAATAATACTATATCAAAGGAAATCATTGAAATAGTTCTCAAAAGATTTTAAAAATAAGTTCATGGACCCCAAATTAAAAACCTTTGATAGTTCAACCTTCCCCTATCCCATTTTGTAGAGGAGTATACTGAAATACAGCCATACCTATTTTAAAATAATATAGTTAAAACATTATAACCTTATTATAAAGTGCCTGTAACTAACTTGTTTTCAATGTTACTTACCCTTACAATAACACTTCACATAACTTTCAGAACAAAATGGAATGGGGTAAATGGGGGCATAAGAGGTCCCCAACAACTAGAGGTCTTCAAATGGAAACCAAATGGCTCCTTGTCAGGGATGCTGAGATAAGCATTGGAGTAGAGGATCTCTCTGGTTTTTTCTGACTGTGTTCTGTGAATCAATTAATGGGGCTTTGATAGGGACATTTATGTGCCTATTTCCTTGCTCTTCATTAAAGATGGGAAGTGATCTGCTGGTTCTTGGCAGATTCCAGAACGATGACAGGGCTCTCTACTGGGAAAGACACAAAGAAACAAAGACAAACAATGAGAGAAATAAACTAGAATCACAGGCTCTTAGAATTGGAAAGGACCTTTGTTCCAGATGTTTGAATCCCCCAAACAGACCCTAAGAAACCTAAAGAGACACAGAAACACAAAAATAACACAGAGACATGCACACACATCAGAACAGACCAAAAAGACAGAGGGTGAAACATGGAGAAACTCAGGGACTGGAAAAAATGAAATGAAATTAGGGCATCCTAGAGATTGAGGTACTTTGGGGAACGACCCTTTCCCCGTCCCTTGACATTTTGTCAAGGAGAAATGTGGCACATTGGCAAAGTGAGTTCAATACTCATCCAGAAGGAAACAGGCCAGAGCAGCGGTGGAGAGTCTGTGGCCTCCAGGATACATGTGGCCCTCTAGGTCCTCAAGTACAGACCTTTGAATCCAAACTTCATTCAAAGAGCCACACTTGAGGACCTAGAGTGCTACCTGTGACCTGGAGGTGTCACTCCTCCAGGTGTGACTCCTAGGCTAGAGTAAATTGGAATGAAAGGCGTTTTTGTTTGTTCTGATAGTCTTTCTTTGGCTTATCTGAAATTTAGTCACTGGCCATGACATACTGCCTGAGCTCCCCCTGCTGGTGAATTTCTAGTATTCCACTACCCATGCCCTACATGTATTAAAATCAGATTATGGAGATAATTATAGGATCAAAACTGGAAGGAATCTCAGAGGTCTTCTGATCTGATGCTCCCATTTTATAGATGGCCAAGAAAGCTCAAGTCACTTGTCTAGGGACATACCAGGAGTACAGAGCTAGAATCCGAATCCAGAATTTCCAGGCTTAAATCTAACGTTCTTTCCATAACACTGCCTTTCATCCCATTTGTGGATTATCCAGAAACCATGTTTTTCTGGTCTCCAATTGTGCCTAATGCCATGAAGGAAATTCCTTTTAAAAATGATGCCCTTTTTTCTTTTTTCTAATTCTCATCCCGGTTGTGGAAGTGGTGGGAGTGAGGGAATGTTTCCCCTATGCAGAGAGGGCTGATTGGTTGGACCTGACCTTGATCCTGTGTCCTCCCCAATATTTTTTACCCCAGTGTGATTCTAGAACTTCCTGGGAGTCTGGAGATCTGAAGTGTTCAGTTTGGGAGTGAGCCAGGCCCTGTTTAGAACTTTTGAGCTTTCTTCAGTTCAGATCTGAAACCTTAGAATTCCAGCAGACTCAGCTCAGACTTTAGAGTTCTACCATCTGTGGGCTAGGGGGTGAGAGCAATTGGCTTTATTATTTTTTTCTCCAATTCCAACCCATCCTCCACTTCGTTGCCAAAATGATTTTTCTAAAGTATAGGTCTGATTGTGTTATCACCCTGCCCCCTACTCCATAAACTCCAGCAGCTCCCCATTATAAAAATAAAGTCACTTATTTGGCATTTAAAACCTCTTGTAACTTGACTCCTTCCTAAATTTCCAGTTTTCTTGTCCTTTACTCCACTCTAAGAACTCTAAGATCCAGTCATATTGGTCTGCTTTCTTTTCTTGCAAACCACCCTCAATTTTCTGACTGGGACTTTGTACTAATTGTCCCCAAGCCTAGAATGCTCCTTATCTCTACCTCCTATCTTCCCTGGCTTCCCGCAAGACTTAGCTCAAATCCTGACTTCTGGAAGAGGTTGGCACTTCAGAAGCTAGAATCTTCATCTGTCATGGAATAGCCTTCCATTTATTTTTTTAATTAATAAATTTTATTCTAAACTTAAGAAATAAAACAAACATTTATATAGCAGTAGAATATTTTTTAAAAGGTGATTGAACTTAAAACTGCAAATCTATTATGTACTTGCTATTCCTTTTAAGTATATAACGTTATTATCTTTCTTTTTTTTCTGGTTAGATCTTGTATGTACATAGGTCTTGGCATATTTTTATTTCCATTAGAATGTGAACTCCCTGAAGACACGGACTATTTTTACTTTTCTTTGTATCCCCAGCACTTAATACAGTATTTGGCACAAAGAAAATGCTTAATAAATGTCCAATGACTAACTAGTCCTCTCTCCTACAAATCTGTTTCTCTATACTTTTACTGAATGTAGCATCAAAGGCTGATCATAGAAAGGGAATTAGGAATCTATGGAAATGTTAAACATCGCTAATCACAGATTTAGAGCTGGAGAGGATGAGCACCATGGTGCTCTGGGAAAATTACTGAATTTGGCAGTTAGAATGAGTGGGTGTGAATCTTGACTCTGTCACTTACTAACAGCATGACCTTGGGCAAATCACTAAACCTCTCTGTTCCTCATTTTCCTTATTGGTAAAATGAGCAAGTTGGACTAAGTGTCTGCTTAAGGTCCCTGAAGCTCAAAAATCTATCACAGATGTCAAAACTGAAAGGGACAGCAGATGTCATCTAACTCAATTCACACCTGAACGAGAAACCTCTATGGTATATTGGACAGGCAGACAACAAAGTCTTTGCTTGAAGACCTCCACTGAGGAAGAACCCATTTTTTATGATCCTGTAAACAAAGGTTTTTATTTGGAGTCATGTTTGCAACTTGGTTAAATGTCTGCCAGGGGAAGAGACTTAAACTACTGCTTAAAATTAGTGTATTTTTTGGTGGAGTTATTATTCATTAATCTAAATTATTCATGCTCTCTGTATCCCCCATGGCCATAACTATGACCTAGCATTCTTAAAGTATAATTCAGGAATGCATTAACTTCCACAATAGGAGATGGAAAAGTTGTTTTACTGTATGCATGTGCACATAGGCATATGCATTTATGTGTATACATATATGTGTATGCATGTATGTATATACATACATGGATGTGTCTATTGTGCATATATGTATTTATACATGCACACATATGAAATAAGGTCAAGAAAGGTAAAATTACTTGATTGAGATCAGAGTTTTGGGTGAGGTGATTGCAACTTTGTTCCAGGGTAATGAATAGGGCTTGGCATGGCTTGCAATCTTTTGATGACTTGTGCTATATAATATAAGCCTACTTTCTCCCCTGACCCAAGGCGTCACTCCCAGAGTCCTGTAATCAGGCCTCTAAGGGGCAAATTGCCCTCTCCTCCTGGCATACTTAATGTTAGACTTTTTACTGTTCCACTGTATTCTTGCCCTTCACAAATTGTCTTCTATGCCACCTCCATCCTTTCACTATCTCTTGACTTTTAATCTTGTGTTTTTTCCACTATTTCTTACTCCCCCCGCCTTCCCCCTACTTCCTTTGAATAACTTTTCCTGAGTCACTTCTGGTAGCAAGCTAAGTGCTTAGGAAAGTAAAGTCCCTAACGGCCACAGTGATTCTTCAATGTCTTGAGAGAGATAAAGAGCTTCTAAAAGTGCCCAGTTTACTATAGGGCAGCTAGGTGGCTCGGTGGATAGAATGCCAAGCCTGGAGTCATGAAGACTCATCTTCTTGGGTTCAAATCTGGCCTTAGACACTTACTAGCTGTATGACCCCTGGTCAAGTCATTTAACCCCATTTGCCTCAGTTTCCTCAGAAATAAAATGAGCTGGAGAAGGAAATGGAAAACCAGATGGGGTCATAGAGAGTCAGACATGAGTGAACAACGACATTACTATGGGGAGGACTTTGGGGAAATGGGTATATACTTCTTCCTTCTTAATAGCAAACTGTTAATTGTGAGGCTGTGTTTCAGGGAGACATTATTAGAAAAATTCATTTCATTAATAGAAAAAGCAGAAAAAGTCAGAGCTAGGAAGTACCTTAAAGTTAATTTAGCCCAGTGGTTTCCAACCTTTTTTAATATGAAGGTGCCTTTTTGAACAAAAAAATGTTTCCACTTGCACCTTGCTCCCCTGCACTACAGGAATTGTATGATTAGTAAGCCATTGATTGAAAAAAAATAATAATGACCAGAAACTATTCTGAATTTAGTAAAGCTCTGAAGTGACTCTGTCATTTTGTAATGCCAGTAACATCTACATATATTTGAGAAAAATGGTAAGGCATATACTTGTGAGACATAGCATTTATTTAGTTTCCAGAAGGTATGTTTATTTATTTTACTGAGTCATGCTGTGTGTTTACTGTAGCTAAATATAGATCAAATTGACAGTGTTTGGTGCATATGGATCCTCAGCCCTTTTTACAATAAATCCCAAGCCCCTCAGAGCTCCTTAGCTACATGGGATGGGACGCATTGGGTCTAACTGAACTTCCTCCTTTTCCAGATAAGGAAACTGAAGCCCAGAAAGGTGAATCCTAATCAGTAGAAACACTGTTTGGTCTCATTTTGGGATTCCTAAATATTGCCTGCCATAATCTATGGCTTTTTTTCCTATATGTAAAAAGCACCAGGGCTCGATAGGTAAGAGGTGGCAGGGCAAGAGCAAGAAAGAGGAGGATAAGGAAGGAGAGAAGGGGCAAAGCTGGAGGGAAAAGAGATTGGCTTTATTAATAATTTGTGACCATTGGCTTCTGGGTAATTGGCTTAGGGCTGGAGCAGTCGGACAGGTGTCGCCTCTTGCAACTACCTAGAAATTTAAAACCCAGACTATCTCTTTACTTTTTTTCTAGTTTTACTGATGTGCTTTTATAGATTTATTTATTTATAGATTATTCCCACTTGGTGAGGTGATCTGTTGTAGCAAAGTAAAATGAATAATACAGTGACATCTGAAAGCACATGCCACACTTCACATCTGTAATTCCTCCCCACCTTTCTATTTTTCAAAAAGAACAGAAATCTATTTATTTCCTCTCTCCCACCCCTACCTCATTAAAAAAAGAAATTATTGGAACAAACACACATAGGCAAGCAAAACAAATCCCCCTGTTTGCTGTTCACAAAAATATCTAAGTCTAATTCTTATGGCAGCTAGATGGCATGATATATTGAGTATAGGCTACTATAAATATTTTAGATACAACAGAGATAACTTAGTACCATTAACTTCTGACTACTAGTGTCAAATGAGCCACGTGACAGGGAGACGTGTGCCAACCAAAAGTGTTTGCTTCTTTTTGTTTATTTTTTTAATTTCATTTTAAACTTAAATACAAAACAAGAAAAGAAAAAAGAGAACAATTTCACGTACACAACAGAAAATAAGAGAGGATTCGATATAAAATGATAAATTTCCATTTCAAGAAAGCCTATTTAATAAATATTACACATTGTTTTCAAAGCTACCCAGCTTTTCTTTCCTTCCTTGTAGGTTTTCTTAAGTGTTTGCTTTTATCAGGGAAAACAGACAATGTAGAATCCAAATGGAAGAGTAATTCCCTAGTAAGAGGTTTTAAAATTGTGGTTCATGAAATTGTTTTGAAAAATATTTTGATAACATATGTTATTATGTATGTGATTTAATGCATTTAAAAACAATCTTGAGAAGGGGTCCACAGGTTTCACCAGAGTGCCAAAGGGGTCCATAACAAAACAAAAAAGGTTAAGAACCCCCACTATATATAGACAATGTGCTGATTGCATCAAGTTCTAAAACACAACAGAGCCTCCTACATGAGATCCATAACAATTCAAAAGAGTTCAATTTAATAATCTACATAGGAAAAAAAAAACAGCCAACCCACAACTGGATTAAAAATGTCAATGTCCAAAACAGACACACTTAGATGAATTGAAATGATCCTTCAGCATGTGTATCTTGGACTGGGCCAAAGGGTTTGGCCCCAAATTAAATAGGAGGAAGAGATGGATTATATTTGGGAAATTGTGCAATGCCTTTAATGATCCTAAATTGCTTTCTGACCCCAAAATCGATCTTTTTCAATACTAATCTTCTACCGATGGTATATGGATATGAATCCTAGAACACCACAATTTCCAAAGAATCCAAAAGGCAATGAAGAAATGAATGACAAATATAGATCAAATCAATCAATAAACATTTATTAAGCTCTTACTATATGCCACGCACTATGCTAAATACTGAGGATGTAAAAAGAGCGAAAGACAATCCCTGCCCTCAAGGAGTCTATAATCTAATGGGGGAAGACAACATACAAACAAATATATCCAAAGCAAGCTATATAAAGAGTAAGTAGGACATAATTAACAAAGGAAAGGCACTAGACTTAAAAGTGTTGGAGAAGATTTCCTATAGAAGGTGGGATTTTAGTTGGGACTTAAAGGAAGCCAAGGAGGTCAGGGGTCAGAGCCAAGAAGGGAGAGTATTATAGGCATAGGGACCACCAGAGAGAACAGCCAGAGCAGAGAGATTTGATCACTGGATCAAAGAGTACTTGTCAGGGAATAAGGGAAAAGAAGACCGGAAAGGTAGGAAGGGACAAGGTTATTAAAGGGCTTTGAAAGCTGAACAGAGCATTTTGCATTTTGCTCCTGGAGGAAAATCACTTTGGTGGCTGAATGGAGGAAGGATTGGAGTGGGGAGAGATTTGAAGCAAGGTAGGCCTACCAGCAGCCTATTGCAATAATCCAGGTGTGATGTGATGAGGATCTGTACCACAGTGGTGGGAAGGGACCCAATAGGAGAGACATGACAAAGGAAAAATTGACAGGTCTTGGCAACAGCTTGAGTGAGGACCAGAGGTAGGGAGGTGAGAGAGAGTGAGGAGTCCAGGATGATTCCTAGGGTTGGAGCCAAAGGACTAGGAGGATAGTGGGTATATATAGGCTGCAGTATAAATTACATTAAATGACTTACATCTGAAAAGTACTGTACAAAAATCAAAGAGGTGCCTTGGCCAAAGATTTTGAAAGGAGATGGGAAGGGAAGGGAGGAGGGTTACACAAACATAGACACATGCATGTATATGTATGTAGCTATGTGTGTATGTGTATATATATATATATATATATGTGTGTGTGTGTGTGTGTGTGTGTGTGTGTGTGTGTGTGTGTGTGTGTACACACACATAGGCTCAGAAATGTTTGCCTGGAGGCTCAAAATTGCTGGTTTCCAGTAACTTTCCAATAGGACAATCAGCTCTATTGTAGAGATCAATGAAGATAAGGTTTAGTATCTTTATTCAAGACCTAGTTTGTAAATCAACAGGGAAATATTACCAGAAGCCCAATAATCATAAAGTCTAAAGCCTATTAAGCCTTCTCTTCCTATCTCAACTGAACTGTGTATTATTACAGCATAATGAATTCAGGTTATTCTCAAGTGCTAGTGTCTTCCCTCCCAGACTAATTTGTATTTAACTACTTTGTATATATTTGCATTTATTAACTTTATGCTATATATATTTTATATGGACTAGTCCCCCCTATTAGAAGGGAAGCTCATTTCAAGTAGGTATTGTTTTTTTTAATTTATATCCTCGTGCCTCACACACAGTAAATACATATGAAATACTTATTGACAGAAGATCGGTCAAATGATGTTTTTTTCAAGAGGAACTTCATAAACTGAAGTAATGGTTGTTATGAATGAGATTGCTTAACAAAAACTGAAATATACCTAGGTCTATTTCTGTTCCATGCAAATAAATAAACATTCCCTACTCTTCTAAGGATTTTTTGGATTTTTTTTTTTGTTTCTCTTTGGACCTAATCTGTGATCTCATTGGTATAGAAAACTCCAAAGGAAACTTCTCTACCAGAGCAGGTCAGCACCTGCTTCACAATTTACAGTCCCAGGGAGGTGCCTGGGGCAGGAGAGTTTAGGTGATTTTTCCAAGATCAGAGTCAGGGTGTCACAGGCAGAACTAGAATCGAGGTTACCCTAACTCTGGACCAGTTCTCTATCTACTCTGACACTTTATTGCCATATCTAACCATGGAGAGAGATTTCCAAAATATTCTTGGAGGCTAAATTATTCTAAAAGATACCTGTACTCAGTTTCCTCATCTCTAGAGTGAGATGGTTGGACTTGACTTTCAGTCACTTTCAGTTCTAAGGTTCTAGATGACTGACTAGACAAGATTTGCCCGAGTGCTGTGGGCTGGGAAACTGGACTGCAGCTCCTTTACGACAGCAGAGGGCAGACTTAGGTTATAAATGAAAGCCTCTATTAGCTATGCGACAGGGCTATGAGGCAGTTTTTGTTTAGGGTTTCCATTGAAAACCTCTGTTGCAAGCATTCACTTTAAATCCTCTGCTTGCCTATCACAAGAGAAGACAGTCTAGGATTTAAAAAAAAAATAAATCAATCAAAAATCAATTATTAAGCACTTACTATGTCCCAGGTACTATGCTAGGTGCTTAGGATACAAAGACAAAAAAATGAAATAATCCATTCCTACTTGCCTCTGTGTCAAGATGCTAAATTGGAGAGTAATGAAGTTGCAAATGACATATACACTGACTGAGCTAGCTGGCTCTGGTCCACTGTCCTCTGAATGCCCTTTGATGAAATTTTTAAATATGTGCTCTTCCACACTCCTCATTTTTCATCACTGTGATGAATTGGCCTCTTCTCACCAATCATCTGTTACTTGTGAGTATGATCTCTACTGTATAGTTATGTTTTTGACCTGTATCTGACCCAGCCAGAGGGTATAGGATGTGCCATGTCTGAATGAGAACTAGAAAACCAGGGGCTATCTCCTTGCTGGAAGAGGGCATTCAATGCCCATGGATGTTCTGGTTTACAGAACAAAGGGCAAAAGAACATGAGCACAAGAAGGAAGGTGAAAAGGAAGAGAGCTAAAAAATAGTTTAGCCAGAGGTTTGTTTGACTAGGGCAGGGTAACTGGAGCTTTCTCCCAGGGCATCACCATTGAAGAAGCCCTGACAAATTTTACACTATGTCCAAAGCATAGAAACACCTGAATTTAGCAAGTAGTTAGCAAGAATAATTGGCCAAGATAGGAAGCTATTCCAATAAGCTCCCTTTTCTGTCTCTTTTCCTTCCTCTTACCACTGAGCAGCTTGTCTCAGATTTGTCTCAGAATGCCCATCCATTGTGAAGAGTGGCAGTAGGTGGGATAGGGATGTTTTAAGATTTCTGCCTCTTCTTTCTCCCCTGGAATTTTCCTTTTTTTCTTTTTTTCTGCCTTTTTGGAGGGCAATTGGGGTTAAGTAACTTGCCCAAGGTCACACAGCTAGGTTTTTGTTTGTGTGTGTTAAGTGTCTGAGGCCGGAGAACTCAGGTCCTTCTGACTCCAGGGCCAATGCTCTACTCACTGCGCCACCTAGCCGCCCCTGGAATTTTTCTTTAAAGGCTAATTTGAGGGCACATTTCATGCTCTCTGACCTACAGCATGTTTTAGAGAAGCTTTCCACGGGCATAAAAAAAATGTTATTTATGACTTTGAGTTTAGTTAAGAAGACTTAGACTAGGGAGGTATAGACTATAAAGGTGGCAGTAAGTTCAGACCAACATACTGAGAAAGAACAAAAAATTTCCTGAGGAGCCAAGCAAAAAGATCCTCCATGAGATCAGAATAAACCTGATAGACAGATGTATCCAAACCAGGTAAAGAAATATATCCAAACCAGGTAAAGAGATGGATTAGAAATGTCTCCAGGGCTGGATTCTGCACTCAAGCTCTGCAATTACATCTAGTCTATCAGTGATTGTCCAACCTGTATATAGTTCATGCCAAACTTAGGCTGGGAAGTTGGGGCTAGAAAATATCTTTTATGTAATCTATTACAAAACTCTCTCATTTTACATTTGAGGAAACTGAGGCCTAGAAAAGGGGAATGAATTCACACAGCAAGTAGCAGTCAGGACTTGAATTCTTCATGAATCTAGTTCCAGGGCTCTTTGAAGACTTTGAAGACATTCTTCATTCAAGAAAACCAGATTGCTTTATAGTCATAAGTTACTATATGGAAGGATATCAGTGATTTAGAGAGGGGAGGAGGGAAGAGTAAATGGTACTATAGGGCATGGGATGGGGGAGTAGGAGATAAAGTCATTTTTTATATCACAAACACAGTAATAATAGTTGCATTAATACAGTGATTTAAAGTTTACAAAAGTATTTTACAAATATGATATAATTTGATCCTCACAACAACACTGGGAGGTAGATGCTATTATTATCCCCACTTTATAGATGAAGAAATCAAAGCTCAGGTTAAATGACTTGCCCAGGGTCACACAGCTAGTAAGGGTCTGAGGTCATATATGAACTCAGGTCCTCCTGACTTCAGTTCCATTCTGTTCCCTAGCTGCCTGCTAGCTTCTAGCCATCCACAAGGAGTTTTTCAAGCCTGTAAGTGGTAACAGGATGACAATATGTGTTCATATTTACCTTTATTAGAGAGTATGAATTTTAGAGAAAACATTCAGCAAGTATTTTTCAATGAGTGAGAATGAAGACATAGATATGAAGAGATGCACCAACCCTGGTACCCACATAATCAGAAAAGAAGCAAAAATTGCTATAATACCAGTTTGCAGCATTAAGTCTGCCACCCTCCTTGGCCAACAGACCAGAAAGAAATAATCTCTAAGGTAAACAGATGGCAAGCAATCCAGGAAATTGTTCCAATTGTCTTTCTTTACTCATCTGATTGGAAACTAGTTTTATTTCCTAGAATCCCTCATGTATACATCATTGAGTCTTTCTCCTAGATTAAAAAATCAACAAAAAATCATTAATCACAACAAGATAAAACTAGGGTTATAAAGGACCTTGCTGTACAATCTAACTCCCTCATTTTACAGATGAGGAAACAGGCCCAGAGAGATTGTTACTTACCTGAGGCCACACAGGCAGTAAATTGCAGAGCTGGCCTCAATTAAATCCCCCCCCCTTTTTTTGCCTTTTGGAGGAGGAAAGGCAGGGCAACTGGGACTAAGTGACTTGCCCAAGGTCACGTGGCTAGTTTTGTGTTAAGTGTCTGAGGCTGGATTTGAACTCAGGTCTTCCTGACTCCAGGGCCAGTGCTCTGTTCACTGTGCCACCTAGCCATCCCGCTACTTATATTTTCTTATAGCACTTTGGATCTTTTTTTTTCTTTTTATGACAGTCTACCTGGTATACTTAGTAGTATAAATGTCTCTTTTCATGGCTCTTCTTCTCTTTCCCACCATCAGATGATAAGCTCTTTGAGGACAGGGACTGGGCTGTTTTGTCTCATCTTTGTATCACCTTATCCCCTTATATTGTCAGCTAGCCTTGCTTATATAGTCAACTCTCATCAAGTGAATGTAGAATTGAATTGCCTTTGTTTTCATTTTTTTCATTAAGCAGGAAAAAAATCCCTTGGAACACAGAGAAATTTATTTTTAACTGGAAAAAGCACATTTTTTTTCAGTTCTATAGCTGCATACAGGTAGGTTGGGGACAGCAATCCTACTGAATAAACATTAAAAAAAAATTTCCAGAGCTGTGTTTTTCTTCTAGGCTGATCTCCTGGGTGAACATTACGCATTTTAGGGAGTCGGGGAATTTGTCTAATTATGTATTACAAAAACTGCTTAATTATAGATTCAGCAGAGAGAAAGGAACTCAGTAACTAATTATGTAGCTAGAGCTTTAAAAGTCTGTATGGAAGTGTTGCTGCAAGAACCTGTAACAACTCCAACTATGTTGTCAATGAGGAGTTAAAAAAAATTGGTCAATAGGTGTCAGTCCCAGGGGATGAAATGCCTAACAAATCTCCCCATACAAATCACAGAAGCATAGACTGATCTCTGTTTTTCTGAGAAGTCATAGAGTTTATGACTATGTTACCACACAATGCAGGGGTACTCTCTACAAGACAGGCTTGAACCTGAGGACACTAGCTACTGGGTTAGGAGGATCTCTGCTTTGTCCTAAAAAGCTTGGAGCTTGGGGACAAGACTCTCCTGCCAAAATTATGAAGGGAACAGGACAGGTTGCTCCATAAAGGAAAAGAGTTGAAAAGGTTTTCCATTCTCATTTCCCTCCTTACCTCTTCCCCCATAGCTGGACAATATTAAAAGACCATGGCAGAGACTACTTTTCTCATGAGGAAGAGACACTCAAGGAATTTAGCTGAAGCCAGAAGCTAGAAGAGTAAAAGGATCCACAACCATATGTTCTGGCAACATCTGCTGAAGACTGTGTATCCATCAAAGCAGTGTTCATGGGTCAGTGTTGGCAGAGACCAGCAGGGGGCAGTGCAATGACATCACTAAAGAACTCAATGGTTCTGTAGAGGTTAGAAGCTTGAGGTCTCCCTCCACATGCCTGTGCTGGTGATATCTTTCCAACATGTATGTCTCTTTACACACATTATTTATGTATGTTCACTCTTGCATTGGTGGTGTGTGCATTTGTAGAAGAGTGTATACCAGGTTTGTGAGCAACATTATTTTTATTGTTATCTTACTTTCTATGCCATTTCATTAAATTCCTTTGCTCTAAGCTAATCATTTTCTCAGACTGACCATTAAAGGTAAATATATTGGTCAGGGTTTATGAACCATGTGATATTAGTGGATGTGGACCCAGGTTCCTTAACCTTAAATAGCCATCCCTGGGACACCTACTCTGTGGGATAGGGATTTTCTCGGGTGCTACATAAAGACAAAACCTGAAATAATCCCTGCTCTTAAGGAGCTTACATTCTACTGAGGGGAGGGTGAAGAATACAGCATAGACACAGTTAAGTATATCTGAGTAGGGAGAGAGCATTAACAGCGGGAATAAAGGAAAGCTTCCCAGGGGAGATTGAACCTGATCTGAGTCATGAAGGATTTGTGTAAAAGTATGAAGATGGGTGAGAGAATGAATGAAAAATTTAAAAAAAAATGAGAAACCAGAAGGACAATTTGATTGGAATCTCAAGTATGGGAAGGGAAGCAATATGAATTAAGGTTGGAAGGGCAGTCTGGAGCTCTAAGTTGGAGACGGTTTTAAATGCAAAGCAGAGGAGTTTCATTTTGAAAGAGTGCCAATCGAGATTTCTGAACAGGAGAATAGCCCCTTCAGACCTTTGCCATAGAAAGGTTATTCTGTCAGTCTCTTTGGAACTAACCCCATCCCCTCTTTCTAACTTTCCAATTTCCCTTTTTCTAACTTCCCTACCACTATGAAGGGCAACCAACCTCCCAGTCACCCTGACTCACAGCCTAGGTGTCACTCTTCAACCCATCACTCTCTTCCCCCTCCTCATACTCAATCTGTAACCCAGGTTAGTGAATTTTGCCTCAAAGCACTTCTTGCATATGCCATATATCCGCAACTGAGCAAATACAGGACAATTGGAGTCGTCCCTTCCTCTGACACTGACAACACCTTGGCACAGGCATGCTACCTTACGCAGGAACTATTGCCATAGCCTGCTGGTGAGTCTGCCTGCCTCAAGTCTCTCCCCACTCCAGTCTATCCTCCACTCAGCTTCTAAATAGAGCACAAATCTGACAAGTTCACCCCTGTCCCTACCCCCAATTAACTCCAGTGAATCCCCATCACTGCCAGGCTTAAAGATAAAATCCTCTGTTTGCTGTTTAAAGCCCTTTATAACCTGCCTCCTGGTCCTTTCCAGTTTCCTTATGCCTCTTACTATCTCTCCCCTGGCCTGCCAAAATGTATTCTGTGATTTCCATGACATTTCCATTTCCACTGGCCTCTTGCTTTCCTTGAATAAGACACTCCATCTCTGAGACTCTGGGCATTTTCATTTCATGCCTGGAACGTTCTCCCTCCTCGTGGCTGCCCCCAGGCTTCTCTAACTGCATTTTCTCTGTGGCACAGTGAATGGAGCACTGGACCTCGAGTTAGAAAGGCCTGAACACAAATCAGCCTCAGACATTTCCCAGCTGTATGACCCTGGGCAAGTCACTTAGCCTCTATTGGCCTTAGTTTCCTACCTCCCAGGGCTTTTGTGAGGATCAAATGGGATAATATTTGTAAAATGCTTATTAGCACAGGGCCTAGAAGATTGGTGGTGCTCAGTCTTTTTCAGGCGTGTCTGACTCTTCATGACTGACCCCATTTTGGGGGTTTTCTTGGCAAAGATACTGGAGTGGTTTGCCATCTCCTCCAGCTCATTTTACAGATGAGGAGACTGAGGCAGACAGGGTTAAGCAATTTGCCCAGGGTCACACAGCTAGTAAGTGTCTGATTTGACTTCAGGAATATGAGTGTTTTTGTTTTGTTTTTTTTTTCCTTTTTGGAAGGCAGGGCAATTGGGGTTAGTTACCTTCATGCTGCCTCCCCCATTAGACTGTGAACTCTTTGAAAACAGGAGCTTTTACCTTTCTTTGTGTCCCCAGAAGTTAGCACAATGCCTGGCACAAACAGTAGGTGCATAATACATGTTTATAGACTAATACCAGTTGGTCCTAATTTTATCTTTTGGAGCTAAGTAGAAAAAAAATTAATGCCTTTGGTACCTTGCAGCCCCAAAAATATTTGAAAGGCAGTTCTCACTTAAAATCTGTATGCCTAAATTTGCCGTTTTAGTGGTACCTCCCATGTGAAACTTTCCCATTAGTAACTCACAACAAGGCATAAGCCAGGGATGAAAGCTACTTTAAATGGAGCTCTCTGAAGTACCAGTGAAGCCTCTTGCATTCTGTTTTCTCCCCCTCCATCTCTCTCTCTCCCTCCCTTTCTCTCTCTGTCTCTGTCTCTCCCTCCCTCCCTTCTCTCTCTCTCTCTCTCTCTCTCTCTCTCTCTCTCTCTCTCTCTTCCCTCCTCCTCCTCCTTCTTCTCTCTCTCTCTCTCTCTCTCTCTCTCTCTCTCTCTCTCTCTCCCCCTCCCTTGTCTTCTCCCTCTTCTCATTCTATAGCTCTCATTTCTCTCTCCAGCCTGTTCCAGTCTTTTTCTCACATACTCCCCCCCTTCCTTCTCTAAGTCTCTCTTCCTCTCTCTTTTTCTTCTCCTTTCCTTTCCCCTCCTCTCTCTTCTCTCCTCTCCCTCCCTCTCCCCTAAGTAAACTGCCTGCTGGATGAAAGATGTAGGATTGATTGCCCAGGAGACTACAGCCCTCAGTTTGCATATGGATAGATATAGTGCTGTCAATAGCTGATGCCTGCTTTTGTTCTGAGGAGCTCGCTTTCCCTGGCACTTTCTACTGGGGCGGGGAAGAGGGGGTGGGGGGATTTTTTGGTTGGTGCTCCAAACCACCATCAATTGATTCCTGTTGTTTTTTTCTTCTCCCTTTGCACACCAGCTTCACCAAGGTAGTTGTACCCTTGGGGGATGGGGGTCCCTTATGGGAAGGGGGGAAGGAAGGATAAAGAGAGAGAGACAGAGGCAGAGACACAAGGGGAGACAAAGAGAAAACAACAGAGGGAGAGGGGGAGAAGGGAAGGCACAAGCGGAGAGTGTGGAGGGCAAGAGAGTAAGAGAGAGGAAGGAACAGAGGAAAGACAGGAGGGAGGGAGGGAGGGAGGGAGGGAGGGAGGGAAGGAAGGAAGGAAGGAAGGAATGAAGGAAGGAAGGAAGGAAAGAAGGGAGAGAAGGAGGAAGGAAGGAAGGAAGGGAGAGAAGGAGGAAGGAGAGAGACAGAGGCAGAAAGTAGATGGAGAGAAGTAAGGACAGAGAATGTGAGAAAAAGACTGATTAGGACATGAGGAAGGAAAAGAGAAAGGGAGAGAGAAAAGGAGGTAAGGGGGGGAGGAAAGATGGGTGAGGACAGAGAAAGAGTGTGAGGCAAGACTGAAGCCCAGCACCTCGGGGAAATGACAGGGTGATTTTTTCTTCTCATCCCTCTCTTCTTTTTGACTCTAGCTGTTCAAAGCCTTCTCCCCACACCTCGGATTTGTATAACAGATAAAGATAAAACATTTAGGAAGACTGTGGGCCAAAAGCCCTAAAAACAGAAAGAGAACCTCAGAGAGATCATGAATTTAGAGCTAGAAGGCACCTATGTTATCTAGTCCTGGCCCTTAGTTTTATAAAGGTCCTTGCCCCAAGGTCATACAATGACTAGAATTTGAATCCAGAACCTCTGACTCAAAAGTCAGGAGACTTCACTATATCACAGTGAGTAAATATACATATAGGCCTTTAAAAAAACAACACTGTACTTTCTCCTTAAAATAAGAGTGTGACAGAAAGCACAGGATAAGGGACTTGAACAGGGGATGTGACAATCAATATTTCCTCCAAATCCTGAACTACCTCCTAAATCTGTGATCACCCAAGTAGGAAGGGGCAGAGAAATCCAGATGGGCCTAAGAGCACATATGGCAGTGCCACCTTCCCCTGTGGACCTGAAAGGTTAGAGGCAGTGGTGGGTAAGAAAAGGAAGGAGAAAGAGGCTGACCAGGAGTAGAACTGGGAGCCCCAGTAGGCTCTGCTGAAGGGTGCAGTCCAAGCCACTTTTCCAGGCCAGTGGGAAGAGCTTGGTTGCCTTCTCATTTTAGGAGTTAGTGTGAGATAAGGAAAAGCAGGAATCAAAAGTGGCTGAATGATAGAGCCATAGAATGTCAGAGTTAGAAGGACCAGAGAGTCCTTCCTTTTAGAGTGGAAACCACTCCTTTAAAGCTTGAGACTGATTTGCCACTCATAGCTAAAGTTAATTGACGAGCTGTGTCTGAATTTTGTTGGTATTTTAATAACCATTAAAGGAGATTCAATTTGGACACCCTAAATCTGTCTGGTTCTGAGCCCCCTTTATCAATGTGACCATTATTCTAAAGAATAGCAAACTGAGTGTTTTTTTTTTTAAGTATCAAATGGGATATTCTGTGAGACATTGTGGCTGGCCCAGCTTGAGAGGCCATTAATTTGGAAGATCTGCCTAAGATTCAGCTTATTCTCCTGTTAAAAGTCCAGAAAATTAATGCAATCAGGAATTGCATACTGGCCTTTCAGACAAGAATTGTACCCATTCCAAAGCCAATTTTTAACTCCAACACCCTCAGCATTTTCATTTGCTTAACAAGGTCACTCTAGGATATTATTATTATTCCTATTATCATTGCTTTAAGAAAATGTTTCTGATGGGAGGTAACAAGGTAATATAATGGAATGAATGTGAATCTTGGTGACAGGCAGGAGAAGATATTTGATGATTAGAATGATTAGGTGATGAAGTTGGAAACAGAGGGCACTGGTTCAAATTCCAGAGCCTCCATGTGCTATCTGTGACTTTGGGGTAAATTACAACCTCTCTTGGCCAGTTTCCTGAATTGTAAAATTACAGGATTGGACTAGATGACCCCAAAGGTTTCCTTCCAGTTATAAATCGAAAATAACACAACCTGCTGTCAAATCCCAGTTCTTCTCTTGCTATCTGTGTGACCTTGGTCATGCTCAAACTTAAATTGGGTGTCAATTTCCTCATCTATAAAAGTGATGGTGGATGGGATTCGCACTAGACCCATAAAAGGACCCCAAAGCCCCTGAACCAAGTCTTAGGTGTTTGCCTGAGCAACTTGGCTTATCCCAATATAATCCTTTTAACTTCCCTTTCATTGTGGCCCTCCTGGTCAGCACCTGGCCCCACCCTATGCTATTTTACCACTCCTTAATTCCACCTAGACTCCTTCCCTATACCTCTCAGTCACCCCAGATTACTCAGCCACTCTTAGATCACATCCAGATCTTCCCACAGTCTTTCTGTATAAAAAATCCATCTTGCCTCATTAAACTGCTCAGATTCCTTAAGCATCTGACCCTCTTGCATTAGCAATATAAATGATCAGATTCTTAAAATCTGGCCAATAGTGCAGACTCACTAGGAACCCCAACCATCCCAACTGGTGTTTTAATAAACCTTGTCTCTGGGGTGGCTAGGTTGCCCAGTGAATAGAGCACTGGCCCTGGAATCAGGAGGACCTGAGTTCAAATACAGCCTCAAACATTTAACATTTACTAGCTGTGTGACTTTGGGCAAGTCACTTAATACCAATTGCCTTGCCTTCCCCCCTCCAAAGAAGCAAGAAAACAAACAAAAATAAAAACCTTGTCTCTGACTGAAAGAAGGCTTGAGATGAATTCTTTGGAGGCAGAACCCACATCTTTTACACTTGAACGTCGGGGTTCCTAGTACCCCTAGACCACAACAAAAGGAAAGGGTTGAACTAGATAACCCCTTCAGGTTCCTTCCAGTTCTAAGTTCCTTTGAGTCTAAATCTATGATTCTGAGAAAAAAAGTGTGGTAATAGAATGAAAAAAGAAATTCATGGGACCCATAGTCGGGGAGCCTGGTTTCTAGATGTAGTCCTGCCACTCACTAACTCTGTGATGCCGGGCAAGTCACTTCACTTCTGAGTTGCAATTTCTCCATCTTTAAAACCAAGCAGTCAGGTTAATGATGGCTAATATTCTCTCCAGCCCCAACATTCAATGGCCTTAGAGACCTAATCCTTTTGATATCTCCCTCTCCTAATTCCACAACAGCCCCTAGACCAGAAGATTCCTAGAATCCCTTTCAGTGATCACATTGTATAACATCTAAGACCAAAGACAGACCACCGATTAGTCATTACTCTGGCTATTTTGCATGCAGCTGTGGATATATGTATAGATAGCTACTGAATTATAAATATTATCCTTGTAACCCAAGCAGGCTGCCCTCTCTCTTACAGCATCAAAATGATCCTGACTGGTAAATTCTGCCTTAATAGTACTGTGATTTTGGTGAAAACACCCCTCCTACAATTGCCTTTTTTTTTTTGCTGGCTACAGTCTCTGATTTTCTTACTCAAGTCACTTGTTCAAATCACTTTGGAGAAATACTTCCAGAATCCTCCTCATCTCCTGGATCCCCACTGTCCTCTCCTCATTTGTATGCTGACTTTCAGCCTAACAAAATGCATCCTGCCTTGCCATTTCAGACTGCTCTCTCACTATGGTTGCCAACTAGCTATTCATATTGGATTCGGTGTCTCCTTACTAGCACATTTTATTTATTCTGGTTGTCTGCCTCACAGCATGTTCCCAAAGGCTCCTTTGTGAATCAGTGATCCAATCCTTTTACTGAAATATCGAAGGCATCACCAGCTAGCCAGCCTCATCCCGACTTGGCACAGCGACGATTTTTTTTTTTTTTGCTGATTTCATTACGTGTTATATTATTGTTTTTCTCAGAAGAAGAAATAGAAGTCTGCATGGAGAATTGAACTGGAACCTTATTTTAAATTCTCCTATAACAGATTGAGAGGGAGCCATGGTCTAGTGATTAAAGCAGATGAAGAAAATCAGGACTTTTGACACACAGCTGATTACAGGTTGCTAGGGTTCAGGAATTTGCCCCACCTCACCCTGCTAGATCTATAAAAATCATGATAAATATGCTGAGCTGGTTTTTAAGGATTATGTAAGGTTTGGAAACATCTGAAAAACATTCTCAGAAAAAAAACAATTCGGCACAGAGAAGGATGAAATATTAGCATGAAAAGCTTTAGGACAGGATATAAAATTACTTACATGAGGAATTTAGATTGAGCAGTTCAGGTATGATGAAATGATCACTTCCTTCTTTTTGGCAAACATAATTCTAGATTTTTCCTTCTTTTCTTATGTCCCCTTATCATAAACAAATAAAATCCATGGAGCAAATTGTTTTCAGTTTTCTAGGCTGTTTTCTTTTTCAGTCTGGGCCTGTTATTTGTTGGTATGAGCACCTTCCCAGAGAGGAAATTGCCCCTACCAGTGAAGATTTTTATAATTTTTATGAATAAATATTTTCTAATTCATAAGACTTGAAGAGTTACCTAGTCAACTAAGAGGTTAAATCATTTGTACAGGGTCTCATTGATAGTATACATAGGAGATGGGAGCTGAAATCAGGTGTTCCTGATTCTCGAGCCACTGTAACACGCTGGCTCTCTTTTCCACACTCATTTTACACTGTTTATATTTTAGGTTGCAAGTCACTGTGGAAGACTACTAAGATGTTTTAAGATGTGGTCTCTGGCTGGAGTGTGGGGGAGTCCTATTAGGGAGACTGGATCCAGTGGCCATCTAGGATGACATTTCAGTGCACGTGCAAATTCAACTTTTAGTTTCTATTAAAAAAAAGATGTCTCTGTGACAGAAAAGCTCTTCTTTTCTCATCTATTACTTATTACCATAGATTAATTTTTTTCATATTATAAGATATAAAGGTGGCACACACCTGGAATACCAACTACCAAGGATATGGAGGTTGATGGATCATTCAAGGTCTACAGTTCTCATCTCCTACTGGTTATGACAATCCAGTATTCACACTAAGTCTGGCACCAAGATGACTGTAGTGGCAACCCCACTAGCATACCCAGAACGGCTGCTAGCACAGGTTCTTAGATCTGCTTTACTAGGAAAGATAGCTGTTTAAGGGATCAACAATCTTTTTTTTTAATTACAGTCACTAGTTCAGGGGAAAAGTCAGCACCCTGAACTTCAGAGTAAATACAAACAGAAAATACAAGCAGAGAAATAAAGACCAATAGGCAGGGCTCTGACTGCCTGAATCAACTATACACTTTACATACATCCCTGGATGGAGAAAGCCTTTATATATGAGCATTGGGGAGCTCTGAACATAGAGCCACTCAGAATCTCGATCAGGGAATCACAAGATCCTTCTCATAAGCTAACCCCCAAAGCAAAATACCAACTCAGAGTATATACACTTCCCAGAGTCAGAGGGCATCACAATTCTCCTGTCTTAGAGACTAATTAGAAATTAACAAAAGGTGTGAAAGCCTTCCTACAAGCAAGCCTCCCCTAATCAAGCTTCCCTTAATAAGCTCCACAGGAGGCCTATTAATGATCTATATCCCATTAATATTACAATGATAAACCCCTAAGAAAGGGTGGAAGGGAAGGGAGTTTGGGGGAGGATGCCTAAGGAGAGAACTAGCTTAGGTTGGGAAGATGGAGCAGGTTAAAACTCCTGTGGTAAATAGTAGTGACCACTATATCTCTAGTCTGGTTAAGATAAGATTTGGAAAACTTATTACTCTGGGAGGTCACCTAAGTGATCAGAAAAGTCATCAGAGAACCAAAGGAGCAGGGCTTGGAAAGATACAATCATCTATTGGGCTCAAGGTATTTCAGTCATCTTTGCTCTGCTACTCAATTGAGAATTGAAGGCAGCTAGCAGAACAGAAGCATGAACTTTAAAAGATAGCCACTGAATGTTCTAGCAACCCTGGATCCTTTCTTCCTCTTGGGTTTGAGGGACTTTTTCAATAGTACAATAGTATTATAAATCAGAAAGATTCTCTAGGTCCCTGCAGAGAAGGGCCTCACCAGAGGGAAAGAGTTGCTTTGACTACTTATTGGCTCTGGTGTGAGTACTTAGAATTTTGGTATTGTTGGGTTAAATAAAACCTGTCCTATAAACAATGTGCTGTTAACATGAATATCTACATGGGACTTGAGGTCTGTTTCCCTTTTGGGAGGCAGACCTTGACACAAACCAAATTAATATGTTCCCTAAGGAAACTTTGGAAGTATGAGCCAAAGAGAGTGGTTTATATGAAAATTCAGTTCATGTAAATCCAGAGTTTGGTTTGGGGTCATGGGTTACACAAGGAGAAAAAATGTTTGCTGGCTGAAATGGTTCCTGAGCGCTTTTGCCCTCCTCTTTATAGGGTTTATTTTTAAATCAATTAAACTTTTCTAATAAATGGCAACCATCATAATTAATGACTTTATTTATAACCATTCCCTACATTTTAGAAACAACAACTTTTAAAAATGAGATTGATTTAGAACTTTTGTAATTATATAGTTTAATCGAATCTCCATCCTTTCTTCTCATCTGATATTTTGACTTCTATAACATCCCTACTCTAATGCTTCATACCAGTGTGATGGTGATACTGGGTTCTCTAAGCTTATGCTGGCAAAACAAAAGTTTTGGCAGATTCTTCCAAATGGGCAAGGCTTCAGGTACAGTCCTAGCCATAGACTGTGTCTGCTGTCTGAGAATCAGCCTAGCCAGATGCCGAGAAGAGGGAGCATCATCAGAAGCTGGATAACTAGAGAATTAATTCTTTGGCCATGATAATCCATGAAACAAAAATAGTATAAATGGGGCTCTGTCTTTTGGGAACACAATTCAGTTTCTTCCCTAAGAGACTTCTTTTGCTCTGGAATCATGGTTGTCTTGTAAAATTGCTCATGTTTTCAATGTTGCTATAGTATAATATTGTCCTGGTTCTGCTCATTTCACTCTGTATTAGTTTGCTATAGTGGGAAAAGAGGCAGAGGGTTCTAAGAACCTCCTCCAACACTAGCTAAATGATAAACTTTGTTTTAACTTCCATAAAAAGAACAGAAGAATATAGAACAAAAGAAAGCCAGTATAAGCAAAAAAAAAAAGCAAGTAAACAAACCCCTCACTAAACAATAAACAACTAAACAAAACACAAAAATGTGATTTTAAATGCTTGTCCCGATGTAATGGGAATGAGAATTTGAAGATCTTCCGTGCCCCTTAAAAGACCTGGGGGGAGGGGCGGCTAGGTGGCGCAGTGAATAGAGCGCCGGCCCTGGAATCAGAAGGACCTGAGTTCGGAGCCGGCCTCCGACACTTAATCCATACAAACAAAAACCTAGCCGTGTAACCTTGGGCAAGTTACTTAACCCCAATTGCCCTAAAGGGGCGGCTAGGTGGCGCAGTGAGTAAGAGCGCCGGCCTCGGAGTTTGGATGACCCGAGATCAGATCCGGCCTCAGAAAATGAGCACCCACGCATAAATCAAATGACTAGCCGTGTAACCTTGAGCAAGTTACTTAACCCCAATTGCTTTAAAAAAAAAAAAAAGACCTGGGGGGAGTCTGAAGACCTCTCCTGCTTTGAAAGTAAACTCTGCCCCCAATAGGCTAAATGTAATCACATGGAGCCTGTAATGGAGGGAATTTGCTAAAGGGTAGAGCAGAACTCACATGAAGCTTCCTTGCTGTGAAGATGAACTGTGCCCCTAGTAGGCACAATATAGTGCCCCCAATATTGTCACACGGAGCCTGTGATGGGAAGAGTTTGCTCAAAGGGAAGGAGAGCCTACAGGAAGCTGGTAGTCAGAGCTAGCCAGATGGTGGGGGAGAGAGAGGACAGGCAGGCAAGGAGATAGAAAGGTTTGTGAGTAAATACTGATCTTGTATTGGTTTGTGGGAAGGCTGAAGGATGTTGTGGCTCTCAGTGCTATTATGACTTCTGAATATCTTTGGTACTATGATGGAATCAGCTTACTGGTTTTGGGATTTGGTTTTCTGGTGTCTAAATAAATGTTCCTGTTCTGTCCTCTACATGGAGAATCTGGTATATTTTGCAATCAAAAGTCATGCAATACTTATAGTCACAGTCTTTATTGTGATCGTGGGTGCTGTAAATATTGCATTGGTGTTACACCCAGTAAGCTATCATTTCTAATATTTACTTAGAGCAGTCATGTATAAGAGTTTTTGCTTCTTTCCTTTACTCCTGCCCCGCCTCCCCCCCAGTTTCAGGGTGAGGAAGGGAAGGAAAGGGAATACACATGGATTTATTATAGGTCAAAGACTAATTTTTTTTTCAAAATTCTGTGGGCTACAGACACATAATAAAATGCATGGTGCTTTACAATTAATTTTCTTTCAATTAGCAGTATTTATTTTCTCTCCCTCCCATACCCACTCCCCATCAAAAAGAAGAATAAAACTCTTGTAGTACATAAGCATTTTGAGGCAAGGAAAAAAAAAAGAAAATTCTCACGTTGACCTTGTTTCAAAAACATGTGTTTCATTTTGCATACAGAGTTCATCTTTTCTCTGTCAACCATTCTTCACCATACATCCTCTGGAATCATGGCTGTCTTGTAAAGTAGCTCATGTTTTCAATGTTGCTATAATATAATGTTCTCCTGGTTCTGCTCATTTTATTCTGCCTAAGTTTAGACAAGTGCTCCCAGGTTTCTCTGAAACATTCCCTTCATCATTTCTTACCTTTCAATTGTATTCCATAACATTCCTATACCATAATTTGTTCAGCTATTCCACAGTTGATGGGCACCCTATTCCACAGTTGATGGGCGCCCCCTTAGTTTGCAGTTCTTGGGCTCCATGAAAATACTTCCTAAACATTTTTTTTAGCATGTAGATCTTTTTTCTTTTTACCTCTTTAGGATTTGGATCCAATAGTACTATTGATGGATTAAAGGTTATAAATAGCTTAATAACTCTTTGGTTTTAGTTTCAAATTGCTTTACATAGTGACTTTCAATTCACATCACCACCAAACTGTATTAATGTACTTTTTTTCCCCACAGCCCCTCCCACATTTGTCATTATCTTTTTTTGGTCAACTTTGACAATCTGATGGCTGTGAGATAGAAACTCAAAGTTGTTTTGCTTTGAATTACTCTAATTATTAGTGATAAGGAACATTTTTTTTCACTTGGCCATTGATAGCTTGGATTTCTTCCCTCAAGAATTAAAGGAGTTGGTTTCATTGGGTACTTAAAGGAAACAAAAAGCATCATTTCATGGGATTGGAATTACACTTCAAAAAGTGAAAGTCTTGTTCAGCAATGCCTTCTTATATTGCTGGTTAAATAAAGAACTTAGTCTATGAAAGTCTCACATCTACAAATCACAGATGCTTTCTTTAAGAGAGGCAGGAGACAATGTACATCATAATAACTGAACAATATCACAAAAAACGAAACATTTTATTTGAACAGGAAATGACCACTAACATGGAATCATTTCTTTTTCTTTTAAAAATATTTTATTTTCCTCCCAATTACATGTAATATATTTTTTAACATTTGTTGGGGTTTTTTAAGTTTTTAGTTTGAAATTCTATTCCTTCCTCTCTCCTCTTCCCCCTCCCTGAGACAGTAAGCAATCTAATATAAAGTCATTTCTAAATCATCCATCTATGTATATATAGGGTGACTTGTTAGAACAAAGACCAGAATCAATATGCAATTGGAAGAAAGAGTAAAAATGAACAAAAGCTGTCATGTGCAACTGAGGCCACTCCAATCCCACCCTATTTAACCAAAATATTTAATTAATTTTTGCTTCCTTTTCTATAACCCAAGGGCTGACGAATGAAAGTATGTTGTTGATATATTTTTCAAGGCTCTTTTGTGATTATAGACTTTTTTTTTTACTGAGTAAAAGTTCCTGAGAAAATAGCAATGACTATCAACATATATCTCTATTTTTTTTAAATCCATCTACACAAAAAATATGAGAATCTATACGTGCTTCAATTAAGGTTCTAGGCAGGCAGGTCTTCACAAGTTATATTCTATAGTAGACCACAATTTAACAGTCACATAATCCAGTGAAATGAACAGAGACTATAAGAACTTACTGGACTTTTGTTGTTGTTCAGTTGTGTCCAGCTCTAAGTGACCCCGTTTAGGGTTTTCTTGGCAAAGATTCTGAAGTGGTTTGCCATTCTTCTCAAGCTCATTTTACAGATGAGGAAACTGAGATAAGCAGGGCTAAGTGACTTGGCTAGGGTGACAAAGCTAGTAAGTCTCACAGACAGGATTTGAACTCAGGAAGAGGAGTCTTTCTGGTTCCAAATTCAGTGCTCTAGACACTGTCACCTAGCTACCCACTGGGCTTATTGTTTGACAATTAAAAAGCTCTTGCTTTGGAAGAGCAAAATGCATCCTTGACTTCTCCTCAGCAAGGTGTCTCCTGTGCATGTCAAAATCACAAAAGAGCCTTGAAAAATATATCAACAACATACTTTCATTCATCAGCCCTTGGGTTACAGAGAAGGAAGCAAAAATGGGGAAATGCATGCTTATCAAAAATGTTTGTCCATGTCATGGTGGCTATTTAAATTCCACTATCAAGTTCTGAGGCAAATAGGGAAAAGAGTTTCTCAATACTTGGTGAGGTCCTCTAAATATTCTTCTTTGTGACTAACTGTGTTGATTGTGTCTATAAAGCCAGAACATTGTAGAGAGCCTGAGAGAGAGCCATGAAAACTCAAAAGAGTTTGTCCAGCTATCCACATAGGAAAAACAAAGTGAGCTGGTCCATCGAACAGACTGGATTGCTTTTAGGAAATTCTTCAGTATGCTTTAAATGGCCCCAAGCTTCTGAAAACAAACTCATCTTTTTTACGTCAATATTCTTCCAGTGATGCTGAATGGCTACAAATCAGGGAATATAACAGACTTTGAAGGATTTAAGTTTTGTGTCACCCAAAGGGCAATGGAGGTGTTGGTAGGTGTAAACAGATTGTAACATGCTGCCAATGAAGAATTACATCAAAGTGACATATAAGAGACAGCAAAATGTATGGTAGAAAAAAGAGGTGAGTTGGTCATGTTCTGTAATCATCTTGGGAATTTGAAGATCTTCCCTGCCCCTTAATAAGCCTAGGGGAATTTGAAGACCTGCTCTGAAAATATACTCTGCCCCCTAATAGGCTGAATGTAGTCACATGGAGCCTGTGGTGGGAGGAGTTTGCTGAAGGGTGGAGCAGAGCCCACAGGAAGCTGGGAGTCAGAGCCAAAGAGATGGTGTGAGAAGGAGAACGGCAAGCAAAGAATTAGGTTTGTGGGAAGGCTAAAGGATGGTGTGGCTCTCTGCTATGTTGTGGTGCATTAACTTCTATGTTGTTATGATGGATTTGGTTTCCTGGCATTGGAATTTGGCTTTATGGTATCTGAATAAATGTTTTGCTTCTGCCCTGTATATGGAAAGTTTGTTATATTTTGTGATCGAGCACCATGAAGAAATATTTATAGTCATAGTTGGTATATTTATTGTGATTGTGGGTGCTGTAAATATTCCATTGGCACGACATGTTGCAAGAGTAAGGAATAATTCATACTCCATATGCAATGTTGGTATCCATAATAAGTCAAGAGACCTAGAGTTAGGCCCCTGGAATGTCAGGCAAACACTCTGTTGAAGACTTATGGAAGAGTATGGATAGCCAATTGAACAGGGTGAGATGATGGAGCCGCTGTATGAGATGGACTCTCATGGATGAGATTCCAAGTCCACTAAGGCACCAAAGAATGCTAAATTTGTACCCACCAAATCTGTTGATCTATAGAAAACACAAGGATTCAGTGCTTTAGGGTTATTGGAAATCAGCTTTGAAATGGGTATTTTGGGCTTGGAATTTAGAAATATAGAACCTGGTGACCTTTTTCAAGAAAATTTCTTCATAAAATAAGATGCAAAAAAAAAATCAATTTCTTTCAGCCAAGAGTAAATGGATTTTGTTCCAAACTTTTTTAAACTATGGAAATTTGGTAAAGAAAAGTCAATTATTTCAATTATACTCTTAAATGTCAGTGTTATACCCAAAGAAGGAAGCTGTGATACAGTCACAGCTGTCACAGTCTTAACCCTCTTTTATGTTAGTCCAATAAGCCTAAGAAAATGTCATCTTGCACTTGGCTATTTATTGTTCCCTTCAAGTACCAGTCTGTGCTTTATAGAAATTACTTTAGTCATGAGAATAGTTATACACTCACACTACAACTGCAGTATGATTTCCTTCACAGTGGAACACAGAATGCAATATTCATCAGGTTTTGGATATTGTCTACACAACAGATGTGTTTCAAAATGTACCGTGTATATTTTAGGCAGAATTTTTTGGGTAGGAAATTGTTTTTTGTAGAGTTCCTTATAGAACAAGCAAAATGGAAAGAGTGAGCAATATTATTCAGGATGTCCCAAAAGTCTACTTCCCCTTCAATCTATCCCTCACCTTTCTTTTGCTCCATTTCCATCAGGTTACTTCCCTTCTCAAAAATTTTCAATAGTTCCCTATTGCTCACAAAATACATGCAAGTTCATCTTTCTAGAATTCAATGGAGCTATGTCTCAGCTATCTACAATTCTTACTAGCCTCTTGTAAAATCCATTTGCCTTACTAAAGCCAGATCTTCACTTACTCAGCATACATCATCTTACTCCAAATTTTCTCATGTTTTTCTCTTTTCTATCAAATATTCTCTCTTCTCTCCTCTCTGTCCCTCCATAGCTTTCACACTCGGCTCAAATCCTATCTCTCTTGGGAAGCCTTTCCTGTGGATGACTACCTTCTCCTTTGGTCCTCATTTAGCATTTTTTTTAACCTCCCTATGTAGGGGCAGCTAGTGGCACAGTGGATAGAATGCTGGGCCTGGAGTCAGGAAGACTCATCTTCCTGAATTCAAATTAAGCCTCAGACACTTATTAGTTGTGTGATCCTGAGCAAGTCACTTAACCCTGTTTGCCTCAGTTACCTCATCTGCAAAATGAGCTGGAGAAGGAAAAAGGTAAACCATTCTAGTATCCCTGCCAAGAGTATCCCAAATGGGGTCACAAAAGTTGGAAATGCCTGAAAACAACAATTACTTATTACATAATATTATAATTATCTCTTTTGTGTTTTATCTTCCCAGATAATAACATCTGTCCCATCCCAGGGATTAGCATACAGTAGACCCTTAATAAGTGTTTACTGAATTGAAATATTAAAATTCTCTAATTTCCTTATTTCTCCCATCTTTGAACTCTGAAAGCATTTGTTGATGGTATTACTGACTCTGCACTTACTAATATATTATCTGATATGAATATAGCTGTATGTTTATACCCCAGCACTTAGCACAATGCCTGGCACACAGCAGGCACTTAATACACGTTTATTGATGACTGTATGTCTTTTCTACCTAACAAAGTTCTAAGCTCCATAACCCACAATGCTGGGTATATAGTGGGTGCCTAATAAGCACTTACTGAATTCAATTTAATTCATATATTTTCATAAACTATCTTCAGTTGTCTAGGCTAAGTTTTCTTTTGGTCTAAACCTGTTATTTGTTAGTGTGAGGAAATCGCCTCAACCAATTCAGATTTGTTGTTGTTCAGTAATTTTCACTTATGTGAAATTGTGACCCCATTTGGGGTTTTCTTGGCAGAGATACTAGAGTAGTTTGCCATTTCCTTCTACAGCTCATTTTACAGATGCAGAAACTGAGACAAACAGGGTTAAGTGACTTGCCCAGGATTATACAGCTACTAAATGTCTAAGGGTGAATTTGAACTCAGGAATATGAATCTTCCTGACTCCAGGCCTGATACTCTGTGCCCTATGGTGCCACCTAGCTTTCCCTCTTAATCCAGGTTGGCAGCTATTTTATAATAATAGACTTAGAGAGCTGCGTGGGTAACTGAGAGGCTGTCACTTGTCCTGGGTCACATAGATGGCAGGCATCAGGGGTGGGAGCTGAACCCAGGTGTTCCTGACTCTAAGGCTAGCTCTTTATTCACTGGAACATGCGGGCTTTCTTTTTCAAACTAATTTTACACTGATTATATTTTAAGTTGAAAACATGAAAAGAAGTACTTTAATCTCCCTAGCAACATCCCTTAAAGCCCCATTTGCGGCTGGATTTTTAATGGATTATCCTCACGCTGTAGCTAGCTTAGCTTACTGGATTCAAGGATTATTTCCCTTTGCTCTCCGGGATATACTGTCTGCCTCCAGACCTTTGCTTCAGACATTTCTTGACCTAGATCTTGGGATGCATCTTACTTTGGAATCTAATCTATGCCTGTATGCACGGATCGCAGTCTTTAATATGCAACCGGCTTGCTACAGATGTAGCATTATGTGGTAGAAAGGTCTAGAGGCAAGAAATAAGCATTTATTAAGAGCCACCTTTGTGCCAGGAACTGTGCTAAGTGTTTTATAACTATTATCTTATTTGACCCTCACAACAACCCTGAAAAGGTAGGTTCTGTTATCATCACTATTTTATAGTTGAGAAAACTGGGGCAGTCAGTGCTTAAGTGGCTTGCCCAGGGTTATACAGTTAGTACCTGAGGCTGGATTTGAACTTAGATCTTCCTGATTCCAAGCCCAGCATGCTAGCTGCCTTTAATACTGGGCTGGAAGCCTAGAAAGCAAAGGTCTAGTTCTAACTCTGTTACTTGGGTTGTGTTCTCTGGACCTCAGTTTCCTCATCTGTAAAGTGAGGGGATTGGATGAGATCATCTCTATTTTCACTGTTAAGATTCTGTGACCCTGGCATGAGCATCAGAGAATCTAGGCTCATATTCCACCTCTAATATTTATTATCTGTGATATTAGACAAGTCACTTGACCTCTGTTAGCCTCAGTTTCGTCATCTGTAAAATGAAGGGTTGGAACATATGGCCTCTTGGGTTCCTTTTGTCTAGGTCAGGGAAATCCACCATCTGATAAATACTGTCTCTTGCTTTTAAATGATACATATCCATCACTGGCTGTGAAATCCTGGTGTCTCATAGCTTTACCTGATACATAACTCTGGACATTTTTATTGGTTGTCTTCATACGTGAAATTCTCTCTCTCCCTACCTCCACCTTCTGGCTTCCCAGGAAGCTTCTGCAGGAAGTTTACCCCAATCCCCCTTGATTCTAAATGAGTCTTCCTTCTGTCTCCACCGTATAAAATCTCTATTTTATCCCGTATATAGTTTGCTTGTTTATACTTAATTTCCACATTGTCTCCCCTGTTAGATTATGAGCTCTTTGAGAACAGACTTTCTTTTACTGTTCTCTGTATCCCTAAGGACTGTGCACAGTACCTAGCACAGAGCAGGTACTTAACCAATCTTGACTTCCTGATTGGTTGGTTGGCTGAAATTTCACCTGACTCTAATATAGTGGGCTGCATCTCACTCATGTTGGTTACCTAGTACTGGCATGCCTTGTTTTATGGCGCTCCATTTTATTGAGTTTTGCAGATACTGCGGTTTGGGATTGTTGGGGGGAAATTAAAGGCTTCTGACAACCCTGCACTGAGGAAGTCTATTGGTGCCATTTCCCCAACAGCCTGTGCTCATATCATGTCTCTGTGTCATATTTTGGTAATTCTCCCAATGTCAGACTTTCTCATTAGTTTTATATCTGTTCTGGTGATCCATGATCAGTGATCTTTGATATTATTACTGTAATTGTTTTGGGGCATCACAAACAGCGCCCATCTAAGACAGAGAACCTAATTGATAAATGTTGTATGTGTTCTGACTGCTCCACTGACCAGCAGTTCCCCATTTCTCTTCCTCTCCTTGAACCTCCTTATTCCCTGAGACACAATACTACTGAAATAGGCCAATTGATAACTTTATAATGGTCTCCAAATGTTCAAGTGAAGAGTCAATTGATGTGGTAAACTTCATTGTTGTCTTATTTTAAGAAATTGCCACAGTCACACCAACCTTCAGCAATCACCATCCTGATCAGGAGGGGCCATCAATATTGAAGCAGGACTCTCTACTAACAAAAAGATCATGACTCCATGTCATACATAATTGTGTGTGGGCTCAGATTATAGTTATCATTTTTTTAGAATAAAGTATTTTTGGGGACGGAGCCAAGATGGCAGAGTAGAAACAGCTCATCCAAACCACTCTGCCCCCAGATTCTCCCCAAACTATGTAAAAGGGGACTCTGAACAACTTCTGGAGCCCCAGCACCCAAAGAATGACACAGAGAAGCTAACTGACCGCTGAGGACAGCCCAGCAGCCCTGCAGGAAGGACCAGTGCAGCGGTCTGGGAGCCAGCAGCATGCAACGCGCAGAGCGCAGGAAGCAGAGCCCAGCGGAGCTCAGGTCCACATGAGCCGAGGTTTTAGCCCCAGGGCGGCAGGGCTAGCAGCCGGCTGGAGGAACCCCAGAACACCAGCAGCCGTGGCGACTCCAGAATTATCAACATAGACATGCCTAGGACAAAGTAAGAGGTTAGTGTCCTATGGACTTTGGGACCTGTATTTGGGGGAATACGTCAGCTCCCTCCCCCGGGGGCTAGAAGCCGCTGAGGAGACATGCCATTTTGTAGTTTTCAGAGGCAGCTCCAGCTCCCGGCCTGCAATTAATTGTAGGGAGATCCAGCGATCAGTCTTGGGGGGGGGGTGGTAATCGCTCTTGCTTTAACCTCCCTGGATCTGGATTGTGATCTAGGGTGGAAGTTGTGGGTGGGTTTACAGCTTGCCAGAAATGGAAGTTGCCCCCCACACGTTCGGGACGAAAATTCCTCTATCTGGCCTTAAAGCCATAGAGTGGCAACAAGCCCAAAAGTCAAGTAATTAAGTGGCAACATGCCAAGGCAAAGGAAACAGAAAAATGCAACCCTAGACTCCTATTTTGGGGGCATAGAGCAGGAAAAGGACTGTGAGGTCAGAAGTCCTGCTCCAAAAGCCCCAGGGGAAAACATGAGCGGGTTGCAGGCCATAGAGGACCTTAAGAAGGACTTTAAAAATCAAATAAGAGAAGTGGAGGAAAAATTGGAAAGAGAAATGAGAAGGATGCAGGAAAAGTATGAAATGAGGGTCAACAGCCTGACTGAGGAAAACAACACATTAAAAATAGACTAACTCAAATGGCAAAGGAGGCCCAAAAGGGCAATGAGGAGAAGAATGCCTTAAAAAGTCGAATTTGCCAGATGGAAAAAGAATCTCAAAAGTTCACTGAGGAGATTCATTCCTTCAGAGGTAGACTGGAGCAAATGGAAGCTAATGACTTTATGAGAAATCAAGATGCTGTTAAGCAGATCCAAACAAATGAAAGATTAGAAGGCAATGTGAAATATCTCATGGGAAAAACCACTGACCTGGAAAATAGATCCAGGAGAGACAATTTAAAAATTATTGGACTACCTGAAAGCCATGATCAAGGAAAGAACCTAGAAATCACCCTTCAAGAAATTCTCAAGGAAAACTGCCCTGATGTTTTAGATCCAAAGGGCAAAATAGAGGTTGAAAGAATCCACAGATCACCTCCTGAAAAAGATCCCCAAAAGAAAACTCTCAGGAATATTATAGCCAGGTTCCAGAATCCCCAGATCAAGGAGAAAATACTACAAGCAGCCAGGAAGAAACAATTTCAATATTGTGGAAACACAATCAGAATAGCCCAGGACCTAGCAGCTTCTACACTGAGGGATGGAAGGGCATGGAATATGATATTCCAGAGGGCAAAAGAACTGAGAATGAACCCAAGGGTCACCTACCCAGCAAAACTGAGTATTTTGTCTCAGGGGAAAATATGGTCATTCAGTGGAATAGAGGACTTTCAAGCATTCTTGAGGAAAAAACCAGAATTGAATAGAAAATTTGACATCCAGACACAAGAAGCAAGAGATGCCTGAGAAGGTAATCAGGGAAAAGAAATCAAAAGGAACTTATCAAAGTTGAACTATTTACATTCCTATACGGAAAAGCAATAACTGTGACTGATGATATCTTTCTCACTATGAAAATAATGGAAGAAGGGTGTGTGGTCATATGAATACATATGTGAATGTGTGTGTATATGGTTACAGTTATATATGGATAGAGGGCATAGGTTGAATTTGTTGGGAAGGAGAATACTCAAGGGATGAAATTATGAGGTGAGAGAGGAAAGTGGCAAGAGGAGATGGGGAGAGACAGGTAGGGTAAACTATCTCATGTAGAAGAAGCAAGGGGAAGTGGTTGCAAGGGAAGGGGAGAATAGGAAGGCTAAAAAGGCAAAACCACATTCTCATTGAATTTGGTTCAGGGAGAGAATGACATACATACTAAATGGGATATCTCAACCTGCAGCAGAATAGGGGGAAGGGGGATGAGAGGAGGGATGATGGATGGGAGGGCATCCTTGGGGGGAGGGGAAGTTGGAAGTACCCACTATAGAAGAGGGACAGGATCATGTAGGGAATGGACCAGGTGGGGGGTGGGATGAGTGGGAGGGAATTATAAGCAGCCTTGTACAATATATCTACTATGATAATGTTTTGCATAGCTAGACATGTACAACATATACTGAATTACTTATCTCCCAAGAAGGAATGGGTGACAAGGGAGGAAGGAAATGGATCTGAAATTCGAGGTCTTAACATTAAATGTTTCAAATATATATATAAATACTATTATTAATACTCTTTTTGCCTATAATTGGGAGATAAGATGTGCAGTCATTGGGACACAAAGATTCATCTTCCTCTAATGGAAAAGTTGATGGGGGTATGGGAGAAGGTATGGGAGAGAGCAGATTGGAGGAAGCGATATCTTGTAGGACTGCTATTCTGGGAGGTTGGGTAGGGGAATAACAGGGGGGAAATGATTGTAACTCAAAATCTAGAGGAAATGAATGATGTAAAACAGAAGTTAATAAAACATTTGTTTAAAAAAAAAGAAAAAAAAGAAGGGAAAAAATAAAATAAAGTATTTTTAAAATTAAGGTATATACATGTCTTTGACAGAATACTATTGCACTCTTAATAGACTATATAGTATAGTATTGTTGCTCCTGTTTGTCCTTCATTGTCAATGAGGACTAATGACATCAGGAAGGTGATGCCATAACTTGCAAGTGAATTGGATTTAAGTGAGGGAGGATTATGCAAAGTCATCAGCCTCACTTTCTCCTCTAGAGACATCTGAGTTCAGTGTGAAGATATAGATCATGATGACTGGAGATGGCCAGGGATGCAGTGGGAGACCTTGGCCTTTTTTTTTTTAACAAATGCTTTATTAACTTCTGCCAGCTCCCAGACCGCTGCGCTGGTCCTTCCTGAAGGGCTACTGGGCTGTCCTCAGCGCGAGGTTAGCTTCTCTGTGTCGTTCTGTGGGTGCTGGGGCCCCAGAAGTTGTTCAGATTCCCCCCAAACTTTTATATAGTTTGGGGGGAATCTGGGGGCAGAGTGGCTTGGATGAGCTGTTTCTACTCCACCATCTTGGCTCCGCCCCCTGACCTTGGCCTTTTTAAGCTAAGGTCTTTAACACGTCTCAGTTTGACTGAGGCAAGACCCCTTTAAGGCTAGGTAAGAAATGAGGCAAAAAATGGCCTCTTTTACCCAGTCAAAAAAATCAATCTGGGAGAGGAAAACCCTCAATGTTTCACCAAAAACAGAAACAATTGCTATTTACATTCACTCTGAACCATAACATTTATATGCATTAGGAAACCAGGTGAGGGTTGAATCTGATGATTCTGAATTCTTTACCTTCTTGGTTGGCTCCCAAATCCTGGCTGGTGCCACAAGTCTGGATCAACTGTATAGGTACCAGTTGAAAATCATTAAATCCAATCCTCTTACTCTATAGATAAAGGAACTGAAGGCCAAAGAGGTTATATAACATATCCAACATAACATGCAAAGTAAGTAGAACAGCTGGGATTGAAATCTAGGTCCTCCTACCCCAAATCCAATGTTCTTCCCATTTTACCATGTTGGGAACATGTATCTTGCTTTAGATTGCATGATTCCCTAGCAACCTAGGGAATTCCCTAGCAAAGTTCTTTGCCCTTGCAGGAAAGTCCCACCCAGGGCAGTACTGTAAGCCTAGATGGTCAATGAAGTCCATGGTGGAGTTTGTGGGTGGGGAAAGCACAAAAGAAGGAAGTACAATTTTCTGGCTTGTATGTAGGCCTAGATATGAATCCTTTATGTATCACTTCTTTTTTTTCCTATAAGAGTTTTTTCCTCATACCATGCCTTCTTAGCCTGGATATTTGCAAGGGAATTAAGGATACAGATATTGGAGCTAGAAATGAGTCAAATGCAGATGTGGGGACAAACATAAACCACACTGATGTTATCAGAGAGAAGTTCCATAAGCCTGAATTTTGATTTGAGTGTCAAGAACAGACCAATCTGAGACCTACTGAAAAGACATCCTATCTATGCATCACATACCCTTATCAGAATGTAAGCTCTGTCTTGTCTACACTAAATAGTATAGACATCACCATTTTCTGCACATGACAGGAATCTTAAAAATGTTTGTTGAATAATTCATAACCAAATCTCATAGGAATATAGTAAGAATGTAGTGAGATTTATATATATACACTTATATAGATGTATACATACATATATGTATGTGTGTATGTATATATATACACATCTATGTGCATGAGTATATATATTGTATGTGTATATGTATGTATGTATATATGAAAGTTCACTTTAAAAAAAAAAGCACACCTGTGATTTCATTTTTGTAGGTAATTTTCCTGGGCAAAGAAGTTTCCTCCATCAAAGCAAATCCATATCCTCTTTGGAACTCATAATTTTGGAGTCCTTTCTAGAGCACTGAGAGTTTAAAAGATTTGCCCAGAGTCAGATCTGTAAAATGTATCACAAGCAGGACTTGAATCCAAGCCTTCCTGAGTCCCAAGAGAGTTCCCTAACAATGTCTCTAGGGTATGCAAAGCCCTATATGCTAGATAGGGTTTTTGTTTGTTTGTTTGTTTTTTGCCTTTTGGAAGGAGGAAGGCATGGTAATTGGGGTTAAGTGACTTGCCCAAGGTCACACAGCTAGTAAATGTTAAGTGTCTGAGGCCATATTTGAACTCCGGTCCTCCTGACTCCAGGGCTGGTGTTCTATTCACTGTGCCACCTAGCCGTCCCTGTATTCTTATTTTTGAAGGATTTTTGTTTTACTATAAATATTTTAACCCTTTGGAACAAAACAAAATGGTAGTACAATTTTAAAACATACTTGTGTGGTGATTTTCTCACTGTCATATGCTCTGTGTTTTCGTAGCAATTATAAATTCAGTTTACACTATTATATATAATTGGGTCCTTTAAAATTGCTTTTATTATTTGCTACCCCTCCCACAAAAAGGCCACTGCACTTGATTCACTTTTCCATGTTCAATCTTGAGGGAACCTAGCCCAGAGAGAATGTATCAGACATTTCTTCACTCTGCCTAACTCAATATGCCCCCATCCAGGGTAGATAAACAAGGAAAATTTCTTAAATATATGTGTAGGGCCTCCCCTAAGAGAGATTTCCAGGGTCCCTTCTAGAAAAATTACTCAATAGACATAGTAGGTATCAGGACAGCTATTTATTATCTCCCCACAAAAGAAGTACTTAAAACGCAAAAATCTCCTAAGTATGCATTAGCATATACTTAAAATTATAACCCATCACCTCTATTATGGTTTCTGCTGAGAAATAGGGAAGACTCTCAGGAGACCTGAGACAGCTAAATAAATTTTACTTCTGTCTGCACTAAGTAACAATTTGAGGTTTGGACATATCGGTCAGTCAGGTCAATGACTCGGACTTCCAGGTTCCAGGATGACCACTGATGCTCATTCCCTCATCAGAGGAGCACAGTTGCAGAAAGTACCTCCCACCACCAATCATCATCCAGGATCTCCTGGGCTCTCAGAATTTTTGAAGGAATCACCAAAGCTGGAAATATCCATCTCTCAGGGTCATTTTTTGGTCATTTATGATCAATGAAAGAAACACAACACAAAATCGGCCTAGTCTAGGGTGTGAAAGTCAATCTAAGGTCTTAGAAAAAAACATAGTTTTCAATGCCACATGGATGTAGCCTCCATAACTATTGCTGGCAAGGGCTCCCCTTGGAGTTAGCACTGGCTATGTCCTAACAAAGAGGCTACCTCTAAAGAGAGTAGAAGCCGTCTGTTGATTATTTCCTATTTATCCCATCTATTGCTTCTTTGTACATAGTTGTTTGCATGTTTTCTTCCTTATTAGATTGGAAACTCCTCAAAGGCAGGTCTTTTGCATTTCTTTATATCTCCAACCCTGGCACATAAGAGGGGTTTAATAAATGTTAACCTATGAACTATTTCTCCTCCCTCTTATTGGATCCCAGAATGGGTGGCTCTTCCTGGTTCAAGCTCTAATCTCCTTTGGCAAAGCCCCGCTACCTATCACCCAACCAGGAGCATTCCCTTTAGCAACAGAGACACACATGTCCCTCTGCAAGTAGCCCAACTGTGCATGCCTAGCTCCACTGGAAACGCATCCAATCCAACCCCCGACTAACTCAAAAAGAGGCAGTATGGTATAGCACAGGAATCACTGGGCCTAGAGTCATAAATCACTTAGTTTTAAGTCTTGCATCTAATACTGTCTTTATGATCCACTTTACTATTTGCCTGCACAGTTTTCTAATCTGTTAAATAAGGACAATAATACTTATACTACCTACCTCATGGGATGGCTGTGAAGAAAGTCCTTGGAAAATTGCTTAAAAAAAAAAAAGCATGTAAGTACAGACTACTATTATTCCCTTATATTTTTAGTCATTGGCTGATAATGTGTTCAAATTCTGCATTTCCTGCTAAACTGTATTCTTGAACGAAGTGAAAAACCTGTCTTACATTTCTTTTACAGACCTACCTAAGAATAAATGTTTACTGACTGATGAGTGTAGTGCTCCGCAAACCAGGGGATGCTTTAAAATATTTAAATATGGTGTAAAAAATCTTAAATATTTGATGCTGATGGGCCCTCATCAGTGCAAGCACCTGCAGTTTCTGCCATCCTTCTCTACATAGCGGCCCTTTCCTAACTTACATACAAATAGCCACACACTGTTTAATGTTGTGCCGGCTGCAGGACTCAATCAGAAAGAGTCCAAATGCTTTCCTTTCATTAGGAGGCCCCTTATTGGCACAGGTGTTAATCTGCTGCCTGCCACTACTGAAGGCCCCAATTCTGAAAGAAAAATCTAGAGTCAGAAGGCACCTTATTTATATATTTTAAATCCAGCCTCCCACCCAGAGCAGGCATGTTTGCTACAGCATCCTTGAACAGATAGTTATTCAGCCTCCATTTAAATACTGTCACTGATGGGAGGCTCAGTATATCAAAAGACAATCTGTTCCATTTTTGAACAGCCTGAATTGCCAGAACATTCTTTGAGAGAGTTGAAATCTGTCTTCCTGTAACTTCCACCCACTGGTCCTAGTTCTGGCCCCTGTGGCTAAGCTGAATAAGGCTTAGATTAAACCCAGAGGGGGAGAAGGAGACTGGAGTTAACTGTGTTGTTTTTGTTCCTTCTCCTTTTTTCTGGATACAGATTTCTTTTTTAAAGATTTGCCACCTGGTCAGGGCTCAAACTTCTGGCCCAAGTCCAAGTACTCTTATCCATGACTCTTGGCTGGTGGCAAGGCATGAGCTTGTAACTCCAGGACTTGGACTTTCTCATTGTTTGGAAAATAATTTTATCTTGGCTCTCTTTGGTGGCTGCAGAGGATTAGAAGAACCCCAGTGAGATTGGGTTATGGGACAGCTGATGAGCTCCATGAACTGAGATGAGTATCCATAGTAAAAGTGAGATGATGCTATGGATTTGTCATGGGAAGGGGGGATTGTACCTTACATTTTAGGCTAGTGAAGATGAATCTTTCTGTTTTGTTCTAAGTCACTCAATTCCTTTTTCTCTCAACTTGTTTTTTGCTGTTGCAAACTTAATAATTGCTAACACTTTTGAGGAGGGATAAAGTGAAAGGAGAGAGAGAGAATAGAATAGGGGGGACAAGATGGAGGGAAATACACTTAGGAAACATAACTGTGAAAAAAATTTGAAGCAAGTTTCTTTGATATAGGCCTTGTTTCTCAAATATATAGAAAACTGAGTCAAATTTATAAAAATAGAAGCCATTCCCCAATTGATAAATGATCAAGAGGCATGAACAATTTTCAGATGAAGTAATCAAAGCTATCAATAGCCATATGAGAAGGTGCTCTAAATCACTATTGATTGGAGGAATGCAAATTGAAACAATTCTGATGTACTAGCTCATACTTATTAGGTTGGCTAATGACAAAAAAGGAGAATGACAAATGTTGGAGGGGATGTGGGAAAATTGAGACATTAGTGCATTGTTGGTAGAGTTGTGAACTGATTTAACCATTCTTTGGAGCAATTTGGAATTATGCCCTAAGGGCTATAAAACCCTGCATACCCTTTGACCAAGCAGTGTCAACATTAAGTCTATGTTTAAAAAGAGATTAAAAAAAAACAGAGAAAAGGAACTATATATACAGAAATATTTATAGCAACTCTTTTCTGGTGGCAAAGAATTGGGAGAATACCCATCAATTGGGGACTGGATGAAGAAATTGTAGTATGTGATTTTGGCGGAATACTATTGTGCTGTAAGAAATGATGAGCAGGAAGCTCTCAGAAAAACCTGGAAAGACTTACATGAGCTGATGCAAAGTGAACCATACTGCATACAAAGTAACAGCAACATGTGAGATGATCAGCTGTGAATAACTTAAGCTATTCTCAGCAATACAATGATCCAAGACAACTCTTATGAAAAATGCTACCCATTCCCAGACAGGGAACTGATGGTGTCTGAATACAAACTGAAGCATACTTATTTTTATTTGCTTTATTTTTCTTGAGGTTTTTCCTTATGTTTTCTTTTACAACATGACTAATATGGAAATATGTTTTGCACGACGACACATGTATAACATATAAAATTGCTTGCCTTCTCAATGAGGGGTGAGGAGGGAGGAAGGGAGAGCATTTGGAATTGAAAGATTTAAAAACGAATGTTCAAAATTGTTTTTACATGTAATTGGGGAAAATAAAATACTAAATACATTTTTAAAAATAATTGCTTTCCTAGTAAAGTTCAGTTAGTAAAGGGCAGCTATGTGGTGCAGTGGATAGAATACTGAACCTGAAATCAGGAACTTATCTTCCTAAATTCAAGTCTGGTCTTACACACGTACTTGCTGTGTGATCCTGGGCAAGTCACTTCACCCTGTTTACCTCAGTTTCGTCATCTGAAAAATGAACTGGAGAATAAAATGGCAAACTACTTAGTATCTTTGCCAAGAAAACTCCAAATGGGGTCATGAAAGGGTGGACAAAATTGAAAAATGACTCAACAAACAACAATAACAAAGTAAAGGTCAAACATCCCTGACTTTCTGGAATTTGGTACATGCATGCTTTCCAGACTTCTTTCAGATTGTTCCCTCCAGACAACTCTGTGTCTATGAATATGCCTTACATTTCTGTATTCTTATAACTTTGTGCCTCTCTCCAGCCTATTTCCTATCACTAGATAGAAACAACCCCTTCCTGGCCTGCTAAAATTCAAACTAACCATCATTTAAGGTTACAAATAAGTGCTGCTAATTTGGAACTATGCCCAAGAAGCTACTAGGTCTATACCTGGGGCATAGAAACCAAATAAAGAGGAAAATGAGTCATAGCTCCAAAAAATATTGATCATGATTCTTCCCATGATGGCAAAGAACTGGAAACTGAGGGAGTACCCATGAATTGGGGAAAAGCACCCTCTTGTTTCTAAGGTTACAAGATGTAGAACTGGGACTCAAACCTGGATTCTCTGACTTCACACTCTCCCATGATGCTTCTGTATATTTAGTGTGTGTGTGTGTGTGTGTGTGTGTGTGTGTTTGCGTGTGTAATGTATTATACACAAAAAATAGCAGAAAATGATTAAAGAGAATCAGAGAAAGGGAATAAGCATTTACTAAATGCCTACTATGTGCCAGCTGCTGTGCTAAAAGTTTTTTTTTTTACAAACCACCTCATTTGAGTCTCACATTACCTTTCATAAAGGAAAGTATTGCTTTTATATCCATTTTCTATCTGGGGAAACTTGGACAGACAGCAGTTAAGTGACTTGCTCAAGGTCTTGAAGCTAGTAAGAGTCTTTGGCTAGATTTAAACTTCCTGACTCCAGGCTTAACATTCTAACCACTGTACCTTTGCCTCCAGGATTGGAAGGTATCCCTTTGATGTGGGAACTGAAGGCAGCCAGGTAGTGAAGTGCACAGAACACTAGGCTACAATAGGATCTCATCTTCCTGAGTTCAAATCTGGCCCTCAGATACTTACTAGCTGTGTGACCCTGGGCAAGTCACTTAACCCTGTTTGCTTCAGTTTCCTCATCTGTAAAATGAATGGCAAACCACTTCAGTATCTTTGCCAAGAAAAACCCATCTGGGGTCACAAATAGACAGGACTGAAACAACTGAATGACAGGGGTTCTAAGAGGTAGAGGTAAGGAGGGAGTGCATTCTAGACATAAGATATAGAGTCAGTCAATAAGCATTAATTTGGGATTTACTGGCTAGATTCCTTCCTTCCTTCCTTCCGTCCTTCCTTCCTTCCTTCCTTCCTTCCTTCCTTCCTTCCTTCCCTCCCTCTCTCTCTTTCTTTCTTTTCAAGCCTTAAACTCAATTCACTCTGAATCTCATAGATTGGACAACAATAGGTCCCTGCCCAAGCACCACCTAATGGTTATTTTTTGGGCCCTCCTACTTCAGAGTAAAGGTAAATAGCAACTGTTTCTCTTTTGGACAGCAACTCTAAGGGTCTTCCCTGCCAGTTTTGATTTTTTTTCCTTTTTTTTTTTTTTTTTGAAATTAAAGGGGCCATCCCTTGACTCACTTCTTAAAGAGGCCTATTCACTGAATGGGCATTACCTCACTCTAAGTGAGTATGGGAAAAGACCTTAGCCTAAAAGGGCCAGAGTCTCCCATTGCATCCTGGGACATCTCCAGTCATCCTGATGAATATGGCTCTGGAGAAGAAAGTGAGGCTGGTGACCTGGCACAGCCTCCCTCACTCAAATCAAAGTCAACTGCAAGTCATGTCATCATCTCCCTGAGGGAAGGACAAACACCACAAGCATTAAACACCTACTCTGTGCTAGTCACTGTGTTAAGCACCTGGGCTACAAAGAAAGGCAAAAGAAGTCCCTGCTTGTCAGGAATTCACAATCTAGGTATGAAAGGAGAAAATGAAATGTCACATATGAAGACAGCAAAGTTTGGTTGGAGCATGTGAAATGGAATAATGTGTAGTAAATTTTGAAAGTTAGACTGGAGTCAGGTAGTGGCATTGAATGCCAGACAAAAAAGTCTGATCCCTATCTTAAAGGCAATGGGGAACCTTCAAAGCATCTTGAACAGGTCAGATCTGTGCTTCAGGAGTGTCAGTTTGGCAGCTCTGTGGATGATAATTAGAGAGGGTAGAGACTGGATGAATGGAATCAACAAGATTTGGCAACTGAACTGGTATGAAGAAGGGGGGGATCTGAGGCTGGAGATCTGGATGACTGGAAAATGGGGGTACCCTCTACAGAAATACAAACATTAAGAAGATGGTAAGTTTAGCGAGAAAGAAAAGGAAGGGTGTTTTGGACATTTTGACTTCGAGATACCTAAGGAGAATTTGGGTGGAGATGCCCAGTAGGATATTGGAAAGCAGACTTTTCAAGTCTTTGTCAAGATTTGGTTCAGAGAAACTTTCCAAAACTTGCTCTCAGAAAACAAAACAAAACAAACACTCTCCATGTAGAATATGTTTCCTGTGGCCGAGGATCGCTTTATTTTTGTCTAGTAATTTTGCCTAGTGATAAATGTTTGTGGGTTGATTGATGATTGGAAAGTAGAGTATAAGGTATAACTGTTGATGCAATTCTTTCCATACCCCGTGACAGGAGAACTATGAGCTCATTGGTTCAGAAGGGTCCTCAGAAGTCATCTAGTCCAATTTCATTTTACAGTTGAGGAAACTGAGGTACAGAGCGGGAAATTGAATTGCCCCGAAGTGCAATTTTCTTTTTTCAATTTAAATCAAAGGCTAGCGAGTATCACAGCCAGGTATGAGTGTGCTGGCAAATGCTTTTAACACCCAGTTCTCAAAAAAAGAATGTGCGGAGGACACACTTTTAATTTTGATCTGCATTAAAACATTTTCCCATTATTTTCTCGAGTAAACAATCACTACACCAATCAAGCCCCGATTCCTAACATTTGCGGATTTTCCAAGATGTATATGACCACATTGAAAATTTAACAACAGGCTTTCAATGGCCCAATCTGGGGCTCCAATAGACTCGGGTCATAACTGGAATTCTGAATTAAACTGTTAAAGGTGGGATTCCAACGAAGGTTCCCTAAGAAAAGTGAGGTGAAGGAGAACGCCCAGGGCCTACCCATGGGCAGCACCGTCACCCCGGGGAGGGGGGGGCGGGGAGAGAGGAGCAGAGAGGGAAACCAGGTGGAAAGAATTCAGAGAGCTTATTGGCTCAGCCCTGTCCCCTGGAGACACTCCTAAACACGGACGCTAAGGTCAAAGCATGAGGAGGCTGGGGCGCATGCGCTGTCGGACGAGGAACTTCCGGCAGAAGGCGGGCCTTTACGGTTTGCGCAGGCGCTCGGACTTAGCAGGGCTTCCAAGATGTCCAAGTACGTGCCATCTCGCCTGGCCACCTTGCCCCCGACCCTCAATCCCGCCGAGTACGACGCATCGCCTGAGGTCCGGCGGGCGCAGATCGAGCGGCTGGCCATCCGCGCCCGCCTCAAGCGCGAGTACCTTCTGCAGTACGACAACCCTCACCGCCGGGGGATCATCGTGAGTAGCGGGGGCGGCGCCGGGGTCACGGAGGGCGGCCCAGCCCGACCTTGGGCTTTCTACCTGCTGGGCCTTGAAGGCAGAAACCGTCCGACCCAGGGTGCAGAAGAAGAGCCGGCCGCCACTTGTGCGCCTGCGCTCTTAGGAGGATGAGGATTAATGACAGCAAGCTACCCTGTTTGAACCGGGCTTTTCTGGGACACCCTGCGGCTTGTTTGTACCTTTGTCGTCCCCTTCATTAGAATGAGAGTTCCTTGAGGGCAGGGATTTGTTTATTTTTTGCCTTTCTTTGCATGGAGAAGCCTTAGTGTTATGCCTAGCACAGTAGTATGCCCTTAATAAGTGCTTATTGACGGACTCCTAAGGGATTCCGACAGTCGCCTGAGTGTTTCCGGCGGGACGCCCCTCTCACACCCCAAGTTCTTCGTGTCCCAAACAGATCAGATCATCTCCCCCTCCCCCTCCCCTGGAGGTTAACCTAGTGCCTGACATAGCAGTGACAGAGGCTCCCACTAAATGCTTGTCGACCTGACGTCTAGAACATTCAGAGATTCACAGAGTGAATGGTAGCCACTTTCTCTTTTAAACGCCTGGACAGCCCTTCTAGGTCCGTGCTCTCATGGTTAACTCCATTTTGCAGAGGAAGAAGCTGAAGCTGAGAGAGGTTTCCAGTGAATGCCTGAGGCAGCCTTGGAACCCGTGTTTTCTGACTCCTATACACTAACATTTGATCCTTATAAACTTACTTAAAATGTACAGAAACTCTGTATACAGAGGGTGTCCCCAAAATCTTAACCCTGTTTTAAGCTTTAAGCACTTAAAACTCCACCTACTGTAAGGCATTTGGGACACCCTGTAGTCTCCTTTCATCCCTAAAATATATCTGGGAGGTACATACCACAGGTTCAATTTATTTTGCAGATTAAGAAACTGAGGCTTCAACTGGAAATCAATTTATAACTGCCGTAATAGCAACTGATGTTGATGTGATAGTTTAAAGTTTCCAAAGCATTTAACACATATAATATGGGTCTCAGAGGTGAGGATCAAACCCAGGTTACCTAACTTCAAAATTCCACCTCTCACTAAACCAGGTTGACTTTAAGCCAGTATTTACAATCCTTGGAGCCTCAGTTTCCTCATCTGTAAAGTGGAGATAATAGTGCTTACAGTACTGAATTGCTGGGGCAGAAGTGCTTTGTAAATCTTAAACTGCTTATAAAAATAGTTATTGGGGCGAGAGGTGGCAAGATCGAATAGAGTCCTGGAGTCAGGAGGACCTGAATTCAAATCCGACATCAGACACTTAACACAAAAACTAGCCCTGTGATCTTGGGCAAGTCACTTAACCCCAATTGCCCTCCAAAAAGCAAAAACAACAACATCAAAAAAACCCCAATAGTTATTACCCTGTTTTTTTTTTTTTTTGCAAAAATAAAGCAAGATGAGGTTAGGTCTCCTAATAAGAAAATGTCAAAAATGTCCTCTGCAGTATTATCAATATAACTGTATTTGGTAGAGTCTTGCTTTCATAGTCTTGGTAAGGCATGAATTTGCTATGCTTGAGCTTTATTAAAATGAAGAGTAAATGCTATGATATACAGAAGGTAAATATACTATACATATATGTTTTTTAAATTTGCATACATAAAGAAAACATTCTCAAAATACTTTACTGGTGATGAAGAGGGGAAAAGTAAATGTATTCATGAGGATCATTGATTCCAAAGTCATGATGCCTGAGAAAATAAGTATCCACACTTCATAGAACAAATCCCCTTAATAAAAGGATTTCTTCTGTAAAACTTGGACTCAGTCAGAAGGCCACACCCAAGGACCTAGAAGGCCACATGTGGCCTCAAGGCCACAGGTTCCCTACCCCTGTGCTATACTGACTGCTCCAACTTTTTAGGATGCCATCTTGAAGTTCCTAATTTGACCCAATTCTGGAGGTGACATGGCAACCTCATAGTAAGATCATTTTAGAGTTAGTTTTAAAGCTAGAAGGGACCTCAGAGGGCATCAAGTCTAACTTGCTTTTATTCGTGAGGAAACTGAGGCACAGAGATTTTAAGTGATTTGCTTGAGGTCACACAGATAGTAAATGTCTAAGGCAAGATCTGAACCCAGGTCTTCCTAGCTACAAGATCATTGTCCTTTCTGCCATACTTCCTGGATTGTAAGGAAACAAGGAATGCACAAGTGAATTTTTCCTTGGGAATGTGGAATATTCCATCATGTGTCCCTATATATCAGTGTTCTAGTTGGTATTCTCCAAAAGGATGGTTTTTATTTAGATTAAATTTCAGTTCCTAGGTAGACCTAATTTGACCTTCTGCACTTTGTTGCACACTTTCTTCCAGCCTCATCACTCAACTGAAACAGCATTCTCAAAAGTTGCCAAGGATCTCAAATCTGTTCCCAAATCTTTTGGCATTTTCTCAGTCCTTAGCCCTCTTGACCTCTTGGCAGCATTTGACTCTGTGGCTTAGCTCCTCTTCTTGAGTACTTCCTTCTCTCTTGGTTTTCATAACTGTCCTTTCTTGGCCCTCCCACCTCTTCTCAGTCTCCTCTGCTGGATCTTCATCAATATCGTGCTCACTAACTCTAGGCCCTCTTCTTTTTCTCCTTATACTGTCTCATTTGATTATCTCATCAGCTCCTGTGAGTTTATCTCAGTTTCTATACAGGTGATCCCCAGATAGATGAATCCTGCCCTAGTCTCCTAGATGGCAATCTCTCATTACTGACTACCTATTTAGACTTTTTAAACTGGATGTCCTATGGGCACCTCAATCACAACATGTCTGAAACAGAACATGATTACCTTTCTTCCCCCTTCCCCCCTGTGTTCTTCCAGACTTCCCTATTATTGGTGAAAATACCACCATCTTCTAAGTCACCCAGGTTTCAACCTTGGTATTGCCTAGCACTTTGCTCTCATCTCACATATCCAGTTTGTTTGCAAATCTTGTCATTACTACCTTCACAGCATCTCCTGTATAAGTCCCCTTCACTCAGCTGTCACCCTAGTTAAGGCCATTATTACCCCTTGCCTAGACTGTTGCAATAGCCTTCTAAGTGGTCTTTCTACATTGAATTTCTCTCCCCACTCTTAAAAATTTTTTTCTAGCTTTAATTTCTATTTTAAAAAACAATTGTGTTTGATTTTAGTTTTTATTAGCATTCACTTCCATAAGATTTTGAGTTTTAAATTTTCTCCTCATCCTACCCCTAGCCCCTCTCTAAGACATCTCCAAGAAGTCTTTTGACCACTGCATCCCTTAATCTGCCCTCCCTTCTATCACCTCCCCTTTCTTTCCCTTTTCACCTCCTACTTCCTGTAGGGTGTTAGATTTCTGTACCTGTGTTTGTTATTCCCTCTTTGACCTAAATCATAAAGATAAACATCTTTAAAAGACTGAAACTAAGATCAACACAATAACCAGTCATAGTTCCAGAAGACACATGATGAAACATGCTATCTACCTCCTGTCAGAAATGGACTTAGGGTGCAGATTGAGATCCATGTATTTTAGACATGGCCTGTGTAGGAATTTGTTTTGCTTGGCAGATTATTTGTTCCAAAGGTTTTGGTTTGTTTGTTTTTAGTGGGAGGGAATGCTAATAAGCACTTGATAGATGCTTGTTGTTTGGTTGGTTTAATGATTTTTGTTCTACAAAATCTGCCTTCTTGTGTTAAAACCATAATATCTCATATACTCTATAAATACGTGTACAAGATTTGAGAGGTGCCGATTAAATTTTCAAGTGGCTTATTTTCACATTCAGCTAATGTCCTACTTCAGGAAACTGGTGATTTGGTTATTTTATCTGTCAGTCAATTGAAACAATTACTTGTGAAGGCATGTGGGAGTGAACTGTTTACATTTCAATACTTATAATTATATGTAATTGTTGCTACATTTTGTTAGGGTATTGTTCACCAATCAAAACAGCAGACATTAAGTTTGTTTTATTAGCAGCAGTGTTATGGGCTATAGATAGTTTTCTTCACCAAGCAGTTAAAGCAAGCCAGTATTTTAAAAAAAATTTTAATAATTATAACTAATTTGGAGGGGGAGACCCATTAAATATCAGCCAGGCCAGTGTAAGAAACTTAAAATTCTGAGTTATTTGGTAGGTTCAGATTTTTTTTCCCATTGGAGAATTGTATTTGTATGTATGTTTTACATCCTTAGAAAAAGAAGCCCAGGATTTTTCCTCCTGTCTGTTTTCGTCTTGCCTCCTCGTGGTCCATGATGCCAGCTGAGGTTGTAAGCACAATAAACCCTCACTGACAGGATGGTAGCAGATTATTCTGCCACTTTTCTAGACCTTTTAACTGAACATTAAATCTGGGGCTGATTATACCATACTTGTTTAATCGGCCCATGAGATTCACAACAATTTTTCCTGCTCTGCCATCATCAATGATCCCAAATTCCCCAAAGTAACCACACTTCATCATCACAGTTAAGAACTGGACAATTACTTTAGAGTGTATCCTAATGAGAACCTGGCATTTTCCTGGATTTTCTGCATTGCTGATGCTTTTGAGACCATCTGCCAGGACATTCATGCTCACCATGGTAGCAGTGCTGCAAGGTGGCGGAAAGAGCAGGTTCAGTTTTTATTATATTTATTATATGCTGCACAAAGGCAGCTAGGTGGTACAGTGGATAGAGCACAGGGCCTGGAGTCAGGAAAACCTGAGTTCAAATTCAACTCAGACACATTAGCTGTATGACCCTGAGTAAGTCACTTAACCCCTGTTTGCCTCAGTCTCCTCATTTATATAATGGAGATGATAATAGTATCTATTTCACAGGGATGCTGAGAGGATCAAATGAGATAATAATTGTAAAGACCTTTATACTATGCCTGACATACAGGAAGGTCTATGTAAATGTTAGTTATTCTATACTGGAAAGAGCAATCAGTTCTGGCTGTCATCAAGAAGAGTATTAGAAACAAAACTGTAATCTTACCCTAGTACAAAACCATGGTTTTGCCTACATCTTGAGTATTGTGTGTAGCTACAGTTGTCACAAGCCAAGAAATGCATAAGGCAGCTTAGGAGATGTCTGAGGAAGGAAACTAAAATGTGCTGGGGAGTGGAATGACTATAAGCATAGACTGAAAGATTAGAACTTAGACCTTAGAAAGATGAAGGGGATGTGTAAAAGGTGTAAGACAGTCATAATGGGTATGAATTGTGAATGTTACCTTAGTCAGCTAAACTAGCTTTGAACTAAAAGTAACTTTGAGGGAACTGAAAGGAAATATTGCATTGTGATTGTCAAGAAACTCAAATAGCATGGGAGTATAAGTGCCAGATAGCTTTAGGAACTGATGAATGAGATGCACATGTTTTTCAAAGAGTTTAGAAATATTCCGGGTAAGTTCCTAATCTATTTGGCTGACATTTTAGGAGCAGCTGTCATGTTTCCTCATAAAACATCTCTTGTGCTATCATTAGAGACAGCACCAGGCTAGATGGAAATTGTTCTGATCCAATTTGGCAGTTTTTATGTTCTTTATTTTAGGAAGATCCTGCTTTGCTTCGTTGGACCTATGCAAGAACAGCAAATGTCTACCCCAATTTCAGACCTACTCCCAAGACCTCATTCTTAGGCGCTCTGTTTGGAATTGGCCCCCTTTTCTTCTGGTATTATGTGTTTAAAACTGATAGGGTAAGTTATGGAGTGTAATGTTTAGGCTTAAGAAATGTTGAGTTGTTGAATATAGTGTGTTGTTAACAGAGCTGTGGCTCTCTTTCCTGGGTGACTACATAAGCATTTTGGTAGCTACATAAAATTGAAGTCCATAGGTCAGCTGTGGCTTCCTCAGTCCATAACTCAGCATCCAGATTATAAGCAGAGTAAAAATTTGGCTAAGAGGCCTTTTTTCCCCCTTGAATTCTATTTTTACAAGAAAAGACAAATTAGCTGGGATTTTTTTTTAAATCAGCAAACAGCCCTTTAGATATTTGTTAGGGTGAGTATACACTTACCTGAATGTCTATTATCTTTTATGTCTGTAGGCCAGGAAGCTCCTAGGTTTAATTACTTTGCAGATCAGTTGTTTAGATTTGAGAAATCATTCTTCTATGGAAATAAGAATGCTAAAGATTATCTAATCCACCGCATACCTGAAATACTGTACATTTATGAATAGAAAGCAGTATTGTTGCAATATTAGTAATTAAAGCATAAACAAAATTGAGAGTAATGGTTTTCCTGAATGCCAGTTTGTGGGATATGTATATGCCCTGTTTTTCTGAAGCTTCCTTCTTTTCCTGATCAGATTAAAACAGTCTGTGATCTTGGGTTAGGGAGAGGTCAGGCCACTGATCAGTCTAGACTGATTTAGGGTTTCCATTATGTTCTATTCCAGTTCCTTACTATTCCTCAGCTTTTCCTCCCAAATCTTTAATAAAGAAGTTAAATTTGAAACCCATGAAAGGAAAATATTTCACTTAGTTCTTTTGTTAAACATTCTCTCCCCAGATCAGGAAAAGGAAGGAGTCAGTTCATCATTTGTGTCTGTGCCACACTCCCAAACTATAGCTCCTTTCAAAGTTCAGTTCAGGTACCACCACTTCCGTGGGGACTTTTCTAATTTCCCAAGCTGTGAAAGCTCCTTCCCTCTCCCCTTTGAGGGCAGGAAGCCTTTCCTTGGTTGACTGATTGATTGATAAGAAAAGAAAGCCTGCCATTAATATCCTGCTTCACTTAGCTATTGACAGGGTTAGCTGCTCCTGGAGGGGGCAAGTTGACAAGAGGGTTAGTTTCTTCCTTGGTATATGTCGATAAGGGCCTTAGGAAAGTAAGGCCCCCAAATTAATAGGAAGTATTTGCCTGTAGCTAGCAGGTATTTCTACATGATTGCTTTTTTTTTCCTTTAACATATTTCTGATTCCTAATTTGTTTAATACAAAATTGTGTCAGTCATTTGAAAAAACCAGTTAATGGGGAAAGACAAAGTGAGGGAAGGAGAGAGGGAGGGCAAAGCCAGATAGTTGATAGAGAGAGGCTGGTGGTAGAAATAAGAACTGGCTGCCAATACAAATCCAACTTGATGGCTGCTTCTAACTGTGGTGGGAGATGGGTGGGGGTGGGGATGAGACAAAATACATACTTCCCTGGTCCCAACATGGTGTGTTAAGGCTTTTCACTGCTGAATTCAGATATACTTCCTACAGGTTCTTTTTGTTTGTTTGTTTGTTTGGAGGGGGAGGGGGTTTGTGTAGTTAATTGCTTTCAAATTTAAGTATGCAGTGGATGGATTGAGAGTAATTTATGGAAGGTTTATATTTTGAGGATTTTTTTGTACCCAAAAATTTGAATTGATGTTCAAAAGGATGGTTTGGTAATCAGAATGTCAATCATAATGTTTGTAAGGTAAAAAATGGCATTTATAGATACAGGAAATTTTTTGACAGTTACTGTTACTCTACTTAATTTTCCATATAACCAGAAACATCACTTTAATCAGGGTACCACATTCTCTTAACATCCTAACACACAGAAGCTTGGTTATATTTTGTAATTCAGAGTATCGTTGTGCTCTCTAGGTTTCCCAAGTACTGTATTGTGACATCCTACCAAAATCTACCCTCTGCCTAATTGTAGCGTGCTCTGAAATTACTTCTCTCTTCCTTTACTCTCAATGAGGGTTAAGGGTTGAGAGAGCAAAATTTCCATTCCTAAGGAAAGCTGTTAGGTTTCTTTAAATCTCATCTTCTAATTATCAGTTATATTAAAGTATTAATGACTTATAGGCCTAAAGGAAGTTGTGTAGACTTATCAGTAATAATTATTTAGCATCTATTTTTGCATATCTAGTGTTGTGGGTGGTATGGTTTGTTAACTCAAAGCAGTCACTGGTTAGAGCAGTTAGAGATGTGAGAAGTCTGATCTGGGGAGAGGTTTCTGATTCTCTTGCTGACTTTGTACTTGCCCTTCTATTCCAGAACCTGTCTGGGCCTAAGGTTGTAAATATTCAAACCTTAGTTTGTGGATAAAAATATGTTTGTCTTTGATACTCTTTAACTATTTTCTTAGAATTGAGTTTTGATTTGTTTTAGGGTATATTTGTATATTTAATGTATTTTTCTTTTCTGTCTTTATAGGACAGGAGAGAAAAACTTATTCAAGAAGGAAAATTGGAAAGACCACTGAGCCTCATTTATTAAATCTGTGGAAATTGAAAAACTTAAGATTGCTATGTATTTAAATCACTGTATTGCACATCTTGGCAAATGATGGATTCTTGCTTAAATAAACTTTATGATATTCATTAAGCAAACTCTTTCTTGACAGTGCCTTCTATTTTTCTTCAGGGTTTTCTCCTATATTTTCCATTTGTTTTTCCTAATAATACTGGGAGGGACATAGTATTCCTAGTTCATATGATTTTTCTGTTAAAGTCATATAAAAAGCATAGACTGAAGGCTTACTCTGCCCTCTTCAGTTTGAGCATGTTCCAACACACCTTGGGAAACTCCCCAAAATCAAAGTCATATTGCATGGTCTTGTTCCAGGGTAGGGAGCCTGCAGTTTAGGGCCATATATATATAGCTAAGTCCTCGAGTGTGGCCCTTTGACTTAACTGAAGTTTGTGTTCAATCAAAAGGCCACACTTGAGGACCTAGAGGGCCACGTGGCCTGAGGCTGAAGGTCCCCCATCCCTGGTCTTGTTGCTAACTCCCCCAGAATAATCCTTTTGGTATGGTAGCTTATTTACCTTATCTAACATGACTGCAGGTTAAGAGTGCCCTTAAAAAATCCTTACCTCATATATCAAATTCTTATGACCAGTAAAAACAGTAAGGCTTAAATGGGCAATACTTCTGCCTTGGCATCAGGGGAAGAGGGCACCAACAGCATGCTGGGAATGAAGGCCTTGAAAATATTTCAAATGTTCTTAAGAATTTTGATGGAACCTTGTATTTGGGAGCTTTGCCTTCTCCCTTGCTCCCCTCCCCAGCCTCTTTTTCCCCCTTCATTCCTCTGGGCTGAGAAGTGTAGGCTGCAAGAGGGAGGAGAAGAATTGATGCCTTTATGGTAATTAGCTTTCCCAGGAGAATGACGGCTCCTTGCTAAGTATAGTTCAGATAATTTTTTACTTGAGAGAAAGCTATGGACCGAAATAACTACCTACAGTAGGAACATAAAATTACTGGGTTGGAAGCAGTTGGTATGGTCATCCTGGCCACTTTCATGATCCAATATATTAATAGTCCTTTTTTACCACATCCCAATCATGAAGAATAATCCCAGGGATGGGGAGCTCACTACCTGATGGGAGTATTCCGTTTTTAGATAGTAAGTTATCCCTTATATTGAGCTAAAAGCAGCATGTCTATAACTTCCATTCATTTGGTTCTAGTTTTACTCTCTGGAATTGTACAGAGCAAGTCTAATCTCTTTTGTATAGTTATTATTAAAAATTTATAGGGTTGTTATATCTTCCCCAACTCCCCAGGTTTCCCTTCATTAGCCTAAACACTCTCAATTCCTTCAAGTGAATGCAAAATACGGTTTTAAGTTCCCCTTGCTATCATGGCTCCTTCTGACTTCCATTTTGTCAAATTTTTAATTCCTGTTTGTGACTTTGTCCGCAGTTTTTATTAAGTTTGAACTGTCATTGCATTCTGATTAAGAAGCAGCCAACTTCTCTACTTGTGTCCACTCTGGTCTCCGTTGAGACCTTGCCCTCCTCTCATAAATCTTTCCTTCCCTGTCTGCTGATCTCTTTGCTGTCTACAAACTCAAATCTATCCATACTTTAAAAGCTTTCACTTTAAGCTGCCATTACTTTCAGCTACCACCCTTTATCTTTCTTTCCTTTAATAGCCAAACTGAGGAAGAACTGTCTAGGTTCATTTCCTCTCCTAACACTCACATCTCAGGACCTGACCCCACCAAATCTGGCTTCAGAGCACACCTCTCAGCAAACAGCCAACCAAGATTAGCTGTGATCCCTTCACTGGTACATTTGCTAGTCTTCCTAGTCCACATCCTTCCTGACCTCTGTGTTTGTCACTGTTGACTCTCCCCTACCCCTCCACATCTCCTTTCTGGATTTTCATGCCTTTACTTTCTCCTGGTTCTCCTCGCACCTGTATGGTTGCACCTTCTTTGCTGGGTCACGTCCTCTCTACTGTGTGTGGATGTCCTTCATGCACCTTTCCTGGGCCCTCTCCTCCCTACGTCCTCTCACCCAGTGATCTCATCAGCTCCCATGAATTCGAGAAATATTGCCAATTGACTCCAAGATCAATATATCCAGCCCTAGCCTATCTCCTGAACACTAGTCTTGTCTCAATTCACAAGCATTTATTAAGTACCTATTCTGTACCAGGTACTTTGCCAGACAGTTAAGGACACAAAAATAAAATTGTCCTTGACCTCAAGGAGCTTACATTTCTCCTGGAGGAAACAGCATGTACATGCAAAATCAATATGAGGTGGAGGAACCGCAGAAGCAAGAGCATCAGGAAAGGCTTCATTAAAAAGCATGATGTTTGAGTGGAACTTTGAAGGAAATTGAGGAAACAAAAGTGAGGAAGGAATGCCTTGCAGACGTGGAGGACAGCTTTTGCAAAAGCCCAAAGACAGGAGATGGAATGTTGTGGGAGGAATAATGAATCAAGTGGATGGACTTAAATGGGGTAGGAAGAAAGGTAATGTGTAATAAGCCTGGAAAGATAGGTGGGAGCCAAAGGGGGAAGGGCTTTAAATGTCAAACAGAGGAGTTAGAATATATTCTAAAGGTAAGGGGAAGCCACTGTCCAGTATGTATTTCAAGCCCAACATGTTCAAAACGGAACTATGTAGCTTGGCACTTGAGCCAGAAAAAAGCTGTATATCTCTTAACAGTCTCTGAACTTGGTGCTCCATCTCCTATCTTACACACTTGTACAGACTGTCCTCTACGCCTGGAATGCACTTTGTCCTCACTTTTACCTCTTAGAATCCCTAGCTTTCTTAGCTAGGCTTAGCTAGTATCCCATTTACAGAAATCCTTTCCTGTTAGCTATTTTCTTTCCATTTTCTTTTTTTTTTTTAAAACAAATGCTTTATTAACTTCTGTTTTACATCATTCATTTCCACCAGATTTTGAGTTACAATCATTTTCCCCCCATTATTCCCCTATCCAACCTCCCAGAATAGCAGTCCCACAAGATATCGCTTCCTCCAATCTGCTCTCTCCCATACCTTCTCCCATACCCCCATCGATTTTCCATTAGAGGAAGGTGAATCTTTGTGTCCCAATGCCTGCACATCTTATCTCCCTATTACAAGCAAAAGAGTATTAATAATAGTATTTATATATATTTGAAACATTTAATGTTACGACCTCAAATTTCAGATCCATTTCTTTCCTCCCTTGTCACCCATTCCCTCTTGGGAGATAAGTAATTCAGTATATGTTGTACATGTCTAGCTATGCAAAGCATTATCATAGTAGATATATTGTACAAGGCTGCTTATAATTCCCTCCCACTCATCCCACCCCCCACCTGGTCCATTCCCTACATGATCCTGTCCCTCTTCTATAGTGGGTACTTCCAACCTCCCCTCACCCCAAGGATGCCCTCCCATCCATCATCCCTCCTCTCATCCCCCTTCCCCCTATCTTGCTGCAGGTTGAGATATCCCATTTAGTATGTATGTCATTTTCTCCCTGAACTAAATTCAATGTGAATGTGGTTTTGCCTTTTTAGCCTTCCTTATTCTCCCCCTCCTTTGCACCCACTTCCCCTACATGAGATAGTTTACCCTACCATGTCTCTCCCCATCTCCTCTTGCCACTTTCCTCTCTCACCTCATAATTTCATCCCTTGAGTATTCTCCCTTCCCAACAAATTCAGCCTATGCCCTCTATCCATATAACTGTAACCATATACACACACATTCACATATGTATTCATATTACCACACCCCCTTCTTCCATTATTTTCATAGTGAGAAAGATATCATCAGTCACAGTTATTGCTTTTCCATATAGGAATGTAAATAGTTCAACTTTGATAAGTTCCTTTTGATTTCTTTTCCTGATTACCTTCTCAGGCATCTCTTCCTTCTTGTGTCTGGATGTCAAATTTTCTATTCAATTCTGGTTTTTTTCTCAAGAATGCTTGAAAGTCCTCTATTCCACTGAATGACCATATTTTCCCCTGAAACAAAATACTCAGTTTTGCTGGGTAGGTGACCCTTGGGTTCATTCCCAGTTCTTTTGCCCTCTGGAATATTATATTCCATGCCCTTCTATCCCTCCGTGTAGAAGCTGCCAGGTCCTGGGCTATTCTGATTGTGTTTCCACAATATTGAAATTGTTTCTTCCTGGCTGCTTGGAGTATTTTCTCCTTGATCTGGGTATTCTGGAACCTGGCCATAATATTCCTGGGAGTTTTCTTTTTGGGATCTTTTTCAGGAGGTGATCGGTGGATTCTTCCAACCTCTATTTTGCCCTTTGGATCTAAAACATCAGGGCAATTTTCCTTGAGAATTTCTTGAAGGGTGATTTCTAGGTTCTTTCTTTGATCATGGCTTTCAGGTAGTCCAATAATTTTAAATTGTCTCTCCTGGATCTATTTTCCAGGTCAGTGGTTTTTCCCATGAGATATTTCACATTGCCTTCTAATCTTTCATTTATTTGGATCTGCTTAACAGCATCTTGATTTCTCATAAAGTCATTAGCTTCCATTTGCTCCAGTCTAACTCTGAAGGAATGAATCTCCTCAGTGAACTTTTGAGATTCTTTTTCCATCTGGCAAATTCGACTTTTTAAGGCATTCTTCTCCTCATTGCCCTTTTGGGCCTCCTTTGCCATTTGAGTTAGTCTATTTTTTAAGGTGTTGTTTTCTCAGTCAGGCTGTTGACCCTCATTTCATACTTTTCCTGCATCCTTCTCATTTCTCTTTCCAATTTTTCCTCCACTTCTCTTATTTGATTTTTAAAGTCCTTCTTAAGGTCCTCTATGGCCTGCAACCCGCTCATGTTTTCCCCTGGGGCTTTTGGAGCAGGACTTCTGACCTCACAGTCCTTTTCCCGCTCTATGCCCCCAAAATAGGAGTCTAGGGTTGCATTTTTCTGTTTCCTTTGCCTTGGCATGTTGCCACTTAATTGCTTGACTTTTGAGCTTGTTGCCACACTATGGCTTTAAGGCCAGATAGAGGAATTTTCGTCCCGAACGTGTGGGGGGCAACTTCCGTTTCTGGCAAGCTGTAAACCCACCCACGACTTCCACCCTAGATCACAATCCAGATCCAGGGAGGTTAAAGCAAGAGTGATTACCCCCCAAGACTGATTGCTGGATCTCCCTACAATTTGCAGGCCGGGAGTTGGAGCCGCCTCTGAAAACTACAAAATGGAGTGTCTCCTGAGCGGCTTCTAGCCCCCAGGGGAGGGAGCCGACGCATTCCCTAAATACTGGTCCCAAAGTCCATAGGACACTAACCTCTTACTTTGTCCTAGTCATGTCTATATTGATAATTCTGGAGTCACCATAGCTGCTGGTGTTCTGGGGTTCCTCCAGCCGGCTGCTGGCCCTGCCGCCCTGGGGCTAAAACCTCAGCACATGCAGACCTGGGCTTGGCTCGGCTCCTGTACTCTGCATGCTGCCAGGTCCCAGACTGCTGTGCTGGTCCTTCCTGCAGGGCTGCTGGACTGTCCTCAGCAGGAGGTTAGCTTCTCTGTGTCGTTCTGTGGGTGCTGGGGCTCCAGAAGTTGTTCAGATAGAACCTTTTACATAGTTTGGGGGGAGTCTGGGGGCAGAATGGCTTGGATGAGCTGTTTCTACTCTGCCCCATTTTCAAATTATGTATATATTTTATCTGTTTACATGAAAATTGTAAGAGTATGCTGTCTGTGTTTATCCAGGACATCAATAAAAAGCTCTACAATACAGGGATGAAGAACAGAATTCTTTGGTTCATTACTAGAGACTCCCAGGTTTTCATCATGCCATTAACCAACACTTTGGCTGTTTGACTAGTAATAAACCACTTACTCAGCCTGCATCTCTCTATCTTGTCTGTGAATATGTCATGAGAGACTGTTTAGGACTTTGTCAGAACTTCATTCTTTCCCCAGCTAATTCAAGACTTGAAAAAAATTTATGTTTGGTATATTACGTGATGTAGATTATTGTGTTGTTCAGTCATGTCCAACTCTTCATGATCCCATGGACATGTCATGTCATAATATGGCATGTCAGCCCCTTTTGGCCTCCACTAAATTCATATGTTGTTTCCATGAAACTATCTGTCTAATCTTCCACCATCCCCTCTTCTTTTGCCTTCAATATTTCCCAACATCAGAATCTGTGTCTTCTTTAAACGTTATAAATAAAGCCAACTAGGATCCAATATTCAATTTACAATCCAATATGGATCCAAATACAAATATTGACACAACCTTTTATTTAAGTAGGAAAGCTAGGTTGCACAGTGGATAGAGTTCTAGGCCTAAAGTCAGGAAGATTTGTCTCCCTGAGTTCAAATCTGGCCTCAGACACTTCCTAGCTGTGTGAACCTAGGCAAGTTACTTAACCCTGTTTACCTCCGTTTCCTTATCTATAAAAATGAGCTAGAGAAGGAGACAGCAAACTGCTCCAGTATCTTTGCCAAGAAAACCCCAAATGGGGTCACAAAGAGTCAGACCAACTGAAAAACAACTGAACACACATTAGTTAAGTAATAGATTCCTAATTTAAAAAATTGAGGTCTAATACCTCTTAATGATTAAAAAAATAATCTAAGAATGAGCAAGAAGCTACTCTCAGTTGTCAGTAAATTCTGGAAAGCAGAGCTAAAAGAGACTTGGGTTAGATGAATTGTGGGAAGCTGACCAGTGATAACTGCTATACCACTATTGGAACAGGCATACCTTAGTGATCCAAAGAATTCAGATATAGTACTGACTCTTGGGTCAGGGCAGGCCTCTGGAGGTTATTGAGGCCAGGAATGAAAATAGTTATAACTGGGAAGAGTAGATTGCCTTGTCCTAGCTTACTCTGAATTGGAGGTCTACTGTTAGAAAACCAGGGGTGGGTCTGGGGCTCTGGGTGGCAGAGCAGGGTTAAGGGTCAGGCAGCTACTTGATTTGAGTATAAGATGAGGAGTTTGGTGGGTAGGTTTTAGTGTTGAGGTTTAAGATTTAGGGGTGCTCAAGACCCCAAAATACCAAGATGCCAGGGTCTCCTCTCAGCCAAAGAAAAGCAAAGTTTATTAGAGACTCACCATATGTAGACTTTTAAGGAGCCTGGGTATCTGTGATGCTTGTACTGGACAAGCAGGCCAGAATCATCTGATACAGAGTGAGTCTGTGCTAGATAATTCTTGACCCTCATGGAGGTAAGAGGGAGCTTATATACAGAAAGATTGTGGGAGGGCTCTAGGGGTGGTCTAGAGAAGGAGTTTGGGGAGGGTCTTCAGGAGGAGTCAAATGAGGTCAGACTCCAATAATGAGAGATTAAGGGTGGGAAATAGCTGGAGGCTACCTAGAGATGACAGACAATGGAAGGTTAGGCTAGTTTAAGGGTAACATTTGGGCATAGATATTTTGGGAGGATCAAGGATAGTACTAGCTGGACAATGGAGGGCTAGGCTAGTAACCAAGACTGGGGCCCAGCAATAAGAAAAGGCTTATGGCCTGAGGCATTTGCCTCCTGTGAGAAGATTCAAGGAGAGCTCAAAGTAGGTTCCCAGAGCCTGTACCTCATCAGGATAGTCAATGTTTGGGAGTTGAGGAAATAGCTGATGGAGAGACCCAGATGTCCCCTAAAGACTCAACCACATTCTCTTACATTTACTGTTCTGAAAAACTGCCACTTTAGATACTTTTGTTTATTTTCATTCCTGCCCCACCCACATCCCTAACCCCTATCCTCTCACCCCTTGCCTGCTTTATTTTTGGTCTTAGTTGGTGATTTTATCAGTACTGGAAACTCCCAGGATGGGAAGTCTTTCTACTGATGCAGACCTGCAATTACTCTTAGAGAATTTCTTGATTCACTGAGAGATTGTGATTTGCCCATGGTCACACAGCTTATTATATGTAAAAGGCAGGACCTAAACCCAAGTCTTCCTGAGGCCAGTCACTCACCTCCACCCTATCACCCCATTTATATCTTAGCTTATAGGGGTGGCTAGGTGGCGCAGTGAATAGAGCACCAGCCCTGGACTCAGGAGGACCTGAGTTAAAATCTGGCCTCAGACACTTAACACAAAAACTAGCCATGTGACCTTGGGCAAGTCATTTAACCCCAACTGCCCTCCAAAAAGCAAAAAAACAAAAATAAAAAATCTTAGCTTATAATATAAGAAACTGTGTTGTATATTGGGAAGAATTCTATTGGAATCAAAAGACCAGAACCTTAAACCTGCTACTTAATACCTGTTCCACTATGACAAGATTTTACACCTCAGTTTCTTCATCTGTATGATAAAATTATATAATATTCAAAATACTTGGTACTTAATAGGAGTATTGTGAGGCCCAAATAAGATAATGTTCATAAAATGCTTACTTAAAGCCCTACATAAACGAGCATTTAAAAGTACTAACATTATATTTAAGAATGTTCTGATTTTTACCAAGTCTAGACATTGTCCCACCTTGTTTTCCTGAATTTATTAAGTTTTATTATGTTTTTATAAATGTTCTGGCAGTCCATTTGTACTGATGACTGGGACTAGAGATAATTTCCCATCATTTTCCCTCTGGCTGCCTTGCCTCTGCCCCTCATTGGCCCAGAAAGAACCTCTTCACGCTTGATGACTCTTGCCGCCCTGGAAGGAAATGGCAGTCTGTCACTCTTCTCCATTGGTATTTCAGGGCTGGACAGCCTAAACCTTCTCTTATCACCTGAAAAGCACATGGTGCCTCTCAACACTGAGCTTCAAACCTCTAGTGCAAAGGAAAACTTCCAGCTTTTGAAGGCTACTGGAGAGGAAGGCGGGGGTTGAGCTTTAGAGGCGCCAAGAAATAAGCCTGATGTACCAGTAGAGCTAGCTCATCCTAAACCCTTCCCAGTCCAAAGGAATATTCCCTTGTCAGTGGGTTCATTTTTTACCCAGCTGGGTCCAGTGCAGAGGGGGGGAAATGGTGGGAAATTGTTTTTTCTAAACAGTATCTTTGATAGTTTTATGTTTTGATAAAAACCATTCAGTTGGAAGCGACTGAACAAGAAATAGGGGTTGGACTGTATAAAACTCTAAGGCTTATTCAGGCAACTACATGGCACACTGCAAAATGAGCTCAGGCAGAAAGCTGGGCAGAATGGCAACTGAGTCCTCTTGAATTTTGATTTCAACAGCTCCAGGTTATGGATAGCAAGCTTAGAAGGATTTGATGCCACAAATTCTGACATGGCTGTTTATTACCTGTGTGTCCTTAATCATTCAAACTCTCAGGGCCTCCCTTACCTCATTTGTAAAAGGATAGAGAACATGATGACCTCTAATATCCCTTCTAGTTCCTCTCTCTTTCTCTCTCCCCCCTCCCTCACCCTGTTGGTAAATTCCTTATGTGTATCACTATATCTAGAAAGGTTTCTGCAATGCTTCATCTCACACCCCCAAATATTTTTTAATGCCTTGCCTTTTTTTTTTTTTTTTTTTTTTTGCTTTTTGGAGGGCAATTGGGGTTAAGTAACTTGCCCAAGGTCACATGGCTAGGTTTTTGTTCGTGTGTGTCAAGTGTCTGAGGTCGGATCCGAACACAGGTCCTTCTGACTCCTGGGACAGAACTCTACTCACTGTGCCACCTACCCACCTCAATGCCTTGCCTTCTTATATGGACCCTCCACTTTGTCCCAATTTCCAATTCTGGAACAATAATCAAATCAGTATGATCATTGCTACTGGAAATAGTGTCTCAATCTACTGTGCTGTGTTCTACAACTTTCGAGTCCATAATATCCCTCCTTTCCCATAGCTCCATTCTATGTATTGTCTCCCCTCCATTGAATGTAAGTTCCTGATGCTGGGGATAACCTTCATTATTGCATTTGTATCCCCAGTTTGGGGCACAAAGAGCACTTAATAAATGCATTTTCATTCATTTACTTCCTCTAGCTTGTTTTAATTGTTTTAATTGCCACTTAAAAGGCTAATGAACATAAGTTGGGGGTAGGAGAGGATGACGGTGTCAAATAAGAGATAGGGACTATAAGAAAGGCAGGAAATATAGTTACATCATAAGAATCAAAATCTGAAATTTTATGCAGAAAAATTCAAAATATGTGGCTCTAGGTTGTCAGCAAAGGAAGACATGACCCCTTTCCCCTAGTCTCACCCCTAAGATGGTATTTACATTTCTGCTTTATTTTAAATGACATTATATTAAATAATCTGATATTCTGTCTCAGAAATCAATGATTCTATTTTGTTTCATGGACCAAAGACTCCACATTTCAGTGATAGAGTTAAGATAATCTTTAGAGTTCAACTTTCCACTCAATGGAGGAATTTATCCTATAACATCCCTGACAGATATCTGATGTTCATCATCTCATCTCTTTAATCACTTTTAGTGATTGGAAGGGGAGTTGAGGAGGGGGATCAATTAACCTCAGAGGGCAACGTTTTCCATTGTCAGACAGTTCTGACTGTTGGAAGGTTCTTTCTTAATGTTGACTGTAGTGTTTTTGTTGTTCAGTTGTTTCAGTCATATCCAACTCTTCGTGACTCCATTTGGGGTTTTCTTGGCAGGGATACTGGAGTGGTTTTGCCATTTCCTTCTCCAGCTCATTTCATAGATGAAGAAACAGAGGGCAAACAGGGCAAACAAGTGACTAGCCTAGGGTCATACAGCTACCAAGTATCTGAGGCCATATTTGAACTCAGGAAGATGAGTCTTCCTGACTCCAGGCTCAGCACTCTATGCACTATGGCTCCACATAGTTCCCTCCCACTGTAGCTTCTACTCGTGGCCAAAAAGCCATCCAGACTGGCCTTTTGGAAGACCTTAAATATAAATACAATTTTTAAAGTACATAATTTGATATAGATCATTATGCTACAAAGTTAATTTTAAAAAATTAGTCCTGCTCTTGAGGGGCTTCCAATTTAGTAGAAGAATGAGATGCCAATGCACATAATTGTATGATACAATATTGCATGATAAGTGTATCATGTTCCAGAGCAAAATGCTATGTAAGGTCTGAGAGGAAAGGTGATACCAACTGGGAGAAATCAGAGAAGAAAGAAAGAAAGGAAGGAAGGAAGGAAGGAAGGAAGGAAGGAAGGAAGGAAGGAAGGAAGGAAGGGAGAGAGGAAAGGAGGGAGAGAGGAAGGAAAGGGAGACAGAAAGAAAAAGAAATGAAAGAAACAAAGAAAGTATGCATATGGATTACTGTATTTAGAAGAAGAAATGAAAGGGAAAAAAAGAAGGGAAGGCAAGAGGGGAAAGGAGAGGAAGGAAAGGGAAAAGAAGGACATATATTAACCAGAACTGAGTAGATATGTAGTCAGATATGGGTAGAATAGAATAGAAATACAGCTTCCTGTGACATAGAGTCTATAATTTTATTAAGACTCTGAAGCTGATGTATTCACATTCTGTTGTTGACTCCAATTAAGCTTATGGTCAATTAAGAGTTTTGACAAGAGCTGCTTTTAAGTTAGGTGTTTTTTATCTTGTTCTTGTGCAATTAACTGTTTTAGTCTGCAGATGCGACTTCACACTTATCCCTGTAAAATTATCTCCTGTCAGTTTTTGCCCAGTGTTCTGGCCTGTCAGTATCACTTTATGCTTTGATTCTATCTTCTGCTGTATTAATGACCTCTCTTAGCTTCCTGACATCTACAAATGTGATAAGCATCTCTTTTGTCTTCATCCAAGTCATGGATTGTCCTGTTCAGCATCATCCTATTCAACAGGACAGAGCCAAGTATAGACGCCTGTGGCACTTTAGGTTAATATGGTCATTAATCAACAGTTTTTGGGTGAGGTTGTTTAACCATCCTTGAATCCGCTTGACAGAGATGTCATTCAGCCCATATTTCACCATCTTATGCCCAAAAAGCAGCTTAAAAGTGGCCATTTTATTTTTGGAGATTTTAAACTTCCTTCAAAATCTTTTAAAATATGTCTTCTTGCATCTTCCACTTCTATATTCACAGTTAGCCCTCCTTTAATGTCTGGTAATCATTCATTTAGAAGCTCATCAAATCTTTTTTTTTTAATTTTTTGAAGGGGGGAAGGAAAGGCAATTGGGGTTGTGACTTGCCCAAGGTCACATAGCTAGTATGTCAAGTGTCTGAGGCCAGATTTGAACTCAGGTCCTCCTGACTCCAGGGCCAGTGCTCTAGTCACTGTACCACCAAGCTGCCCCCGAAACTCATCAAATCTTAAAGCCAAGTACAGGGGAGGCATAGGCACATAGAGACTTAGGAGGTGATGTGATTTCAATCCAAAGGAAGCTGGTAGTAGACTACCCTCATTCTCACTACTGGAGGCTGCCCACAGCTCTCATTTCTACCCCAATCTCCCTCCCCTAACCTCCATGCTTTACCTTTAATTTATCATAATGATTTAACCCTTATTCAGATGCCCTCATGGCCCCCTTCAGAAATAACACCTTTCCACTCTCTTCAGTTACCCTTCTATTCTCTAAATTCCTCTAGAATCAAAGAACCCTGGTGAAAATCTACCACTTAATTACCCATGTAACCTTGGGCAAATCACTTAACTTCTTTAAGCCTCGGTTTTCTCATCTGTAAAATGAGGGGTTCAGACTCCATGGCCTCTAATATTCCTTCTGATTCTACATTTATGATCCTATGATTGACCAGGGGAGGAAGGGAGAAACAGTTATACTTGTTGATTAAATTGATGATTATATTCTAGCATCCGCCCTTGACTCCCTGTGACCTCAGGCTAAAAACTTGACCTTCTAGGTTTCATTTTTCAATTGGTAAAATGAAGGAATTGGAACAAATATCTTTAAGGTCCCTTCAGAGTCTTAAAGAAAAATGTGTCTGCAACATGTTAACCAGGTATTTGCATTTTAAGTCTTTTATCTTTAATTGTATAATCAAAACCAGTGTTGAGGAACTGCATTCCTGCTGTTTCCACTTTACACCACCTTTCCATCTCTTTCAAGCTCGGTGGTTAGCCAGGGCCTGCTTGGTTGAGACCTGGGGAATTGGCAATCTTCACCAATCCCTACCTTTTACCTGCCCTTGATGTTTTGCTTTCTATTCATTGCTCTGGTGTTGCCTATCTTCTCAATAAGGAACTAAGCCACTCCCTCTAGGAAATGTTAAATAAATATTTCATATCTAAGAATGCTAGCAGAGAGAATTGACAAGGGAGAGAGGGGACCCCTAAGATCATGATACTCAGAAGGTTGGCCTTGAAGAGAAAATTGATTTAGTCCACTTATTATGAATAGAACGCAGGAATGTCAGATAGAAGAGACAAGTGTCTTTCTCCCTCCCAAGTAGCCTCCTGATCCTTCAAGGAAGACACCCAAGGCCAAGAGACTGCCCCAACTCAATGACAGTTTAAAAACAGCAGGTATCCAACTGGACTGTTCCAGGATAGGCTGTCTTGCTCTGGAGGGTGTAAACACAAGCAAGGTGGGATTTTGGTTGTTTTCTTTCTGGGTTTCAGTTTCCCAGGCTCAGGCTAAATTATAAACATTTGAAGGATTAATCTCCTTTGAACCCTGATCAATCACAGCTATGCTGAGTCAAGTAGGTTTCATGTCTTCTGGCTCTGAGCCAATCAGGGGCTGAGTCTTTGTTATATGTTCTGGGAAGCTAGCATTTTGATTTGGGGGTTTGCTCATAAGAAGGACCTTTTTATTTCCTGGTCAAGACTCTGAGTAGTCATGTATTCAGAGTCCTCTGACTACTCAGATGTAAAAGCTTTCTCTATCCAGTGATGTATGTAAAGTATATAGCAATATTGCTTTGATTCAGACAGTTAGAGCCCTGTATATTGATCTTTGTGTTATTTCTCTGCTTGTATTTTCTCCACATTCGGGGTGTTGACCTTTCCCCTGAACTAATGAATGTGATGAAATTAAGATTGTTGACCCCTTTAAAGTTGCTTTCCTTTAAAAGCAGATCAAAGAACCTGTGCAACCAGGCAATCCTGAGTGTGCTAGGGTACTTGCTACTACAGAGGATCTGCCAGCCCCCTCCAGCCCTTTCCTCCCTTTGCTCACTGAGAACTGGTTCTTTCATCCCTTTGAACTATAAACCCTCCCTCTCTTCTTTCTTCCTAAGTCTTCCTGTCTGAACACATTTAAGGCCATCTTAATCCCTCCCTCTTTTTCAACATACTTCAGACTAGGAGTGGAGTTCTTTTCTTGATTTAATCATTGCAGAGAACTCCTCTCACATGACTTCATTTTCTTTTTAAATGTTTATTGATATCATTTAAAAATTTTTTATTTTTATTTTTTGCTTTTTGGAGGGTGGAAGGCAGGGCAATTGGGGGTAAGTGACTTGCTCAAGATCACACAGGTAGTAAGTGTTAAGTGTCTGAGGTCAGATTTGAACTCAGGTCCTCCTGGGCCAGTGCTCTATTCACTGTGCCACCTAGCTGCTCCTTATTGATATCTTTTGCTTTACATTACTTTCATGTCCAAATATCTCCCTCCCTACTTGTCTATCTAATAAGCTATCTCTGATAACAAAATAATGAAAAAGAAAAGAGAAAATTGGGGAGGCGGAGCCAAGATGGCGGAGTAGAAACAGCTCATCCAAGCCACTCTGCCCCCAGATTCCCCCCAAACTATGTAAAAGGGGACTCTGAACAACTTCTGGAGCCCCAGCACCCACAGAACGAGACAGAGAAGCTAACCTCCCACTGAGGACAGCCCAGCAGCCCTGCAGCACAGTGGTCTGGGAGCCGGCAGCGCACAGTGCACAGAGCGCAGGGAGCCGAGCCGAGGGCCGAGGTTTTAGCCCCAGGGCGACAGGGCCAGCAGCCAGCTGGAGGAACCCCAGAACACCAGCAGCTGTGGCGACTCCAGAATTATCAACATAGACATGCCTAGGACAAAGTGAGAGGTTAGTGTACTATGGACTTTGGGACCAGTATTTGGGGAATGCGTCGGCTCCCTCCCCTGGGGGCTAGAAGCCACTGAGGAGACACTCCATTTTGTAGTTTTCAGAGGCAGCTCCAGCTCCTGGCCTGCGAATTGTAGGGAGATCCAGCGATCAGTCTTGGGGGCTAATCACTCTTGCTTTAACCTCCCTGGATCTGGATTGTGATCTAGGGTGGAAGTCGTGGGTGGGTTTACAGCTTGCCAGAAACGGAAGTTGCCCCCCACACATTCGGGACGAAAATTCCTCTATCTGGCCTTAAAGCCATAGTGTGGCAACAAGCCCAAAAGTCAAGTAATTAAGTGGCAACATGCCAAGGCAAAGGAAACAGACAAATGCAACCCTAGACTCCTATTTTGGGGGCATAGAGCGGGAAAAGGACTGTGAGGTCAGAAGTCCTGCTCCAAAAGCCCCAGGGGAAAACATGAGTGGGTTGCAGGCCATAGAGGACCTTAAGAAGGACTTTAAAAATCAAATAAGAGAAGTGGAGGAAAAATTGGAAAGAGAAATGAGAAGGATGCAGGAAAAGTATGAAATGAGGGTCAACAGCCTGACTGAGGAAAACAACACCTTAAAAAATAGACTAACTCAAATGGCAAAGGAGGCCCAAAAGGGCAATGAGGAGAAGAATGCCTTAAAAAGTCGAATTTGCCAGATGGAAAAAGAATCTCAAAAGTTCACTGAGGAGATTCATTCCTTCAGAGTTAGACTGGAGCAAATGGAAGCTAATGACTTTATGAGAAATCAAGATGCTGTTAAGCAGATCCAAACAAATGAAAGATTAGAAGGCAATGTGAAATATCTCATGGGAAAAACCACTGACCTGGAAAATAGATCCAGGAGAGACAATTTAAAAATTATTGGACTACCTGAAAGCCATGATCAAGGAAAGAACCTAGAAATCACCCTTCAAGAAATTCTCAAGGAAAACTGCCCTGATGTTTTAGATCCAAAGGGCAAAATAGAGGTTGAAAGAATCCACAGATCACCTCCTGAAAAAGATCCCAAAAAGAAACTCCCAGGAATATTATAGCCAGGTTCCAGAATCCCCAGATCAAGGAGAAAATACTACAAGCAGCCAGGAAGAAACAATTTCAATATTGTGGAAACACAATCAGAATAGCCCAGGACCTGGCAGCTTCTACACTGAGGGATCGAAGGGCATGGAATATGATATTCCAGAGGGCAAAAGAACTGGGAATGAACCCAAGGGTCACCTACCCAGCAAAACTGAGTATTTTGTTTCAGGGGAAAATATGGTCATTCAGTGGAATAGAGGACTTTCAAGCATTCTTGAGGAAAAAAACAGAATTGAATAGAAAATTTGACATCCAGACACAAGAAGGAAGAGATGCCTGAGAAGGTAATCAGGGAAAAGAAATCAAAAGGAACTTATCAAAGTTGAACTATTTACATTCCTATATGGAAAAGCAATAACTGTGACTGGTGATATCTTTCTCACTATGAAAATAATGGAAGAAGGGTGTGGTCATATGAATACATATGTGAATGTGTGTGTATATGGTTACAGTTATATATGGATAGAGGGCATAGGTTGAATTTGTTGGGAAGGGAGAATACTCAAGGGATGAAATTGTGAGGTGAGAGAGGAAAGTGGCAAGAGGAGATGGGGAGAGACAGGGTAGGGTAAACTATCTCATGTAGAAGAAGCAAGGGGAAGTGGTTGCAAGGGAGGTGGAGAATAGGAAGGCAAAAAAGGCAAAACCACATTCTCATTGAATTTGGGTCAGGAAGAGAATGACATACATACTAAATGGGATATCTCAACCTGCAGCAAGATAGGGGGAAGGGGGATGAGAGGCGGGATGATGGATGGGAGGGCATCCTTGGGGGGAGGGGAAGTTGGAAGTACCCACTATAGAAGAGGGACAGGATCATGTAGGGAATGGACCAGGTGGGGGGTGGGATGAGTGGGAGGGAATTATAAGCAGCTTTGTACAATATATCTACTATGATAATGTTTTGCATAGCTAGACATGTACAACATATACTGAATTACTTATCTCCCCAGAGGGAATGGGTGACAAGGGAGGAAGGAAATGGATCTGAAATTCGAGGTCTTAACATTAAATGTTTCAAATATATATAAATACTATTATTAATACTCTTTTGCTTATAATTGGGAGATAAGATGTGCAGGCATTGGGACACAAAGATTCACCTTCCTCTAATAGAAAAGTTGATGGGGGTATGGGAGAAGGTATGGGAGAGAGCAGATTGGAGGAAGTGATATCTTATGGGACTGTTATTCTGGGAGGTTGGGTAGGGGAATAACGGGGGGAAAATGATTGTAACTCAAAATCTGGCGGAAATGAATGATGTAAAACAGAAGTTAATAAAGCATTTGTTTAAAAAAAATAAATAAATAAAAAATTAAAAAAAGAAAAGAAAAGAGAAAATTCAGCAAAACTAACCAACATAGCCACTTGCTGTGCAGGTGACATTGGAGCACAGTATTGTGCAGAAGAAAGAATATTGTCAATAAACCAGCTTAGGTTTGAATTCCATCTCAAATACCACCTGCGTGCCCATAGGCAAATCATTTATTCTCCCTAGGGCTCTTAGCTTCCCAATCCTTAAAATGAAGGGTTCAGATTAGATGACCTCTGAAGTTCCTTTTAGCTCTTGATTTGTGTTTCTATGAGATACCTAAATCCTTTAACCTCCCTGGACCTCTGTTTTCTAATCAGTGAAATTATTCTAATGTTTGATAAACTCTAAATTCCCAATTACTGGGTCAAAGACTCAGCATTCAGAATAACTGCTAGATTTGGAACTGTACCTCAAAAGGTATAAAATTGTGTATGCCCATTGACCCAGCTATATGGCTGTTAGGTATATATTCCAAAAATATTAAAAAAAGAACAAAAGGACATATATATACATACATATATATATGTATAATATTTATTGCAGCTCTTTACATGGTGGCAAAGAATTAGAAACTAAGAGGGTATACAATTAATTGCAAAATGGCTGAACAAGTTATGGTATATGAATGTTATGAAATACAATTGTGCTATTAAAAATGATGAAGGGGATGGTTTCAAAAAACTTGGGAAGACTGATATGAACTGATGCAAAGCAAAGTGAGCAGAACCATCTGAATAATTTATACAATAACAACAATATTGTAAAGGTAAACAACTTTGAAAGAATTAAGAACTCTGATCAATACAATGACCAATCATAGTTCCAAAGGATTCATGATGAAACCTGCTACCCACCTCCATATAAAGAAGTGATAGACTCAGAGAACAGATTGAAGCACATTTTCTTTTTTTGGACATGACTAATGTGAGAATATTTTTCCCTAACTATATGTATTTGTAATGGGCTTTCTTTTTCATGCCTTCTCAATGGGCAGGGGAGAAGGGAGGGTGGAGGGAGAGAATTTGCTAGTAAAAATAAAATAAAATTGAATTAAAAAATAATTTTGGGAAAATTGAAGAGTAGTATGACAGAAGTTAGATTTAAAGTCCAGGGTGGGGAACCTGTAGCCTCGAGGCCACATGTGGCCCTGTAGGTCCTTAAGTGCAGCCTTTTGACTGAATCCAAACTTCACAGAACAAATCCTCTTAATAAAAGGATTTGTTCTGTAAAACTTGGACTCAATCAAAAGGTCACACCCAAGGTGTGATTAGATCAACAACTCACACCTTATACCAAGATAAGCTCTAGATGGATATGTGACTTAGATATAAAAAGTAATAGCATAAACAAATTAGAGGGGCAAGGAAGACATTACCTTTTGGATCTATCAGTATGAGAAAAGGTCATGACCAAACAAGTGATAGAAAGGATCACAGAAGATAAAATGGACAATTGGAAAATTACATCACATTAGGTTAAAAAGTCTTTGTATAAACAAATCCAATGAAGCTAATATTAGAAGGGAAACAATTTACTACAGGGGAAAATCTTTGCAGCAAAGTTCTCATTTCCTAGACCTATTAGGAACTGATTCAAATGTATAAGAACTATATCCATTCCCCAGTTGGTAAATTGTCAAGGACATGATCAGGCAGTATTCAAAGGAAGAAATTATCAATAGCTGTATTAAAAAAATTCTCTAAATTGCTACTAATTAGGGAAATGCAAATTAAAAGAACTCTGAGGTTTTGATTTGTACCCATTGCATTGACAAAACTGACAATAAAAGGGAAAATGACAAATGTTGAAGGGGCTGTAAGAAAACAGGTACATTGATGCACTGTTGGCAGAGCTGCGAACTGGTCCATTAATTTAGAATTATGCCCTCAAAGATACTAAACTGTACATGCCCTTTACCCAGATATATCACTATTAGGTTTATACACCAAACATATTAAAGAAAGAGGAAAAGGACCTATATTTACAAAGATATTTATAGCAGCTCTTTCTGTGATGACTAAAAACTGGAAACTAGGTGGGGTACCCATTAATTGGGGGATGGTTCAACAGATTATAGTATATGAATATAATAGAATACTATTGAAAAGGATGAAAGAGACTGTTTCAGAGAAACCTTTGGAGAGCTGTATGAACTGATACAGAATGAAGTATAGAACCAGGAAAGCAATTTATATAATCAACAACCTTGCAAAAAGCTTTTTTAAAAAAATATTTTAGATCTCTGATTAATACAATGACCAACAATGATTCCAGGGGACGGCCTATAAAATTTCTTACTGTCCTCATGGGAAAGGGTGATGAACGCCTAATACAGAATGAGACATGCATTTTAAATGTATGTGGCTAGTATGAGAATATACTTTGCTTGACTATGAATATTTGTTAGCAGATGTTTTTCCCAGTGAGGGCAAAGGTGAAGAAGAAAAAAAAATAAAAACTTGTTCACTGAAAAAATATTATTTACAAATAAAATAAAATGAGTGTGATTGGATTAGAAGACCTCTGAGGTCTCCTCCAGTTTGAAATCTATCAATTGAGTCTGACAGTATATGCAATGTCAGTTAGTGAATAAATATTTATTAAATATTTACTATGTGCCAAGCACTGTGGTAAGCATTGAGAAACAAATACAAAGAGGATATCCCTGCCCTCAATGAGATTATAATTGAATAGGGAAGACAATTCACAAAAGGAAACTGAAAAGCAGGCAGGTAAGGGGAGTTACGAGGCACAAGAAATGATAGAGCCTAGTCCAAAGGAGTGTGAACAAGTGGGAAATTGAGATGCCTGACTTTTGGGCCCTTTTTAAATGGAGGCTATGGGAGAATCAGAGGGGGCAGACTGATGACATGAGAGTACCAAGATGGATATAATCTCACAGAATGATATTCAACAGCTATAGGCTCCCACCTCTGCAAAGAAGGGATTGTTGTTAATCATTTCAGCCGTGTCTAACTCTTTTATGGCTCCATTTGGGGTTTTCTTGACAAAGATACTGGAGTAGCAGCTAGGTGGCGCAGTGAATAGAGCGCCGGCCCTGGAGTCAGAAGGACCTGAGTTCGGAGCCGGCCTTCGACACTTAATCCACACAAACAAAAACCTAGCCGTGTGACCTTGGGCAAGTTACTTAACCCCAATTGCCCTAAAGGGGCGGCTAGGTGGCGCAGTGAGTAAGAGCGCCGGCCTCGGAGTTGGGATGACCCGAGATCAGATCCGGCCTCAGAAAATGAGCACCCGCGCATAAATAATGACTAGCCCTGTAACCTTGAGCAAGTTACTTAACCCCAATTGCTTTAAAAAAAAAAAAAGATACTGGAGTAGTTTGCCATTTCCTTCTCCAGATCATTTAACTAAGGCAAACAGGGTTAAGTGACTGGCCCAGGCTCACACAGCTAGTAAGTGTCAGAGGCCAGATTTGAACTCAGAAAGATGAGGTTTCCTGGCTTCAGGCCTGGCATTCTATCCCTGTACTACCTAAAGGGAGATTTTTTTTAAACCTTCTCTAGGGTCAAGCTTGATCATTATAATTACACAGTAACTATAGTTTTTTGGTTGGTTGGTTCTTTCCAATTACATTGTTGGAGTTGTGAATTCATGGTTTGGGATTTCAGATATTAGCTGTCTTCCTTACTGTTCAAAGGAAGCTGAGCAATAGCTGAAGATGATTAACACTCAGTTGGAGATTTCTCCTTGTGAATTTAGAATTGAAAGAAATACCAGAAAAAGAAAGTTCTTTAAGGAAAAAAGTAGGCAGTTGTTTGAAGCATTTTTGTTTCAATAACCAATATCAGCAGGTTTGTCTACTACTTGAGAGGATACCTTGTATTTTTATACTGCAGTCTTCAACTCCTCTTTTATGAACCAAATCAATAAGCATTTTATTAAGGATTAAGTATGTGACAAGCAATGTGCTAGGTGCTAGGGATAGATGGAAATGCAAAAGGTCTTGAGACACATGCATTGGCATCCTATACTATCTATGCCTTCAGTAATAAAATATCTAACAACAAAGTGTTTCACTGTAATAATAATCGTTCATACATAAATAGTGCTTTATAGTCACTAAGCACTCTACGTACATTAATCTCATTTACAACAACCCTCAGATACCTGGACTCAGAGGTTCTCATGTTGAGACCATGACTTAAACCCAGATTTTATTTCACTGCTCTTTTTTCTATATCATTATCCCTATTACCAGACAGCCCTGAGAATTTGTCCCTTTTGCTAACAGAGACCTAACCATAATTATACAGCTGTTCTACAAATGTCTATTTGAGTCTCATGCTCCAAAATGAAGGAAGTAAATACAGTAGATGGAACATAATGAGATTATTTGTTTAGTTTAAGTTGTTTTCCCTGGAATGGAATTAGGATATCTATACATTTTGTATTTTAGCAACTCTAGAGTGGTAATAATGTACTAGCTTCTTTAGAGATTTCTCTTGTAAAAAATCTGGATTTTAAAAATTTAATTTACATATATGATCTCCCTTTATAGAGGGGTCATGTATTCATTTTAACCTTATCTTGGTAAATGGTATAAGATACTGGTCTTTACCTAGTTTCTGCCAAACCGTTTTCTAGTTTTCCTAATAATTTTTACCAAATAGTGAATTCTCACCACTCAAGATTAATATAATCATTTACTAGTATGCATGGTATATCTACTCTATTCCAATGATCCATCATTCTATTTCTTAGCCCTATCTGGCACTGTTACATCTTCCTTTACATTTTTTTCATGAATTTTTTTGATACTCTTAATCTTTTGTTCTTCCAAATGAATTTTATTATTTTTTCTAGCTCAATGAAATATTTTTTTATAATTTAGTTGGAATAGCACTTGAATATGTAGATTAATTTGGGTAGAATTGTCATTACATATTACATTGGTTTAGCTTACTCATGAACAGTTAGTATTTCTCCAATTATTTAAATCTGACTTCATTTGTATAAAAAGTGTTTTATAATTATATTCATAGTTCCTAGGTATATCTCGGTAAACCCCCAGGTATTTTATGTTGTCTACAATTTAAATGAAATATCTCTCACTACTTCTTCTTACAGGGCTTTGTTGGTGCTATATAGTAATCCTCAAAATTTACACAGTTTTTTTATTTCACATCCTGCTACTTTGCTAAAAATTGTTGTTTCAACTACCTTTTGAGTTGAATCTCTAGGATTTTTTAAGTATACCATTATATCTTCTGCAAAAAAGAGATAGTTTTATTACCTCATTGTTTATTCTGACTTCAATTTCTTTTCTTATTCCTGCTCCTAGCATTTCTAGTACAATGTTGAATAATATTAGTGATAATTGGTATCCTTGTTTCTCTCCTGTTCTTACTGGGAAGGCTTCTAGTTTCTTCTCATTGTAGATAATACATGCTAATGGTTTTAGGTAGATGCTTTTTTATCATTTAAAGGAAAAAAAACAATTTGTACCTATGCATTCAAGTGTTTTTCAAAAAATAAGAATGGGTATTGTTTTCTGTATCTATTTATATAATCATATGGTTTGTTACTTTTGTTTTTGATATAATCAATTATGTTAATAATTTTACTTATATTGAACCACTCCTGGTATATTCCACTTGATTACAATGTATAAACTTTGTGATTTAGTGTTATAGTCTCCTAGTTATTATTTTATTTAGGAATTTCGTATCAATATTCATTAGTGAAATTGGTCTATAATTTTCTTTCTCTATTTTTGCTATTCCTGGTTTAAGTATCAGTATCATTATTTGTTTCATGGAGTTTGGTAGGATTTATTATTTGACTATTATTCCAAATAAGTTGTTTAATAATAGAATCAGTTGATCTTTAAATGTTTGGTACACTTGTAAACCCATCTGATCCTGATACTTTTCTTTCCTTAGGAAGCTCATTTATGGCCTGTTCAATTTCTTTTTAAAAAAATATGTTTATTTAAACATTCTATTTCCTCATCTCTTAATCTGGGCAGTTTAAGTTTTTGTAAGTATCCCTCTATCTCACTTAAATTAATTGGCATATAATTGGGCAAAATAACTCCTAATAATTGTTTTAAATTCATCTTCATTAGTTCTATATTTACCCTTTTCATTTTTGATATTAGTGATTTGGTCTTTCTCTTTTTAAAAATCATATTAATCAATGGTTTATTTATTTTATTTTTTCACAAAACCAACTCCTAGTTTTATTTGTTAATTTAATAGTTTTTTTTACATTCAATTTTATTAACCTCACATTTAATTTTCAGAATTTCCAACTTGATGTTTAATTGGGGATTTAAAATTTGCTCTTTTTCTAGTTTTTAAAAAATTGCATACCCAATTCATTGATTTGCTCTTTTTCTATTTTATTGATTTAGAGATGTAATTTTTCTCTGATTACTGATTTTGTTGAATTCCACAAGTTTTGATATGTTGCCTCGTTATTATAATTCTCCTTAAAAAGGTATCTACTGTTTCTGTGATTTGTTCTTTAACCCACTCATTCTTTAAGATTAGGCTATTTTAGTCTACAATTAATTGTGAATCTGTGTTTTCACAGTCCTTTATTAAATGTAATTTTTATTGCATTATGATCTGAAAAGGATGTATTCAATATTTCTGTTTTTCTGCATTTAACTATGAAGTTTTTATGGCTAATTGACTATCAATTTTTTTGTAAAGGTGCCATGGATTTCTAAGAAAAAGGTATAGTCCTTTCTATTCCCATTCAATTCTCTCCAGATGTTTATCATATCTACCTTATTCAAGATTCTATTTGTCTCCTTAATTTTTTTTCCTATTTATTTCTTGATTAGACTTATATAGTTCACAAAGGGGAAGGTTGAAATTCCCTACTATTACAGTTTTACTATTTCTACCTGTAATTCATTTAGCTTTTCCTATAAGAATTTGTATAATATAGCCTGTTCAATTTAAATATAAATATAAATTTGATGCATATATGTTTAATATTGATGTTATTTCATTATTTATGGTACTTTTAACATAACGTAGTATCCCTGTTTAAATCTTCTAACTAAATCTGTTTTAGTTTAACCTTGAGATAATTTTTGCTACCCCTACTTTTTTATGTCACCTGAAGCATAATAAATTCTACGGTAGCCCTTTATTTTATTCTATGTGTATCTTTCATTTTAATCTGTGTTTCTTGAAAACAACATATTGTCAGGTTCTGTTTTTAAAAAATTCATTCTGCTATCTGTTCCCATTTTGTGGATGAATTCACCTTATTCACATTCAAAATGACAATTACTCGTTGTGTATTTCCCTCTGTACTATTTTTCCTTACTCTTTATCCTTTTCACTCTCTTTTTATCCTATCCCTCCTCAGTAGTCTGATTTACTTTTGATCACTGCCTTCCTAATCTGCATATCCTTAATAAGAGTCCCTCCCTTATCCTATCCCCTTGTCCTCCTATTTCTCTGTAAGTTGACTTTTATGCATAACTAGATGTATATGTTATTACCTCTTTAACCTAATTCTGAGACTGAGGTTCTAGCATTACCTACCCTCCACCTTATTCTCTCCTCCACTGTAACAATTCTCCCATTCATACCTTTTTAATGTAAGATAATTTTCTTCATATTTATTTACCTCTGTCTACTTAGTTTTATGTTTTAGGATCATTGTATCATAATCAACTCAACCCCAAGCCTTCTATCCGTGTATACTCTTTTGAACTATCCTAGGAAGCAAAACTTTTTTTAGGGAGGAATAATTGGTTTTATTATATTATATATAATATATTATTATATATAGCAGCTCTTAGTTTTGAAAGGATTTAAAAAAAATTAATTCATAGCATCAGTTTAGTTTCACATGCAAAATGTTTCATAAAATTGCACTTTATACTTCCATTTGAATATCTCACTAAATTTCCTGATTCAAGAAAAGTAAACCACAAGTGAGTATGAACATAGCCAAAATATAAAACAGAATATCTACTTTGCTCTGACCTCCTAAAGCAGTTCATAATTTTCTCTGTTGTATTGATTTAGAAAATGAGTGACATCTACATATTAAAAGTAAATTACCTCCACCACTGCATAAACTAGGTCCTGGTGATTATATATTTTAAAACAGCTTATAGCCATAAAAATGATTAATTAGTTAAGAAATATGCTAAACCACAAGGAGTGAACACACAGAGAATTAGATATTGATTGTTCAGAAAAAGAAAATTTACCTCTAAAAATGAGTGGCTTTAAGTCAACTACAAAAGGAAATTTCATGGGTCCCATGAGGAACCTGGAGATTTCTATACCTTTAATCTTTGGTGTAACAGTTTTCCAAAATTGCTCTCAAATATAATAGTAGAAACCTGTTTATTTGTTTGTTTGTTTGTTTTCAGATGGTCAAGATGCAGCTACATACTGCAGAATGTGGTCATGTCCTTTGATTCACTTCTTGGCACACACCAGTCATCTGCCTCATGATTGGCATTATAATGTTTCCAAACAGCTTGATTATATACTGGGAGCCTTTCTACTGACTGTTGATAGGGCCTTAATGTAAATAATAGCATCTGTACCATAACCTTCTAAGCAATACAACTTCAGGTCTCCTTGAAAGTAGGGTGCATAAAGTTGAGATATGGGCAATCCATAATCAAAACCAGCTAGGGATACAGCTTGAGATGTCTCAACATGAATTCAGGGTGCAGTTGAATACATGTAGTTGAATAGTCTATCAATTTTCCTCAAAGGAACACCACCTTCACAATCACTAATTTTCACAGTCAAGTCCTCATTACCCAGAGTTACAAGAACCCGAAAAGGAGGATAAATACCTTTGTCAGCATGGTATTCCATGGTTGTTCTCATTGCATTATTGAAAAGTTCAAATACCATGTGATAGAGATGTCATGGTACATAAACCACTTGCATGGGTTGCCCTGGTGATTTTGCATTTAATTCTTCAAGTTCTAGTTCTAGAGAATTAATATAATACAAATCACAAAGGTACTTTGCATTTTCATAGCCATATTTTTTTTTGAGGGGGGAAGGCAGGACAATTGGGGTTAAGTGACTTGCCCAAAGTCACACAGCTAGTAAGTGTTAAGTGTGTGAGGCTGGATTTGAACCCAGGTCCTCCTGATTCCAGGGCTGGTGCTCTATTAACTGCACCACTTAAGTGCCCTGATAGCCATCTTTAATAACTTTAACAACATTATAATTTGGATTAATACATCTAATGTGTTTTTGGTGAGTTGAACTTTTTTTTTTCCTTTTCCATCAAATAGTAAGGAGCTCTGATTGAGTAGCATTCTGATCAAAATGCAACTCATGTGAAAATGATCCAAAAAATATTGTACATTCTTGTTGGTCACTGGATCTATACCAAAGCTTTCCTTGTATTTGATCACACCCTGAGCCACGGTAGGAATGACATCATTATGTCAATTCTAGATTCTTATCACAGTATCTGTAAAGTCATAAACAGCTTTAGTATCTTCAGAACTTTTTAAAATCAAGGAGCTCCTATAGACTTTGAAAGTACCAGCTCTGTACTAGTTGAACTGAAGGTGTTCGTAGGAGAGTATCTGGAAGGAAACTTATTTCTTTCATTATATTTGCTAATCTCACTGGCAACTTCTGCTGCAAAAACATAAATGAGGTCTTTTCACATACATTCACAGATCCAAAGTCCAGAAACTGCTTCATGGAGAGTGGGGCCTGGAAGAAGCACAATTAGAAATCCTCTTGGCCTGGGATGCTGCACTTGCGTCTGGCACTGGCACCCCAGTTTGGTCTGGGACCCGGACCTAGACCTGGGCTGACTGAGGCTGCCAATCTCAGGTTCCTAATTAACCTCCTAGCAAAATGCATTCCAGAAGCTGTGAAGAAACAGGAGACCCAAAACTGGGAGGTATCATCACCTATGCCTAATGAAAACATTCTTTAAAATGACAAATGTCATGTTCCCATATAAGAAGTAAACAATTTAACCTTATTAAATCCCCCATAATTAGTTTTTCATATATACTTTCTTTTGTTCCTCCTGATTCTTGTAAGTAAAATTTTCTGTCCTTTAGTTCATTAAATATATATATATATATTCCCTTAAAGGGTTACACTCAACTTTGCTGGGTTATTTTTGGTTGTGAACCCAGCAACTTTGCTCTTCAGAATATCATATTCTATACTTTCAATGTAGAAGCTGTTAGTGTGTTATCTTAACTGTAGCTCCACAATATTCAAATTATTTCTTCCTAGTCACTTGTAATATTTTCCCCTGATCTTTGAAACTTAACTATAATGTTCCTGTGAATTTTCATTTTTTAATCTCTTTAAGGCAGTGATAAGTGTATTATTTCCAATTTCTTTCTTACCCACTAGTTCTAAAACTTAAGAGCAATTTTCCTTGATAATCTCTAGACCCTTCATGACCCTTTTTCTGATCATAGTTTTCAGGTAGTCCAACAATTCTTATATTATTTCTCCTTGACCTGTTTTCCAAGTCAGTTGTTTTTCTAATGAGATGTTTCACATTCTTTTTTATTTTTTTTCATTCTTTTGACTTTGTTTCATTATTTCTCGATGTCTTATGAAGTCATTAGCTCCCTCTTGCCCAATTCTAATTTTTAAAGTTATTTTCTTTGGTAAGTTTTTGGATTTATTTTTCTAGTTGGTTGGCCTTCTTTTCATAATTTTCTTCCATTACTCACTTATTTTCCCAATTTTTCCTCAACCTCTCTTATTTGATTTTTAAAGTTCTTTTTAAACATCTTGCAAGAACTCTTTTGGGGCTTGTGACCATTTTGTATTTTCGTAAAGCTTTACAAGTAGCTGTTTTGACTTCATTGTCTTCTTCTGAGTTTGAACTCTCATCTTCTCTATCACCTTAGTAGCTAGCTAAAGTCAGGTTCTTTCTCTGTTGTTTGCTCATTTAATGGTCTATTTCTTGGTCATTAACTTTATATTAGGGTTGGGCTCTGCTCCCTGGCAGGGGGATAATGTTTTTGGCTTCAGGGTTTTCATGATGTCATTTTCTGAGATCTATTTGGAGATCTTTGACTTTTTGGTTTTTCCAGTGTTCTATGATCCAAGGTCAGGTATGATCCCTGCTCCTCCTCTGGCTTGTGCCTTGATCTGTAAGTGACCTCGGGTTCTCCTGTCTGTCACTAAGACATGACCAGGGCCCCACAGGACCCCCAATACCATCGCCACCACAAAAACTCTAGCTCCCTGTGGTTCCTCAAGTGACTGCAAGCACAAGCTCACCCCTCTGCCCTAGAACTGAAACCAGGTACTCTACTTCCTGTGGGTGACTCACAACCAGCAGGGCACCTGGCCCCTCTGTGGATCCCACTTCCAGCTGCAGTGAAGCCCCCCTACCCAGTAGTTCCCTGATCTGTTGCCAAACTTTACACTGTTGATGGGATGAAAATTCTGGAAGCTGAGGCTGCCATCTACACAGCTGCCCCTAGGACTTGCTGTTTGTTGACTCAGGGGTATCTGCACTGACAGGATCTGCACTTCCATCCAGACAAACCACCACCCCAGGGGATCATATATTTCCTAACACCTTCCTAAGTTGTCTTTCTGCCACTTTAAAATTCACATAGAAGCATTTAAATTATTGGGGTCGCAGTAATTTGAGAGAGCCAGGTAATTCCCTGCCTTATTCAATTATCTTTCTACCAACTATTTTTTTTTTGAGCCCAAAAGAACACAAGTCTTTCAGATGAGACATTTTCAGGAAAGTCTCTGTGGATGGTCTCATGCTAGTTCTTTATCACTTATCAAAATTTTCTGTTTAATTTAGCTAATTTCTAAATACCTTCTTCTAAATTTCTAAATATTTTATTCTCTGAGTGTTTTGGAGTTAGAAGAGCTGGGTTTGAGTTTTGTCTCTCTTATTTACTGTGGAACTCCTAGCAAGTCAAATCTCCTGTCTGAGTTTCATTTTTCTTATTTGTCAAGAGAAGGGTCTGAACTGGTCGATAACCAGGTGGTGGCACTCTCTGGAAGGGTTTGGAGATTTAAGATGGAAGGCAAAAGTGAACAAGGCTCCTACCTTTGGAATAGAGACATGGGATCTGTTCTCAAAGCTTACCTCCCTCCTCCCACCAGGGAGACTTACTCCTTTATATTCTTATTTCACGAAGCAGGTGTGGGTCAAAAATAATGGCAAAGACAACTTGGCTCATCCAGTTCAGTCACCAGATTTACAGGGCTCTCTGGATGCCAATTTTAGTCTAGGGGTAAAAATTAAAGGATGCAGACCTGCATGGCTTAAATTTTTCTGGAATCAGGAAATTTGTAAGAGTTATTAATAAGATAAAAATCTTATCAGATTCACATAGCTTGGAGCTCCTTGCTTGGGGGAAATCCCCAACATTTTCAAACAGAAGATTTGGACTTCTATCCTGTTTTATCTCTATATACCACAAAGCATTCATTGGATCACTATGTTGTATGTATTATCACTTGAAATGTCAGATATATACATGTACAAAAAAGTAATTACCAATTGTAACTTTATATAGAAAGTAAGGTAGCTTTAAAGGTGCTATAAAACTCAGGAATTAGGAATAATTTAAAGAACAGTGAAATCTTGGATAAATGCTTGCCATCTTCAAGCAGAGGGGGGAGGTGGGGAATTTATGCACTTCACCCTTTTTTAGATCTCAGCTCCAATCTATTTCACTCATATCCCTTCTCAGGAACTTGACAGCAGAAGCAATGAACTGGGAGAGAGCTCAAGCCCCCCCCCCCCTTTTAATATCTTAGTCTTAGTCTACCATTATCAAATACTTGCTGAATTATCTCTTTCACTTTCTCCTTAACCACCAATCTTTGACCTGCCACTGTGATGCTGCCTCTATGTCTGTCTCCATTCCTCATTTTTCCTCTGCTTCTAGTGAATTCTTCCTTCTGGTCTAGAGGACTTTATACTGTCTGTCTGGACTACAATTCTTTTTTTTTTTTTTAAAGCAATTGGGGTTAAGTAACTTGCTCAAGGTTACACGGCTAGTCATTATCTATGTGTGGGTGCTCATTTTCTGAGGCTGGATCTGATCTGGGGTCATCCCAACTCCGAGGCTGGCACTCTTACTCACTGTACCACCTAGCCGCCCCTTTAGGGCAATTGGGGTTAAGTAACTTGCCCAAGGTTACACGGCTAGGTTTTTGTTTTGTGTGGATTAAGTGTCGGAGGCCGGCTCTGAACTCAGGTCCTTCTGACTCCAGGGCCGGCGCTCTATTCACTGCGCCACCTAGCCACACCTGGACTACAATTCTTATGTAGCTAGGCTCTCTCTCCCCCTGTGCATTGGTCATTTCCCCTGAGACCCTACTGTGTTCTGATCCTATGGTCAGATATTGATTTTATCCTTCATTAGACACAAAATAGGGTTTACAATTCTAAGGCCTAAATAGGAACTAAATAAAATAGCCTTTATTCCAGAGGGCAAAGGACCTGGGATTAAAACCAAGAATTACCTACCCAGCAAAACTGAGTATCTTGTTTCAGGGGAAAATATGGTCATTCCATGGAATAGAGGACTTTCAAGCATTCTTGAGGAAAAACCAGAGTTGAATAGAAAATTTGACATTCAGACACATGAAGCAAGAGATACTTGAGAAGGTAAACAGTGAAAAGAAATCACTATGAACTTATCAAAGTTGAACTATTTATATTCCTACATGGAAAAACAATAACAGTGACTGATGAAACCTTTCTAAGTATGAAAATAATTGAAGAAGGGTATACGGGCATATGAATACATATGTGAATGTGTGTATATATGTTTACAGGTATACATGGATAGAGGGCACAGGTCGAATTTGGTGGGAAGGGATGATACTTAAGGGGTGAAGTTAAGAGGTGAGAGAGGAATGTGGCAAGAGGAGATGGGGGGAGATAAGGGTGGGGGTAAACTATCTCGTGTAGAAGAGGCAAGGGGAAGTAGTCATAGGGGAGGGGAAGAACAGGAAGGCAAAAAGGCAAAACCATATTCTCATTGAATTTGGCTCAGGGAGAGAATGACATACATACTAAATGGGATATCTCACCCTGCAGAAGAGTACGGGGGAGGGGATGAGAGTGGGGAAGATGAAAGGGAGGGCATGCTGGGGGGAGGGGAGGTTGGAGGCACCCACTGTTGAAGAGGGACAGGATCAAAGTAGGGAATGGACCAGGTGGGGGGTGGGATGGGTGGGAGCGAAATATAGTCAGTCTTTTACAATATATCTACTATGGTTTTGCATAGGTATACATGTACAACATATACTGAATTGTTTTATCTTCCCAGTGGGAGTGGGTGACAAGCGATGAAGGGAATGGATCTGGAATTCGAAGTTTTAAAATTAAATGTTTCAAATATATATAAATACTATTATTAATACTATTTTGCATGTAACTGGGAGATAAGATGTGCAGGCACTGGGGCACAGAGATTCACCTTGCCCTAATGGAAAAGTCGAAGAAGGTATGGGAGAAGATATGGGAGAGAGCAGATTGGATGAGGGGATATCCTGCGGGACTGCTATTCTGGGGTAGTGGGTAGGGAAAAAATGGAGAAAAAATTGTAACTCAAAATCTGGCAGAAATGAATGATGTAAACCAGAAGTTAAAGCATTTGGGAAAAAAATATAATGAAATTTATATACAGTAATGATTATAAGCACTAATTATAAGATATAATTATACTTATGCTATAATTATATATGTTTTATACTTATAAAATAACTTTAAAAAAAGAATGAAGCCCACAAAACTAAAACAATGAATTGTGGGACAAACCCTCAGATTTTATGGCATTGGATATTAACCCACCCACCAGGAGGCATCACAATCATGTTCAAATGTCAACACTAAAGGTCAGTGTTGCCAACTCAGTTGTAAAATATTCAATGGGGGTGGGGTGGTGTGGAATTCAACAGAGGGATAAAATTCCTCTCAAATATTGGGGCATGCATCTCAGTTCTAGCAAGTTATAGTACACAAATATACTTGTGGCAGGTGCTGGAATATTTGCTCCTTTCTTTATGCATTCCCAACTGCCTAAATGAGGAAGATAAAGTGCTACTCCAAAGGATAAGCATGATGATGGGCTGGGTTGGTTGCTGTGAAAGACTGAAGAAGAGGAAATGCTTTTGGGGGAAAGCAATGAAAAACCAGAGTTAACTCTAAGGGAGCTATATATTTTCCCCCTTTTCTTGCATCACGGAGATGACATAAGAAGACAAGAGGGAACTATAGGTCCATCCTGGCCTCATCTGGGAAATTAATGGACTGTGGGTTATAGAGTCATGAAGATCAGCAGGAAGTCAGAATGAGAAAAAAGAGAAATTCTATTATCCCATTGATCTTCCCTTTGAGCAGTAGGGAGCATGGGCCAAGACAGAACTTGAGCAGATAGATTCAGCTAGAGAAGTCATTGTACTCAAGTCAATGACTGAGAATTACATGTATTGGTGTGTGCTCATTCAAGAATTTCTGCTTTGTTTCTTCCTCTAAAAAAAATCACTTGTTTTTCTATTTTCTGCATTTTGAGCCATGAGCTTACAAGTGGGAGGCAGACCTCAGATTGCTAGGGAAGTACTGCTCTTATGCTTTCCCAGGTTTCTGATTTAGGGATGTGAACTAAGAAAAAGAATACACCTTTTAATATGTACCTGGGCATTTTGTATCATGAGAAAAATAGCTAATATTTATATAATGCTTTAAGGTTTGAAAAGCTTTTTACATACATTATCTCATTTTATCATAATAACAACCTTGTGGGAGAGATGCCACTGTTTGCATTTTATAGCTATAGGAAGGGAGACTGAAAGAGCTTATGTTATTTTCCTGAGAGTTACAGAGCTAATAACTGTCACAAGCATTATTTGAGTTCAGTTCCTCCTGACTCCTAGGTCCAATGTTCTTTCTGCTATGCCAACCTAGATGAAAGTGTCTGATGCTGGTGTTACATGCTCTTAACATTTAGCCTTCATGGGCTACATACTTGAGAAAATGGTGGTGGCCACCCCTGTGGAGCTGGTATTATGTAGTGGTAAGAGCTTTGGATTTGAAGTCAGAAGATCTGAGTTCAATTTCTTAGCTATGCTATTTATGCTATGTAACTTTCTTCTATTTTGTGGCCGATAAGATGTCTTCTAGCTCTTAGATCCCCTATTCCTTCCCAGACCAGCTGGTATACCTTTGAGGCATAATTACTGGTAGCAGAAGGTACCTCAAAATGTCACTGTGACTGTGTTTTTCCCATACCTCTCTTTGTTTGATCACTTGTTGCTAAGCTCATTTTTTTCCCCCTGAAAATCTTCCAAGATTCTTCTGTAGATTTTCATTGCTCCTGACTTGGGCTCAGGTCAGCAATCAACAGTATAGGGGAAACTGAGACAATTTGTAAAAGAAAATATTATCTTAGATTGTTGCTAGTAGTAACTCGGTTGCTGAAGTAACACTGCATGCAAATCAAATCCGTTTTTCTTTCCCTGTGGGAAAGAGAATGAAACTTAAACTTTTCCATTCTTCTCATAAGAAAAACAACAGAAAAATGTTAGGGTAAACTAAAAGGAAAACCTTCTAGGATCAGAGGGACAGGGGGTGTGCTGGTAAATGTTTAACAACTAGGCTAAAACAAACAAACAAAATACAACAATATATGCACATAAACTTTTAAAGTTAAATATGAATTATTAGCCTTTTCTCCATCACTTTATTAATCTAGACAATTAGCAAAACAATAAATCAAGTCCTGATTTGTAGGGTTTGCTGATTTCCAAGGTGTAAATGCTCACACTGAAAACTGAATTCCAACACACATGTAGGAGGGTCCCAAGTCTTTTGGTTTTCTTTTTTTCCTTTTTAATGCTTCCCTAACATAAGGATGACTTATCTTTATGGAGAAAAAGAAAACAAAATATCTTAGCCCATTAGAATGCTGTGGTCTCTTCAAGACTCAGCTTAAACCACTTTGGGTGGGAGGATGTTTCACAGACAACATGGGAGGCACTGGAGTTTTTGGATTCCAGTTTCTGAGGTTCACTCTTGATCTGGTCAGGCAGGAAGGACAGGAAGCCAGCTTCAGAAGGGTTAACAGTCTTACTTTATTTTACTCTAGTCTTCTCAAAGAGGTCACTGATAATGGGAGCACCAACTCCTACAGCATTCCCTAATCATCCTTCACTCAGGGGTGGGTGAGAAAGGGGGGCAACTAACCCTACATCTCGATGGGGTCAATTGAGACAGCCACAGTTTGTGCACTCCCCTAAATCCGCTCAAGCCTCAGTGGGGGCCAGTTGAAGCAAGTACATGCATTCCTCTATGCATTACCCAAATCCCAAATGGGTTCCCCCTTGGATTCCCCTATGGATTCCCCATGGTTTTCCCTGTGGTTTTCCCTACTCACTGACCAGTGCCTGCTTGCTCTGTGGGGCAACAAACAAATAAGTCATCTTGCCAACGTTAAGTCACAGGTTATCTTTAACAATATTGTCATTCAGTGCAAGCATAGTAAATATCACATTATGTCATCCCATATCTCGTGCACAGTCTCAGGACTGCTTATCTCTATGATTCTAGGAATTACTGTCTAGGATCCTTGGGGCTATTCTGGGAGTTATTATCTAATACCTGGAAACTAGACATTGCCATGGCCATGGATACTGAGAAACTAAATTCTAAAAACGATAAAATACTCCTTACATACAGAGGACTTTTCCAGTTCCCCTAGCTGCTAGTGCCTGCCCCTTTGTTTTTTTTTTCTCTGTATGAATTGTGCAAGTACCTATTTCGGTCCAGGTTGGCTTCCCTATTAAAATGGAAGTTCCTTGAGAGAGGAACTATTTAAAAAAATTTTCTTTTTAGCCTTAGCATTTAGTAAAGTGCCTGATACATTTGCTGTGGTTATTCAGTCCTGTCTGATTCTTCCTGTGACCCAGTAAACCTTATCACGAAAATAATGACCACAGGTTTTTTGGGTAAAGATACTGGAGTAGTTTGCCATTTCTTTCTCTAGCTCATTTTACAGATAAGGTAACTGAGACAGACAGGGTTCAGTGACTTGCCCAGGGTCACACAGTTAGGAAGTGACTGAAGTTGGATTTGAACTCAGGTGTCCCTGACTCAAGGTCCAGTGCCCTATCCACTGAGTCACCTAGCTATCTTGATATCTGAACATAGCTACTTGATACATAGGGAGCTGTTAATCAATGCTTGTTGATTGATTGATAATTGATCAGGGACAGAATAAAACACATTAAAACCTTCTCATTGTCTAATATAAAGCAGCTTAGATAGGGAGAAAGGATGGTTATGTGACTGAAATATGGAGAATTCATAGCTGGCAATTGAAAGATGATTTACAGCAAGTGAGCCTGAAACCAGTGGGAATCCACAAACCCCAGGAAGATTTTAATACCAAGCTTAGAATCACTATGTTACCCAGGAACATTTTCAACTATCTGTATGGAAGATTCCTAAAGGGAAAGGAAAGGATCAATGATTGTGTGTGTGTGTGTGTGTGTGTGTGTGTGTGTGTGTGTATAAATTTGTGTATATATACACACACAAATATATATATATTTATATTTAATTTATTAATATTAAATATATACACACATATGTAGATACATGGGTTTTAGGTATTTATCTGATTAACAGGGTTTGGTTTTCAGGGAAAATTTCCCCCCTATAATAAAAGAAGCGAGAAAGATAAGCTTATCTCTACCTCAATTGAAATTTCCTTATCACCCAACTCTGGTTTTCCCCTCCAGCTCCCACCCCCAACTGCTGTGTATTTAACGCCTGTGAGTAGGAATTGGTTGATTCTTTGCATTCAAACCTTTATTGCCTATCAAAGGGCCTAGTAAGTGGTGGGTACTTAATATTTGTTTGTGGAATGCCTAATGTGCTATGCTTTGCATATCTATACATATTGGTAATTTTTTTGGCCTTCTCAATGGGGAGGGGAAGGGAAAGAATTTGAACTAAAAATACATTTGAATTTAAAAAATTAAATGCTTGTTGATTAAGTGACTTACAGTTTGGATCATGTGTCCATGGTAGACTACTGTCACCTGTTGGCAGAATTCCTCAATTATGGGAGAAATAACTAAAAAGGAGGGGAAAAAAACCTCCTAGCCTCTTTGATGCAGAAACTGCAAAACCAAAGTTAACAGCATATAGCCAGTGCTAAATTAATATTTCTGTAGTGATGTCAGCAGCTTTGGCAGAGCATCTGCAGAGAATGGAGAGACCCCAGGATCCCAATTGTGTAGCAATGGGAGAGATACTTACTGGATGACAACCCAATTATTGGGGATAGTGACAACCTTGCTCCAGGGACAACACAGAGGGATTATTTGCTGGAATACATTCAGTTATGGAGCCAAAGCGCAGTCATGTGTTGAGTTTGCCTAGGTAATGAAAGAACTAACTGTTGAAAGAAGGGAGGTTGGAAAAGGACAGCCATATTTTCATGTCATGCTCAATAGCAAGGCCACAGGTCTCACAGGTCTCAGCTACAGGTGGCAGGAGCAGCAGTGCCCCCATGCAGACCCAACAGGGTAGGGAATGTGGAGCTGAGAAGTCAGTGCACAAATAGGGAAAATGTTTAGCCTGTTTTTGAGGCTAAATTGCTTCCTGATCAAATAGAAGCCAGGGAGTGAAGGCAAGCTTATTTCACATGGCAACAGAACCCCTACTGATGATGGTGATTTTTATATTGACTGTCTGGGTTATGGAGAAATTAGACTGAATGCCATTCTGGAGGATTATCTATGTAGCAGAGTAATAATACTATTTTGTAGATATAATACAATAATTTGGAATTATTTGAACTACTGGACCAAAAGAGTGGTGATTAACAAATGTCTGTCCCCTGGAGGGTAGTCAATAATGGACTGTCCTAGGGCTCCATCTTTGTAGAGCATCTGCAGAGAATGGAGATTTAAAAAATATTTTTATCAATGTAACCTATTTGTCAATTGAATCCATGACCTTGACATGATAGGAGCAGGTAGAATTTGGGGGGTTCTCCCACATATAATCTCATTGACCCGGACCCAGAGATACTCTGGAGACATTGGTACTTGGCTCATGTTTTCCACAAAATCTCTCTGATTTTGGCCCTACTCATTGAAACCCTAGGAATCTCAGTTTCTGGTTTATTTTGCTTATCACTGAAAAAAAACTTTCAGTTACCTTTGGAGCACTCAAGGCTAACAAACACTGAATACAAGACAGCTTTTAATTGACCTGACAAAAAGCACAGAACAGGCTCAGTGACCAAGATCCTTAATCCTTAGGAAAACTGCATCCTTTTCTGGAGGACATCTCTACCTCTACCTCTGGTAGTTCCCATCTTCCTCTAGGAACTCACCATCCATGACTCAGGACACAAAAGGATAGATCTGGGTTACTCCTTGGGTTTCTGCTTTATCCATAGAATTACAGGACCAGTGATTTGGAGCTGGAAGAAACTTAGAGATCATCTATTTCAAACCTTTACTTTTATTCAGGAGGGAACACAGTCTCAGAGAGGTTAATGACTTGACCGAGGTCACAAATAATATGTGGCAGAGATTTGAACCTTGGTCCATTGATTCTAAATCCATCATACCATGTTGCATTCTCTTCTTCCCGTTCAGAGATGTGTAGATGGTGTAACCTATAGGCTTTTATCTGGGTTTAACTGGACTTGGCCATCTCTATCTTCTTTCTTGCCTTCTGTCATTCAGATTCCAAATGTCTTCCTTCTCTCATTGAGGTTTTGAACCAGTTGTGTCTTGTTCTCATTGAGCTCCATCTCTCTTGGCTCTGACCATCTTTCCTCTCTGTTTCTATTTTTGCTTCTCTCTTTGGTGCCTCCCCCTTCTCTTTTTTGCACTGAATTCATCTTTTAAAAGCCAACTCTACCTCCACTTTCTCTGGAAGACCTTCCCTGATTTATTTTTAAACTTCATAAAAGTCTTTGTCCTAAATGCACTTCTAGAGAAACTATGCTGTTATTTGTTGAAGGCGGGGGGAGGTTGGGGGGGAGGAAGGAAAAGAAAGGAGAAAGGTCAACAGCCTTTGTAGTTTTCTCCAATTAGTTCATCCCTTGTCATTTACATAAACAAAGGAACATGATGGGAGGGGTTAAAAGATAGTGTCCTTACCAGTTTCATTTAGTACTTTTTTTTTCAGTTTGAATAAATAGAGTCATGAGAATATTTGCCTAGCTAGGTGGTAATAAAATGACATGAGACTACAAGGGATCTCTTACTGAAAAACATATGACAGTTAGATTTGAGGGACCTAGAAATCACAGCAGGAAAAAAAATAATTCAGAAGAGTGCAAAGAGCATCTTGGTTTGGACACTTGTTATCTTCTATGAACAATCTGGATTAAGGGAAGAGATTCATTGCCATTATTAGCAGAAGAATTGTATCACTATTAACTGAGAGAGCTCATTAAGGAGAGCCTCCTTCCCCCTTTCAGGAGAGAGTCTTGTTAACCAAAGTGTCTGAGAGGTAACACCTCACCTGAAGACCATAACTGAAGCAAAGTGTTTGTGTGTTGGGGGTGGAATAAGGCTGAAAAAGTTGTTTCCCTCCTCCACAGGGAGAGGCTTACTAATCATAGTATTCCTAGTATTTGGTGAATAGACCATTAGGTAACCTTGAAGATAACTGGATAGATAAAGATCAGTTGGAACAGAGAACTTATGTCCACCACAGAGCAACAGAAAATGATATCCAATAGGGAGCAGACCTAGCAGAGAACATTTATTTGGTGATATTACCAGGAGACATCAGAAGCTTTTCAATGTTAAAAGCTTACCATTTCTCTCTGTCTATGTTCTCTAGCTGCATACGTTCTTGGCATGTGTGTCCCTCCACATAAGTGCCTTGGTTATATGTGTTCTTCATGTATATAAGGCCATAAATGAACCTATGCAAACCTACTTTTTCCAGCTAAAAGTATATATTTGAGGAAGAGCAAGTTTGGGATTTATTAGAGATTTTTCTGGTGTTACATTATTGCTATGCCCTTTCAATAAACCTTTTCTGTGAACTAAATTTGTTTTTTAGCTGACTATTAAGAGTAAACATAGATGGGTGTTTGGAGAGGATTTGAATTCACAATGTCCCTCCTGATGTTGTTGGTCCTCTTCGAGACTGAAGGATGAACAACAATTTGGATTCACAATGTCTAGAATCTGGGATAGTTTTCTGGGGGCTTTGGGTGTTATATAGTTAGGTGATAGCAACAGAACCTGTGATTTCACTCGTAAAGGAACTCACTGGCGAGGAAACTCCCTCTACCAATTTAGATGGGCACTTTCCTTTACAACTTACAGTTTTTAAAAATTACCTGGAGCACTGAGGGGTTCTATGGTTGGCCAAGAGTCACACAGCCCCTATGTGTCAGAGGAAGGACTTGAACAAAGGGTCTTCCTGACTCTGAGGCCAATTCTCTCTCCATCATACCATACTACATGTAATATGGGTACTGTGTGTTTGTGTGTATGTGTATACATACATACACATTTGTGCATATGTAAATATATATGTATACCTATATGCAAATGTATCTATATATATGTGCATAGGTGTGTGTATATATAATACATACATGCACACATACATACATGTGTGTGTATGTATATGTCCCTTATCCCCTTAGTTGATTCTGAGCTCCATAAGAGCAGGGACTTTGACATAGCTCAGTTTGGCTTCTCCCCCAGCACTTCTATCATATTATTCTTTATTCAGTACATAATTAACGTTTACTATTTTTGCTTTTTTTCCTACATTGATAGAAACATAATGTCCAGAACAAAGGAGGTTGTAGTCCTGCCCTGATCAGACCAAATTCGTGTTCAATTCTAGGCATCACATTATTGGCACTGTGCTAAGCACTTTTACAAATATTATTTCATTTGGTTCTCACAACAATTTGGGGAGATAGGTTCTGTTATTACCTTCACTTCACAGATGGGGAAATTGAGGCAAACAGAGGTTGTTTTTTTATTGTTTTTTTTTTTTTAAGTAACCTACTCACAGTGACACAGTTAGTAAGTATCTGAGGCCAGATTTTAAAAGGAACATTGGCAAGTTGAAACTCACCCAGAGGAGGGCTGCCAGGCTGAAAAGAGAACTTTGAACTCATGTCAAAAGAGGATTCATTGAAGGAACTTGATATGTTTAACCTCAAGAATAAAAGAATTTGGGTGGAGGGGAAGAAAGAATGAAGAAGGATGATAGAATGGAAAGAATACTTTCTAAACTGAGGACTTAGGTTCAAATCCTTCTGATGCTTTCTACTTGTGTGATCCAGGGCAAGTCATTTAACCTCTTTGGGCCTAGTTTCCTCGTATGTAAAATGGAATCCATGTTCTCTGACTTCAAATACTGTGCTCAACACCAGTTGGGGTCAAACTTAAACAGAAATGAGTCCCACTAATCCATACATAAATATTACTAAGGGCCACATATTGACTTAGTTTTAAAATGTAATGTTATCTATGCTTTATTGTATTTTGTATATATTTTGTTCAGTATTTCCCAACTAAATTTTAATTTGGTTTGGACTGCACTTAGGAATGTTGTGGGCCTGGGGTTTGATATCTCTGCTATGTGCCATGCAGGGGTTATTCTTAAAGAATATTTCTGTGATTTTCCACTGGAACTATGGTTGAAGTTATAAACAGGCACCCTTTGACTTCATCAGAGAATGTTCACCCTCAATGATTGGCTACTATTTGCATGTGTATGAATGAAATCATATAAATCAGGGTAAATGAAAGTTTGTGATGAATACTTATGCAGAGTTTCCCCAAAGTCTTAGTGCCATATTAAGCTTCAATCAATTTAAATAAAATGCCTTTAATCGCCTTAAACAAAATGGCAGGAAGACTTAGGAAGACACTCTCCATATCAAGAAAATTTTTTCATAATAGGCATTTTTCTCAGATACAGCTCACAATCCCTTGGTACCCCTTTGTAGAAACACAACCTTTTTTGTGGGAAAAAAGAAAAGAAAAAGAAATCACCTAGTGTACAACCTTCTGCTGATGGGTTGATGAACTATAATGGATATGTTTATTGGTAGTTCTGATCTCTTTCCCCTTTGATCTCACATGTGTGTTAAGGAGTGTTGTCTGCTAATCTTCATTCTTATAAGTCTTAAGATGCCATGGTCTCCCATCGATGGGGTCCTTGCCAGCTGCTGCCAGTTGTGATTCTCCTTTTAGATTTTTGTTGAACATTTATCTTACCACTGCCTGGATTGACCACTAGATCATAGCTTTTGCTTTGGCCTCACATCCATAATTGGAATAAGAGCCTCCTAGGCAGGGATGTGTTGGAACTAACTTCTTAAACTTTCAGTGTAAGCATTTATACCTTGGAAATCTACAAATGCTACAAACCAGGACTTGATTTATTGTTTTATTGATTTTCCAGATTCAAAGAGATAGATAATATGTTAATAATTCAGATTAAACTTAAAAATGTATTGTGAGTACAACCACCCCTCCCAGCGCTGTTTATAAAATATTTACCAGCATACCAGTTCTCCTAGCTGTGCACCGACGCCCACCCTTTCCTTCCTTGTATCTTTGGTCCAGACTTGAAGGATTTTTGCTAGATTTTTACTTCTCTCTTCAGACTAAACTACATGCCATTCTGTGACTGCCCACACCATGGCCATTAGGTTTTTTATTTCGACACACTGCAAGTAGGCCTTTATTGGGTAATTAAGCTTATAATAATGGCACCTGCAATACACTTCTGCACTGATTTTCATGGGTTACCTGGGTATGGGAGGATGGGTAATTATTTTAACCAACTACAGGCATCTATGCAGAGACCCTGACTTTTCCAGGAAGGGCCCTAAACATAAACTCTTCAGGCTTATTTATGTCCAGTGGGGTTTCTGAACTGGGGTGTGAAATGGCTCCTCAGGGCTTCCCAGCACTTGTAATAGTTTCCATCCAAACAGTTGCATGTCTTGAGACCCCACTTGGTGACAGCCAGACTGAGGGAAGTTTCAAACATAAATGCCTGGAGGAAATGAAGAAAAAATAGGGTAGAGACAAGGGTAAATATCAACAATAGAAGTCTAAGGTATAGGAAAATAATAAAATAGCTAGCATTTCTATAGAACTTTAGGGTTTCCAAAGTGTTTTACAACTATTATCTCATTTTTATTCTCAAAATAATCCTGGAAGGGAGATGTTATTATTAATCCCATTTTTACAGATAAGAAACCCAAGGCAGAGAATATGTGATTTGCCTAGGATTGCAAAGCTAGTAAGCATCTTAGGATTTGAACTGAGGTCTTCCTGACTCTTGGCTCAGTGCTCTAGTCCAGTGGTGACAAACTCAAACAGAAAAAGGGGCCCCTAAACTATATATAAGGATCTTTGAGGGTATCATATTGACTCAGAAAACCACATATTAACATTATCTATGTTCTATTGTATTTTTACTTATTTTGTTAAATATTTTCCAATTACATTTTTATCTAGTTCATGCTATCATTACAGACTGTGAGGTATGTTTAATACCTCTGCTCTTGTCCCAGTACCACCTAGATGCTATTATCTGATTTGGTGTCTAAAACAGGAATTCTTAATCATGAACTTGGCTTTTAAGCTTCAATTAATTTAAATAAAATGACTTCAATCGCCATAAATAAAATGGCAGGAAGACTTAGGAAGACACTCTCCATATCAAGAAAATATTTTCATAGTAGGCATTTCTTTCTCAGATACAGCTCACAATCTCTTGGTACCCCTATGAAGAAATACAACCCCTTTTGTGGGAAAAAAGAAAAGAAAAATAAATCACATCTTTATTTTAAATATTTTCAATGACCTCTCACTGAAATTTAGCATTTCCTTTGATTTTGGATGGAGGCAACAAGCCATTATTCTGAGAAAGGGTTCTTCAACTTCACCAGGTGGCCAAAGGGGTCCATTCCACAAAATATAAGTATCTCTGGTATAGAAGGACATTTTACTAGCTGCTTCACTGTACTGTTGATGTGTGTCAGGGGAAGAAGTACAAATGACAGCTCCAATCTTGACCAAGCCCTGAATTATAAAGTCAGGGAGGACAGGGTAGGCTAGGCACTTCTTGTTCAGTCATTTCAATTGTGTCTTACTCTAACATGATGCCATCTGAGGTTTTCTTGGTGAAGATATCAAAGTTGTTTGCCATTTCCTTCTTTAGCTCATTTTACAGATGAGGAAACTGAGGCAAACAGGATTAAGTGACTTCCTAGGGTCACATAGCTAGTAAGTGTCTGATTTAACTCAGGAAGATGACTCCAGGTCTGGCACTCTGTCCACTGCAGCTACCTCAAGGGTAGAAGAGCCTTACACAAAATGTTGGTCACTAATCTCTACCCTAATATATTTAGTACACTCCTATGACCCCTGATTACCTAGGGCATTCCATGGTGATGCTCTCCCTGAAGAGATCCCCCCTGAAAATTTTTTTTTTCCTGAGACCCATTGTCTTACCACCTTGATGTCTGATAAATAACAGTTAACTAATTATTAAGCCATAGGTGCTCATGGTAACTGTGTTATCTTTATCAGGTATAGGCAGAGACTGTCTAAGGACTATATAATCTGAGGGAATGACTTAAATGGTGAGAAGTTCAGATGTCCTAGTAGATTTCAGGAAGGAGATGGGGCATAAGCAGAGGTGTGCTAGAACCAGCTTGAAGGGGCTAAGCCAGTTGCTAAATTTTCAGTGTGAGCATTTAACACCTTAGAAATCAACAAATGTTATAAATCAGGGCTTGATTTTTGTTTTGTTGGATGTCTAGAATTAAGAAAGTGATGGAGAAGATGTTAATAATGAAGGATAAACTTAAACATATTTCTTGTGTACATCCCTTCCACTGAGAGCTGCTTGTTAAACATTTACAAGCACACCCTGTACCTGCCACTTTGTGGTATCCCTCAGATCGTTCTGCATAGGACACAAATATCCTGGGGCAGTGTAAAGGAAGCACTGAATTAGGACTCAGAATCCTGGCTCTAATACTCTCTAGCCATATGATCTTGGGAAAGTTACTTTCCCTTTTCTGGCCTTCTGGAAAATAAGGCAGCACCGTACAGAGGGCAATGCATTTGGAGTCACAAAGACGTGGATTCAAATCCTGTATCAGACTCTTATGTTAGCTGTTTGCCTGGGCAAGTCATTAGCCTGTTTCCTCATCTGTAAAATAGAGGGGGAGGCCTTTAAAGTCCTGTCTGGCTTGATACCTATGAGTTTGTGATGCTGATAGGCAAGATAGTCACCCAGATAACGAGGTGACTTCTTAGGTCCCATCCAGTATTGACATTCTAGGACCCTATAGCTTTTATCTCTCTACCCCAGCCCCAAGGACTGAGTTTGGGTTTAGCTCAGTATCTGAATCCTAATGACAGATTTCATGGCTCAGTTCACTTGCAAAGTGAATAAGTTGTCAAGAAAGGCTTATTGTTGTTTTTGAAAATCAGGTGGCATTTAACTTACTGTTCTGTTCTCTTTTTTTAAAGCCAATTTTTAAAGCATATAACTTAGAATAAACTTAGATCTTATGATCAATAGACCCTGCCTGCAAAATATAATAAAACCAAGGATGGCAGCCTACTATTGCAATTATATTCCAATGGAATATTCGGAGCACAGCATACAGGAAATGCAGAACCGATTTTAAGAACCAATCAGTTTCTTTCTACTCCAGATGAGAAAGAAAAGCAATGCAGATGAAAATGTGGTTCATTAGCTCAGGTTTAGATGAGGCAGGAGCTTCTGGATTCTCCCTGGTTCAAAAGTATAGCCAACAGGTACTATTTTGCCTCACTATAGTCCTGGTCCTGGGAGCTTGCTTTGCCCTAAAAAAAGGCAGGGAGAGAGAGAAAAGACTTGGACAGACTAAGTGCTCTGGGCCATGGGGAGGGGTGAGGAAGTTAAAAGAGACCTTTGATTTAGCATTAGTTCTCTTTCTCTATGTCCTCAACAAATAAAGTGGTGGAGTTCAGTTTAAGCTGGGAAAAGTTTCATATTCTTTTACAATGCAGCCCTTTTAAAATGTATGGATCCTTATTTCTGCATGATTGGAGATAAGAAGCTGTATTTCTGGGGCCTGAGGGGTGTTAGCAATAACTTAACTGGTTTGATAAAATATGATTTCTTTATAATGGAAACCAGCCCACCAGATTAATAGCTATCTATCCTATCTATCATCATGTATAGTATAATAATAAGTAACATTTATAGCACTTTAAAATTTGCAAAGATATAAATACATACATACACACATCTAGGTGTATAGACATAACACATACATACTGTCAGGATCTAAGATCACCCCTCTCTTTTTAGAAACCCTGTTTTCTAGAGCTAAGGCCCAGCAAGCAAGCTATGCCCTGAGCTTGGCATGACAAAAGTAATTTGTGCTCAGCCTCTGGATGAACTCTGCTGCAACTAAGTCACAGAACTGATGGTCCCTGAGCTTGGGCAAGCACCAACAGAGCCAGACATGAAGCCCTGAGATGAATGGGCTTTTGTCACTAGACAATCCTGTCTCGCTGTTGCTATTGTGACTCTCCACCATTGCTACACTACACTGTTTAATTCTTTGTCTAGCCGTAAATATATGAATCAAGGTTTATTCTCACTGCCTTGGGTCTCCTATGAGAGGGGGTCCTGAGACATGTGTCTAATCTCTGTCCCACAATGAAATAAAGAAAGCTTTCTGCTTTTAACCTGTGTGAGCTCTTTGGTATTTTTTTGGAGTTAATAGTGGCTGCAAAACCTCTGTGACTTTTTGGTCATTAGTGACAAGAGTTGACAAAACATACATATACATATGCATATACATATGTGTGTGCAATATAAATATTCCTTGTGTATGTGTGTGCACACACATATATGTATATAATGTATATAGTATATATAATATATTATGTGTAATATATTGTGTATAATATATTGTGTATAATATAATATAATAACATAAGTATATCATACACACACACACACATATATATAAAATTTGACCTTCATGACAGCCTTGTGAGATAGGCATTATTAAAGTCCATTTTAAAGATGAGAAAATTGAAATTCAGAGTGGTTAAATTACTTGCCCAATGTCAAAGAACTAAAATATTATGGAGGCAAGATTTGAACTGAGATCTGTTCTAACTTCAAGGCCAGTTCCCTATCGGCTATATCACCTAGCAAGGGTCTCCCAGTATGATGATCTCAAATTGTTACCTATATCTCTGAGCCAGTTGCTATCATCCTATCCACACCCCTACAAATGGTTCTGCCTACTCTAGGTTTGTTGGGATTCTCAGCAGGAAGGCCAATCCTCTCCTGATTTGAGACTATAATCAGCCACAATTCTGCTCCTTTCTCCCCTCCTCACACCCTCCCTCACCATCTTTTAGGGGTTTGTTGTCTGGTTCCCCATTTTATTTTATTTTTCATTTTTATATTCCCTCTTTTGCTCACTCCTCACTTCCCATTTAAAATTTAAAATATAAAAAAAAAGAAAATTTCTGCAGTATATATGTGTAAACAAATTTCCACATTGTTCATATCTGAAAATTTGTCTTACTCTTCTCCTGGTATGGAAACAAGATTAAAGGAAGGAAAAATGAGACCTGACATAGCCCTTATTTCCTCTTTTGTTTCTACTCCATGGCAAAACAAAGAGGTAGAAGTGTGTCCAACCCTTCACTTTGCATATATGTCATATAGAGCCTTTTTATATACATATATACAACTTTATACACATATCAAGCATGCACAAATAAATATCAATCAATAAACAATTTATTAAGTGCCTACTATGTGCTAAGTACCAGCAATACAGAAAGAGGCAAAAGACAGTGCAAATAAATATATACAAAGCAAGCTATATAAACAGAGCAAATAGAAAATAAACAGAAGAAAGATACTGGAATTAAGAGCAGTTGGAGAATAGTAGAAGATGCGATTTTAGTTGGAACTTAAAGGGAGTCAGGGGAGTCAGTAAATAGAGGTGAGGAGGGAAGGCATTCTAGGCATGCTGGACAGCCAGAGAAAATAGCTCATGGAATGGTTAATAGGTCAGTGTCACTGAATCAAAGAGTACATGTTGGCAAGTATAACATAAGAAGACAGACAGACAGACACATGCACATGCACGTGTGTGTGTGTACATGCATATACATATTGATCTTTTTAGTAGGTAAAATAGGCCTTTTTCGGCTTCTTTTCTTACTTAGCCTTAATCACAGAATGGGTGTTGCCTCAGACAAATTGAGACTTGGGAAAAACCTCATAAAGAATATAAATTTCCTCAAATGAGCTCTGGAAACCAGGAATTGATAAAGCCATTAGGGTTCAAATGGAACTACTTGACCATGGCTTAAGCTCCAAATCACTCTGCCTCCCATTGGCCAATAACAGGTCCCAGCCCAAGCTTCTGCTGGTCATTGTCTAGGTTTTGATTGATCAAAGTGAGTGTAAATAGCAGTTGTTTCTGTTTTGGCCAGAAACCCTGAGGGTCTTCCCCTCTCATTTTTTTTTTTTTTTTGAGTAGGTAAAAGAGGCCATTTTTTGGCCTCATTTCTTAGCTAGCCTTAATCACTGAATGGTGTTGCCTCAGACAAACTGAGACCTGGGAAAGATTTTAGCTGAAAAAGGCCAAGATCTTCCATTGCATTCAAGGCCATCTCCAGTCATCCTGATCTATATCTTGCTACTGGACCCAGGTGGCTCTAGAGAGAGTGAGGCTGGTGACTTCGAATACCCCTGATTCACTTAAATTCAATTCACTTGCCAGTCAAGACATCACCTTCCTGATGTCATTGGTCCTCTTTGAGAATGAAGGACAAACAATAACATATACATACATATATACACATACACATATATACACATACATACACACGCATACACACACATACATACATACATATACTTGTCTCTAGCACTAGAATATAAGCCTAAGCTTCTGTTGATTTAGTTATTGTTTCATTCATATATTTGTATCCCCAGTTCAATACTTGGCACATGGGAGGCGGATAAGTATTTGTTGATTGCTTGATGATCTCAGAGTTTTGGGGAGATGAACAATGAAGTTAGGGCTCATTGAATGACAATACTGGAATTTAACCTGCTTACCATGGTTCCATCTGCAATTCTCTCTGGCTCCAGCTTGGCCTTGCTTGCCTTTTCAAAGCAATCCCCATCTGGTCCATGAGGTGTCATGGCACTGTGCAGGCTGCCTCCTCCAGGCTGGAATCCTTCTTGCTTTGCCTCATAGTGCCCTTTGATCAATCCCATGAATTCACTCATGCAGTTCCCTAAGGGATTTGAAATTTGTTTTTTTATGACATGAAGGAAAAGAGTTATAGCACTCGAAACTAAAGTCCCAAAAGACTTCGGAGAAGTGCAGGTGGGCCTTAGAAAATGAAGAGAATATTAGGGAGGAAAAGCAATGATAAGACCCTAGCTCTGGAGTTGGAAGAATTGTGTCCAAGTGCCACTTCTGATGCTTTCTGTGTGGCCTTGAGTAAGTCACTTAACTTCTTTTCACCTCATTGTACTGATCTTTAAAATGAAAAGGGTGGACTAGATGACCTCTAGATGTTGAACCTATGATCATAGATTACAGGGCTTCAATCCTGGAACCCAACATTTTACTAAGGTAGGTGTGAATTTGCCCAGGACTTGAGTGTAAGATCTTAAAGAAATGAGGTTAAGCCTAAAGGATATCAGTCTGTGGCAAGAAATTTTGATAAAAATAACATTTGAGCTGTAACTGCTTTTCACACTATTGGTCCAGAAACATTTAAAACTATTGATCTTGAAACTTTCTTCCCCCTTGGCTTCCATGACCCTAAATCTTTGTTGTTCTGCCAAGGTTTTTTGTCTCCTTTGGTTACTACCCATCCTCCACCCCCTTTTCCCCAAATATGGATTTTCACCTACCAACCTTTTGTCCTCAAGTCTCTTCAGTTCTATATCTTCACTCACTCATTATCTTTGTGAACTCATCTGCCTTTATAAGGCTTCAACTATCACCTCAATGGGAATGACTCACAAATCTCCACCTCCACTCCTCCTCTTCTCTAGTCATATATTTTCAGCTTCTTAAAGACATAGCCACCTGTCTATCTTGTCACAATGCTATCTTATTCCTTTATGATTTTGACCTTTCACCTTTGGTGACCACTTTCCTCAAATGGAGGGAAAAAAAGAACAAACAGAAAAGGAAAATAAAAAAAAAAAACCGTAACAACTCGTGGTCCATTATCCTCCCATCCCACCCCAGCTCTCTACAGACAGGAGGCTACAGAAAAGCAGTGAGAATAAAGGACAGTGCCATAGACCCTTGGGAGCATTTAACCACCCAGGAGTCCAGGGAGCCAATGGTTGGGGCACCATGACCTGTTCCTGATGGCCTCCTGAGACAATTTGGTATTTTCATGACTCCAGCCTTTATCAACCTCCTTCTTACCATGATTATTCCATTTTTCTGTCTTGGCCCACATCTTGAGAGCTCCTCTTTGGGTCACAATTCTCCAATATATTTGACCTGATCTGATATTAGGTCTCATTTTTGTCCAACTCTCACTTCAGTCTTAGCTAGCTCAAACTACTTTGGCCAGTTTTATCAACTTTTTGGAAAGTGACTTTGCAGCCCTACTATCACTTACTGTTATTTGATACAAGTTACCCTCAAACCTTTCAATTTAGGCGCCTTTATAGACTTAAAAAATAATAAGGCCCACCCCCCAACACACCCAAAGAACTTTTGTTTATGTGGATTATATCTATCAATATTATATTAGAAACTAAAACATATTGTTATTATGAAAATAGTTTTGACTTCAAGAACTCCTTGAAAGGGTCTCAGAGACCCCCTGGGGACTCCTGGACCACACTTTGAGAACCTCTGCTTTACACCTGTGCTCTTTCCCCTGTGTTTGCAGCTATAAAAAAGGAACCACAATCAGCATTATCTTTCTTTTTTTTTTGAGTGCAATTGGGGTTAAGTGACTTGCCCAAGGTCACCCGGCTAGTTTTTTGTGTTAAGTGTCTGAGGTCAGATTTGAACTGAGGTCCTCCTGCCTCCAGGGTCAGTGCTCTATTCACTGCACCACCTAGCCGCCCCACTTAACATTATCTTCAGAAGTCCCAGCCCTGCTCTCCTCAAGCCCATTCCCAGAAGCCTATTAGCTAAGAATGAAAAAGGACAAATGCAATTTCTCTTTTTATAAACTGTAGGTAAATAATTGAAGGTTTCTTTTGCTAGCCAGGTTTAAAAGCTAGAGAAAAGGCATTTGCAAGGGCTTTTTGTTAGCAGGCTCTATATATGTATTGGATGAACTTTTAATTAAAAGAAAATGTTCAGGGTGAGTTTGAAAGTTGAGTTCTATTAAAACCTTTGTAAGAAGGTCTGGGGGCGGCTAGGTGGCGCAGTGAGTAAGAGCGCTGGCCTCGGAGTTGGGATGACCCGAGATCGAATCCAGCCTCAGAAAATGAGCACCCACACACAAATAATGACTAGCGTGTAACCTTGAGCAAGTTACTTAACCCCAATTGCTTATAAAAAAAAAAAAAGAAGGTCTGGCCTCTGGCTTACTTTATGTGATCTTGGGCAATTTCCCTAACTACTCTGGGTCTGTGTTCCCCTATTTGTCAAATGAGGACATTCAACTAGATGGTTTTGAAACCTTCCAGTTTTAAATCTATGAATCCTTGAGTAAATTAGCATGTCTAAAGTTTAGTGAGTCAGGTGCCTAAATGTACTTAGGTGTATGTATTTCTTCAACCTTTACTTTAAATTCTATGCTTCCATGATTTAATGGGTCTATGATTTCATCAGTGTAGGTACTTCATCCTACCAGAGTTTGTAACAATCTCTTTATACATTTTATAAATTCCTCATATAAGAACCACTAGGGGCGGCTAGGTGGTGCAGTAAATAGAGTGAATAGGCCCTGGAGTCAGGAGGACCTGAGTTCAAATCCAGCCTCAGACACTTAACATAAAAACTAGCTGTGTGACCTTGGGCAAGTCACTTAACCCCAATTGCCCTCCAAAAAGCAAAAAAAAAAAAAAAAAAAAAGAACCACTAAATGTGTTGGGGGCTCTCCTTTGATTCTTTTAATATGTTAATGGTACCAGTGTAGTCTTTCTATACATAGTCTTTTCCATTGCCTCTGTTCTAGGCTGAACTTAGCTATTGCAGTGTCTATCCAAGTATATACATACAATATATACATATATACACACTTATCTATATATGGATATAGATAGGTGTGCATATGTGCATATATGTATGTGTGTGTGTGTGTTAGAGAGATAAACTAACTCAATGAATGGATTGCCCACCCAATGGCATATCCTAATCCAGAAGAATGTAAGCCCTTTGAGGTCAGGGAAGGTTTCATTTTTGTCTTTGTGTGCTTAGTTCTTAGCACATAGTAGGCACTTAAATGCCTGTGGGATTGCATCTAGGCAATATAGGTTTTCATTCACCTGGCTTTTCTGTGTGGATTGATCAACTATCTCTTTTGCATAATAATGGATCTCACAGAGGAGGTTTAGTAATATACCAGAGCTTATTGCAGTTACTCTCATGAATGACACATCCAAATAAGAATATTTGGGAAACCTCATTGTCAACATGGAACCCCTTTTCTATCTGGACTCTGTTCAGGACGTTCTCCGTGACACTGGCAGGCACCTCAGGTGAGCATATGTTTCCAGGGCTTATGTCTTGCTTGATGCTCACAGTCAGTGAGTTGAACAAAGTACATCTGTCATAAAATCTTGTATTATTTTAACATATGCGTGGGAGATATCTTATTTGAGGAGAACCTTTAAAGTAGTTGGATTGTATATCATCTTTTAAAACATCGTGATTAGCCATTGTTCTGTTTCACTGTTGGAGAAGAGAACCCTCTTTTTATAGAAGAGGCATCTGCAATTTGCAAGTGAACTTTGACCTTTGCCTAGGTCCATCCTACCTGTGGCGTGTGCTTAATTGCTTGGACACTGAGGCCATCCACTTGGTGGCAGCTTATTCAAACTTAAGTTCTCAAAACTAAGGGGAAATGTATAATACCTGAAGTTTAGCTTTGCAAACCAAACCTAGAAAATGCTAGCCAAAGTCACATCCCCCTTCTCTCTGTGTGAGTCTTAGCAAAGTGCCAAACCATTTTTTTTTGTGCTTGGCTCCACAGCAATTCTGCTTGAGGCCCCGAGGTGATGACTGTGGCAGAACCCGACAGGAGACTGGGAGTATGACAGCCACAGAAGGAAAAGTGAGACTCATCACAACTCCACTCTTTTTTTTTCCCCATAAAGAAGAAATGTCGGAAGTGGAATAAGTTTTCACATAAAATTCCAATGTTTAAAAGGCAGCCTAAGAGGCAGTGTGCATCATGGTTAGAGAGACAACCTAAAACCAAGAAGGTTCAGGTCCCCCTTCTCTGACACTGACTCTGACACTGACTGTATGACTCAAGGCAAATGGCTTCAATCTTGGGGAGCTCTCCAAGAGAGCTGCATTGGAAGAAGAAGTTTCCTTATCTTAATGTTCTCAATGACATTGAGATCCTTCTCACTTTGAAAAAGTACAGACTCTCATAATGGGAAGAGAACTTAAGAGTTCACCTGCTCTCAGTATGTATTCTCTCAATGCTATTCCCCATAAGCGATTATCCAGCCTCCACTTTCTGTGACAAGTGAACTCACTTTCTCCTTATTTGACCCATTTCACCTCTGGTCAATTTCTTAGAAACTTTTTCTTTATCTTGAACTGAAATTTGCCACCCTTTGTCTTCCGTGTATTGGTCCTACTTTTGGTTGCTGGGGCCAAACAGAACTACCTAATTCGTTGTCATATAGAATATGACAACCTTTCAAACATTTGAAGGCAGTGATATTGTTCTCCACTCCCCCAACCCCTCCCCTTAGTTCTAGTTTTATCTTCTCCAGTTTGAAATGCAAAGCCTTCAATAAATGCTCACTTGTCATAGGGCTAAGGGCCCTTTCCTTCTTGTGCACCATCTAGATATACTTCAATTTGTCATTATCCTTTCTGTAATGTACCATTCGGGACTGGACACGAGATTCCAGACGTGGCCTGACTGGGGTAGAGTGACACTGGAATCTTGTCCCAGCGTTCTACTTCTATTAATACAGCCTAGGATTAAATTGGGTTTTTTGGCTGCCACATCACACTGTTGACTCATAAACAGGTTTGCTCCTGGCTCCAATGTGCTCAGGCTCCACTCTTCACTGTTCCAGTGAAGCCTGAAGGTCACCTTCATGGCTTAGTGGGAGAGAAGAGCAAAGCAGAAATTCTGCTCTGTTCTGAATATAAATGTACATGTCAGTGGGTTCAGTGCTAGCATTTTTACATCGCTTTTCACAGATAACAGGAGAGCAGTCCTTGCCTGTCTGATTAATGCTGAATTCAGTTAGCTAAGGTGGTTTCAGGCTACCTAGAGGCAATATTTTTATGGGAATAATTCCCTGCTTCACCCTTAAAATGATATCAAAGTTACATGGCTTTTTGCTTATTGCTATAGCAATATTTTTTGATGTCTATAGTAAAACTCACTTAGAATTAGTGGTTCTGCAGTTGTAGATTTGACTCAATATAGTCTCATGTTTACAAAAGATAATTGAAATCCATTAGAAATTATGGGAGAAATATCTATGGTATCCGCAAGTATGAGAAGCAGCATGGTAGTGGATGAAGTATTTGGAATCAGGAAGACCTGGGTTTGAATCCTGTCTTGCACTCTTACTAGCTGTGTAACCAAGTCACTTAAGAGCTTTCAGCCTCAACTCCCTCATCTGTATAATGGGCCTAATAATAACCCCTGTGTCACAAGGTTTTATAAGGACCACATTCAGTAATGCTAGGTGGTCCAATGGATAGAGTGCCAGTCCTAGAGTCAGGAAGACATGAGTTCAAATCTGGCCTCAGACACTAACTAACTGTATGACCCTGGGCAAGTCATTTAGCCTCTATCTGCCTCAGTTTCCTCCTCTGAAAATGGAGATAATATAATACTTTCCTCACGGGGCTGTTATGTGGATCAAATGAGATAACATTTATGAAGTACTTTGAGAATTTTAAAGTGCTATATTTAAATGTAAGCTACTATGATTATTTTGATACAGAAAGACTGTACTAAAAGCCAAACTTTGTTTCTTATTACCTTTTAGTAGGGCACCAAATTTTATTAAATTCAGACCTGTAAACTTTCATTAGAAAGTTACTGTAAGCTAAACAGATGTGAAATACTGAGTCATTACCCTGAAAGAGACCTTATTTCATTGGGTCCAAGTTCACTAAAGCTCATTCAGACAAAGATCAGTTGAGGGACACTAATTACAATAGGCTAGTAATTGCAGTAGGCTCATAGCCTCCTGCCTTGCTCTGATACTCACAACCAGTAAATATTTATTGAGGTCCTTCTGTATGCTAAATACTGTTAAGGGCTGGAGAATATACTAAACTTAGATAAGGTGCAGTTTTGCCTTTAGGGAACTTATCATCTTGGAGGGGTTTAAGATGCCAGCACAAATACATGATATCATGACAAATAAATTAGAAAGCTGCGAAACAAAATGCTTTATGAGGTCAAAGAGGGACAATTACTATTGACTGAGGGAAGAGGAATCAAGAGGATACTTCATGAAGGTGATGGCTTTGAGTTGGGCTTTAAAAGGATGGGTAGAAATTCAACAGGTTGAGGGAGGGGAAAGGGAAAATAAAAGGCCAGTGCATCTGCCAGAGGCACCTACATCTAACATCAACAAGTCAAATAAAAAACCATTTGCTATGTGCCTACCTTTTGCCTCTCTTGCCTTTGGTGAGGTAGGCACTGGAAAGGACATGACAAAAATCATCAAAAATCACAAGAATCAATTTTTAAAAATCGAGCTAACAAATGGACCATTATTCTTCCTTGCTTCCCCATTTTCAATCTCTCTTCAGGAGACGGAAAGGGAGCAAGAGTCAAGGACAGCACCACCACCACCATTGCTAGCATTTACATAGTGCTTTAAGGTTTGCAAAGTGCTTGTTATGGGAATGGGAATTTAAGATCTTCTCTGCCCCAGGCACTCTGATAGGCTTAAATGCACCAGGAGCCTGTGGTGGGAGGCTTGGTTTTCAGGAATGCCCACACCTTGGTGCTCTGTGATTGGGCAGTGGGTCAAGAGGGCTGTGACATTCTCTGAGCCAGGAGAAGGCTATATAAACCCTGATATGAGGCTTTGTTTTGGGGCTCACTTTGAGAAGAGTTTTGTGATTTGACCAGAAGAGACTCTGGGCAGCTGTTGAGGCCCCTGGCTTTGAAAACCCAGATGTTGATGCTTCCCTCTCTGGTAACTGACTAGGTATGGATGTAATGGTCAGGCAGCTGGAAGCCCTGTCTGCTGATCTGTTTCTCTGTATTTTTTGTCTGCTTGTAACCTCTGTATTCTCTGAAGTTCAGGGTGCTGACCTTTCCCTCCTGAACTAGGGGGATTGAAGCAAGATGTTTGATTAAAGCAAGACTATTAACCCATTTTGAGTTGCTTTCCTTTAGAAAAGCAGATCTAAGAACCTGTGTTGGCAGCCACCCTGGATATCCTAGGGTGCTTACTGCTATAGTGATTTACAAATATTATCTTATTTGATCCTCACAACAACTCTGGGGGTAGGTGCTATTATTATGCATATTTTACAGAGGAGAAAACTAAGGTAGACAGGGGTTAAGCAACTTGCACAGGAACATACAGCTAGGAAGTGTCTGATGCTTAGTAAATGTCCCATCTTCCTTAATCCCAGTGCAGAGCTCTATTCACTGCATCACCTGTAGCCATAGGCTCTTGGAGAGGCAGGGGAATTTGACCATCCAAGATTCCAGAGAGCAGCCATGGGAGCCCTGTGATCTGATACAAATAGTCTCCTGAGACAAGACCTGCTATTCTCATGTTCCCAACATTTCCAGAAAATGGTTAGACTTTAATTCTAAGTGTGCCAGCCTCTCTATTTTTGCTCCAAGAGTCTGACCCCTCCCTTCACTTGGTTCATCCTTGGTCACCTTGTTTCTCTAACTCACTCTATTAAGTAAGTGTCTTACTGTGATAATAAGGAGGTCGAAAAGTGTGATCAGCAACTCCCCAGCGAGGTGGAAAGATGACAAAATCAGCAATGGCCACTCCAGGACGAATTGACTTAGCCGTCAACACAGTGAAAATGGATGGATCCTGTGAAAATCAAAAGGAGAATTACCAGCTTTGATGAGACACTAATCCAACCAAATACCTGCTCTTCTTTTGTTGTATGTATCTTTTGGTTGCAGTTCATGATTTTTCCTGGATATTTCATTTTTCTGATTCATTTTCCTGCCTCCACTGCGGTTACCATAAGATGTCTAGACCTACTGGCCTAAGTACAGCAGTGATTAGGCCTCTCTGGATTTCCCCCCTGCTATGTTCTGGAGCAAGGTACATTAACACCATGTGAATGAAGTACAAAATGATTTTCATCCCACTGAGGTTGTGTCTTATAGAACATATGGTATATAATAGCCCACTGAGCTGAGAACTCAGTGTTCCTATGACCCTGCAAAATAAGGACATGGTAACTTTAAGTTAGAGAGCAGGAGACAGCTGATAGCACAAAGAGTCAGTCCAGAGGCTTTGGGTGAGAAAAATTAAAATTAAAATTGTATTGAAATTCTGCATAGATGAAGCAATTTCCGAGGATCCCTGAAAATGCCCTAGCTCTCTTCAGAAAGGCAGGTCTGAGGAATATTGTATTATTTATTTTACTTCCATTTCTTTCTCTAGTCCACAGATTCTGAACCTGAAGTCTGTGAACTTTAAAATAGTTTTTTAAAAAAATAATTCTGTTTCAGTGTAATTGGTTTTTCTTGTAATCCTATGTATTTTAATGTATACATTTAAAAACGTTGTTCTGAGGAGTCCCTAGGCTTCACCAGAGTGCCAAAGAGATCAAGAATACAAAAAAAGATTAGGAATCCCTGCTCTGTCCTTAAAATGTACCCCAGATCACAAGCTACAGATTCAGGGTGGAGGTAGGCAGAAGGAGTTCATGATGTTCTAGGGGGAGCAATACTCAAGGACTAGGTTAAGAGACATATGCATGCTGAAAAAGAAACATAACAAGGGAACAGAAGGCAAGAGGGAAAGAGAAAGAAGGAAAGAGAAAAAGGTCTAAATAATAATAAAAGAGTTTGATATCTTTGAACCACAAAAGATCTAGGCAAGTGCAGAATAGTGAGATGATTTCAAAATTAACCAAAATGTCATCTCTTGGTCTTGTGAAAGAACAGGTAGGTGGCATCATAGATAGAGTGCTGGATCCAGAGTCATAGAGATCACAGAGTCCAGTCTAAGGTATTTAATAGTTGTGTGACCCTGGACAAGTCACTTCACCAAGTTTGCCTCAGTTTCCTCATCTGCAAAATGAACTAAAGAAGGAAATGGCAAACCACTCCAGTATCTTTGCCAAAAAAACCCCAAATGGGCTTACTAAGAGTCACACATAACTGAAAACAACTGTGAAAGTTAAAATTTCATAAGATCATGGCAACTAGAGTTGTACAGGATCTTAGAGGTCATTTAGTTCAAATCCATTATTTTACAAAGGAGGAAACTCAAGCCCAGAAATGAGGAAATGATTGGCTCTAGGACACAGAGAGAATTAGTGGCAAAGCCTCGGTTTAAACCTTGGTCCTTAGATGTGAAAGCTAGTAATCTTTCCATTAGATTTGGGAAACCTATTAAAGGAAAAAGTAGTGAGACTCAAAGAAAGTCTGCTCAGCTTTTTAGGATCCCCTTTTTGAAGGTTGCTATTATTTGTGCTTTTCCCCATTGGCATTTTTAAGGGTTGCTATTTCTCAAACTGGTACTTGGATATCCCAGAGATAAACTGAATTAGTCCAAAGCAATTCTTCTATCTGCCTTCCTGCCTTTAATTATATCTCTGTATTGTAGATTAAGTTAACATAGGCTCAACTAGGCAACAAATCTCATTATCACAGCATCTGGGAACTCTCCTAACTCTTTGGACTTATCAGATACTATGTTTTCTTATTATTATGGTTATTTGAATCTTCTCTCCCCCCCCCCCCATATTAGACTGTAAGTCCTGTGAGGGCAGAGACTAAATCTTATTTCTTTTTTGTATCCCTCCAATAGCTAACATAGTGATGATAGATATAGTGGATACAGTGTAAGAGCTTAATAAATGTTTATAGAAGGAAGGAAGAAGGGAGGGAGGAAGGAAGAGGGGAAATGAAGGAAGAAGGAAGGAAGGAAGAGAAGGAAGAAGGAAGGAAGGAAGGAAGGAAAGAGGGAAGGAAGGAGAGAGGGAGGAAAGAAAGAAGGAAGAATTACAGACATATAACCTTGTGTTCGCTATCCTGGAGACCTAGGTCATAGGTCAATGATATTCAACAATTTCAATTCAACAAGCATTTTTTTATGTTTACCGTATAAGCCATGCTCAGTACCATTGATACAAAGACAAAAAAAAAAATCTCTGCCTTGAAAATGTTTATATTATGGACTCTAGATCATTGGATCCAGAAGGAAACTTAGAGATCATTGAGTCCAACTCCTTTGCTTTATGGATTGTAAAAGTGGTTCGAAGAAATGCAACATTTTGTTTTTTCAGTTCAGTGATATTTTGACTTTATTTTTGTGAAATATACCCCAAAGCTTATGCTCTAGAGTTTTCTTTGGAACTTACCATTAATCCAAGTGTTAAATTCTTGGGGACATCTTATAGTGCAGTTAAAACCACTTAGATCCTTTTGCCTTGCAAGAGGACATCCATACCAAATTTCTCAAAGGAAAGCATCCCCTCTCTACCCCGCCATCCTCCCCCCCACCTCAACCCCTCCACCCCATTCCCAGAAATATCTTCCACTCTTGGACCTACCGCATGGTCAAAGGCAACGCTGTTGATGACCATAAAGTTCTCCAGATTGTATTTATAGGGAGTGTAGTTTCCATGCCAAGCAACAACATTGAATGGGGAAACATCCTGTTCAGTAAGTAAACAGAGATTTAGCACACACCTGTCAATTATGCAGCTGTGGGAAAGCATCTGCTCCAAATCCCATTCTGTAGCCTGTCTGCCTTCTTGCTTACTTTCCTTCCTTGTTCCCTTCTTCCTTCTCTTTTCCCTTTTTCTCTCCCCCTCTTTCTCCTATTTGTATTTTGTCTCAGAAATGGAATTGCTATTATCAATAACAAATTTATATGATACTTTATGGTTTATAAAATATCTTACATACATATCCTTGTAAGGTTAGTACTATTATTATTCCCATCTTATAAATGAGGAAATTGAGACTCAGAAAAAAATTAATTAATTTACCACAGGACCACACAACAAAGTGTCTGAAGTAATATTTGAATCCAGGCCTTTCTGATGCCAAGTCTAGCACAAAGGATAATGGACAAGTCATATAGGTTGGGTACAAAGAGGTCCAGGTTGGTACTACAATGACTTGAACATGAAAACTGGCATAAACACATCAAGATATATTTGTCCAAATGAGTAGATGTAATAAAGACAAGGCATTTTACATGGAAAACTCAAGTACTGCTCTTGTACACCCAAAATTCTTTGACATTTTGGGTAGACTTTTGCAATCTACCCAAAGTGTATACAAGTGGGCTCTATGGGAAAAAAAAAACCAAAGAACATACACATTCTTTTTAAATTATTTGATATGAGAGATGGTTTGATGGGGAAGGGACAGGAGAAGATATATTAAGAAATGAAGGTGATATAAAAATTAAAAAGGTATTAATCATTTTTAAAGGAAAGACATGGACAAGAATTGTATGTGATAAGATGGCGCAGATGAGTTGAAGTCTGTACTATTGAGTGATGGCGAAGCATCAGACTATAGCCCCACTTCTAGGTAGCATTTGCCTCTGTTACTAAGTAGCAGGACCTAGCTTACTGCCTCTGGTTTAATCCCAGAGTTTTATGTTTCCCATTTTCTTCTTTTCCTCCAGAACTCCCTAACACACCCCCATTGACAAAAGGCTAAAAGGGACTTCAAAGTCCATCTAATGTAACACTTCCTTTTGTAGATAAGGAAACTGAGACCCAGAAAGGATAAGTGACTTGTGACCTGAGCAAGGATTCAAAGTTAGGTCCTGTGATGACAAGCTTTGCACTCTCCATTGCCCTAAGCTGCCTCATATACTCTTTCTTTGGACTGGTAAAAGTTACTGAGTGCTCTTAGGTTCCCTGGCTGGGGAGAGAGTCTCCTCTGGTGGTGAAACATCATGAATGATGGTCAATTCTGGAACCAAGGATCCTTGGGGGTGTGGGATTCAAATGGATGATTGGGATTTAATAAGCTTCAGTGGTAGGATAATTGTTCAGCAATTGTTGTTGCTATTGTTTTTTTTGGGGGGGGGGAGGCAAGGCAATTGGGGTTAAGTGACTTGCCCAAGGTCCTACAGATAGTTAAATGTCAAGTGTCTGAGGTTGGATTTGAACTCAGATCCTCCTGACTCCAGGGCTGGTACTCTTTTCACTGCACCACCTAACTGCCACAGTTGTTCAATTTTTTTAAAAAGTCTACCTTTGTATTTATTTTCTAGGAAGCCAAGTTTTCTTACATTCATCTGCTGAATGTATATATCTCTAGGTGCTCAATAATACTTAAATAACCTGGGGCATTTATGATAGGACCCAGTAACTTGAATGATTGGACCACAGAGTTTCAGGACACACCCAAACTGTTTGGGCCAATGGCTTTAGTTGTGGTGTTAACCAGACATGGCTTCTGGATTCAGGTTATAGACTCACTGTCCTAGGTCTTACCAGAGGTCTCATAAGTTACAGATCCTCCATCAGCCATAAATTGGCAAATGCTTACTAAATGCCTACTATGTGTTCAGCACTGTGGCAAATATTAAGGCACTTGAAGTGCCTACTATGTGTCAGGCACTGTGCTAGGCACTGGGGATACAAATGCAAAGACAGAATGAACAATCGATGCCTCCTTTGTTTGAATCAACATCTCAACTCTTATTTAGGAATTGCCTTTCAGATCTTGCAGCACATTCTTTTGAATATCAGAATGATGTCATATCTTTGTTTTTCCAAGATAGATTTGATTTGTGGCAACAGCCAAAAGTCCATTCAGAACCAAACATGATGAATGGAATAGTTAATCATATTGGGTAATACAATTTCTGATTATGAAAAAATGAAATGTCACTAAAACACATCAGCGTTTTACACATTGTTTACATTTTGGTTACAGAAGACAGATGATGAAACATACTCCTTTTGGCAGAGAAATAACATCTATAGGTGCCAGGTGTTTCATATGCCATCAGAAGATGATGCTAAGTTGATTTGTTTTTCTTTATTATCAATGAAAGTTATAGAATGGTAGAGGAAAGTTTATTAGGGAATACCCAAGCATAAAAAACAAAAACATCAATAAAACATTTTGAAATGAATTGTCACCCCCCAAAAATGAGATGTGGCATAAAAGTGATGAGACTGATTTTTCTTATGTGGCTTAAAAATGGATTCTGAAGGAAAGTACCAAAGAGGCATTTCAAAAATGTCCTATGTAATGGCAGCCTCATTGGAATTCATATATCAAATTCTGAAAAGACTCACCTGAAGAAGATAATTCTCTGATAGGCTAGGTGGTACAGTAGATAGAGTGCAAAGCCTAGAATCAGGAAGACTCATCTTTCTGAGTTCAAATCTGACTTCAGACACTTACTAGCAGTGTGACCCTGGACAAGTCATTTAACCCTGTTTGCTTCAGTTTCCTCATTTGGAAAATGAGCTGGAGAAGGAAATGGCAAACCACTTCAGTATCTCTTCCAAGAAAATCCCAAATATAGGTCACAAAGAGTTGGACACAACAGAGCAACACATTCTTATTTGGATGTGAACTTAGACATTCTGGGATGCTTATTTAAAAAACTAGTCATCACCTTATAATTATAGTTTGTTTAGTATTTCATCACCCATAATTTAAAAGAGTTAAATTTCATGGGACAGACCACAAATTTTATACTCATTGAGAGGGAAGAGAGCAAGGAAGATAGGATGTTTGTTGAAGGAAATTGGGTTGGAAAGGACAGTCTGTTGAGATATACAAGGGAAAAAAGAAGTATATTTTAGGCAAAGAGAAAAATAGCAAAGACAAAGAAGTAATAAGGAGCATAGTTTATTTAACATATGGTGGATAATGATGCTATTATAGTCATGGGGGGGTAGTTTGAGCTGTGGAAGCAAGAAGTTAGAAATTGTACTCAACAGCCCTAACAAAGGCATTAGTGTCTCTCCTACTCCGTAATGTTGGAAGCATTCACTATTTATTCTCTCCATCTAGACTCTCTCTTTAGGCATAAGATAAAACGAGGCAAGCCTCTGAGTTGGTGTTTCTCCAATTGGGTCTTATACAGTGGGCTTTGAGTTGATTGTGTTGGAAGGACGGAGAGAAAAAAAAAAAAGCCAGGTGGAGCTTCTTGGTGGCAAGATATTGAGGATCTGAGGAGCCTTCCTACCTGGCTCACTTTTCCTGTGTATTTTTGTTTTCCTCTAAGTTGTAGGGGTCTCTTTTTGCTGATAGTTACATAAGGTCTTAGGCATAGAATATACAAAAGAATTGTACAATAATGACTTGTGTTACAAGGGAACTCTTGAGTATTCAAGAGGGGCGGCTAGATGGCGCAGTGAATAGAGCACTGGCCCTGGAGTCAAGAGGACCTGAGTTCAAATATGGCCTCAGACAGTTAACACTTACTAGTTGTGCGACCTTGGGCAACTCAATTGCCCTGCCTTCCCCCCTCCAAAAAGCAAAAAAAAAAAAAAAAAAAAAAAAAAAAAAAAGGAAAGAAAGAAAGAAAGAAGAAGCTTGGAGAAGAAATTCCATATACATATATGTATACATATATAATGTGTATATGTATATATACACACATATAATCTGTGTATATGTAGTCACATGTGTATACATACATGTATGCATGCATGTGTATGTGTATACACATATATGCATACACATATAATATCTTAGAATATTCTAATTCAAGTCAATTAAACAAGCATTTATTAAATACCTACTATATTCAAGGCTTTATGCTATAAATAAAAAGTTGTCACAGTTTGAAGGGGAAGCTAAGTGGCACAGTGAATATGGTACTAGGTCTAGAGTCAGAAAGACCAGGTCAAATCTGCCTCAGACATTCCCTAGTCTCATCTGTAAAATGGGGATAATATTAAGACCTAGCTCCCAGAGTAACTGTGAGGATCAAATGAGATCATTGTAAAGTGCTTACCTCAGTTCCTACCTCATAATAAGAGCCATAAAAATATTAGCGATTGCTAATATTTATATATTATAAAATATATCAGATATAAAATATATCATATAAAATATTATAAAATATATGTAATATGAAATATATCATATATAAAATATAATGTATATTATACAATTAATATATATTATAAAATATAGCCCCTTGATGGGCCACATAGGTCATTACTGACTAAGAGTATTCTCTCCTAGCATCACCAGTAAGTAAAGTTGTCCCTACCACATTGTGGGGATCACGAGCCCTGCATCCCCACTATCTGGAAAATCCACATAACAGTTTTTGGCCCTCCCTTCATACCAGAGAAGAAGTCTGAATTTTTTCGTTTTTGTTTGTGGGGTGTTTACAGTACCTTATTGTGAAATTTGCATTAAGTATTTGGTCATGGGCTATATGTAGGTCAATGTTAAGTAAAAATACTCTTTCTAGATCATCTGCAAGCCTTCACATGTCATCTGTGGCTTCTGTAAACCCCCTCCCCCAATTCCCATTTAATTTCTTATGCTGACCCATGATATATCAAAACCACGCTGGGGGAAAATCATGATGGGGAAGGGATAACTACATCCATTCCCTACTTATTGATGTCCAGAGATGAAGAACCTGCTACTTTATCTCATTTTGTAACACATCTAATTATTAGTAAAATTTACCCCCTACCTTAATCTTAGATCACGTCAATTCAAACTTCTATCCATCGTCCCCAGTGCTTCAAATTTAAATCTAGACAGGAGACCTAAATCTCTCTCTCTCTCTTTTTTTTAATAAGAAGCCTAAGTAAACTTCTTCAAAGGTATTCCCTAAGTTGTTTCCTACAAATGGAAAAAAAATCGCTTGAATGTCAGAAATGTTTACCCAGAGATGATAGTTTGGGGCTTTGGTGCCAAGTACATGCATTTATTATCTGAAGGAGTCTCTTGAGAAGGAAGGCCTTCGTAGCTAGAATTGCCTCAATTTGGGGAAAGAACCAGGCATGAGAAGAAGGGAGACAGTAAAAAGAGCACCAGATTTGGAAAGAGAAACCTTGGGTACCAAGGCCTCTTAACAGCTGTGTGGCCATGGGCAAGTTTTCAGACTTTTTCTGCTTGGCTACAGAGGGCACAATGAATGCCAAATGGGTAGATAGATGTTACAGAGGTCAATTCCAGCTCAGAATAAAGGGAATTTCCCTATTAAAGCTGTCCAAACAAGGGAATGGACTGCCTCGAGAAGTAGAGTTTGCTACAGATCTTCTAGCCCAAGTTTGGGTGACCCCTCATGGAGGCATTAGAGACAAGATTCATGATTTAGGAAGGGGTTGGACTAGATGGCCCCTGACATTCTGTTCAGCTCATCTGTGATTTTTAAAGCAATTCAGTTAGACAATAAGGGAAGGTCATTGGTAATTTTTGAGAATGTCACTTTGGCAGTTATTAGAATTAAGAAGCATGTGCGTGGGGTTAGGAGCAAATGGATAATGAGGAAACTAAAGTCTTATTCCAGAAGTTTAGGGGTAAAAGAAAATACAGGACCAGGATAATAGCAAGAAGCAGAGAAGCAAGGCTGTTTTTTTAATTAGGGTGGAGGGGGCAGTGGCTCTGCCTGCTTGAAGGAGACTTGTAGATAGGGAAGCATAAAGGATGCTGGGTGGGGAGAGGCGCTAAGAAGGAACACAGTCACTCGGAGCAGGAAAGGCCAAGGAGAGCATTAGCTGTGGAGCAGAGGAGATGCACCTTCCTCTGAGTCCAGAGATGAGGGTGTAGATGTAGTGACAGAGATGCAGTCACAGGTAAATGTGGGAGCTCTTACTGGATGGCCTCAGGCTTCTTAGTGACTTAGGCAACAAGGTCACTTGTTGAGAGATGGAGTGGGGACTGGGGCTCAGGAGGCAAGAAGTTCTGAAACAGCCCAGCGGCCTCTGGAAGCCCTGAGATCGAAGAGTTGTCCTCAATCGCGGCTGGTTAGAGAAATGCTGTGGTCTGGGAGGGTGGGGGTCTGAGGGGCCTTTAATGGCAGCTCTGGGCCTCCTATCACTGTCTCAGGAAAGAGCAGCCTTTGTCTTCTTTTACCCACAGAATCAAAGAATGTTAAGATAGCAAAACCAGATGAGACCTCAGAAGTCATCCAATACTTCATCTAGAGGCAGGTCAAAGGCACAGTGGAAAGAATGCTGGGTCTAGAGTCAGGGAGACCTGAGCTCAAATTTGGCTTCAGATGCTTACTACCTATGTAATCCTGGGTAAGTCACTTAAACTGTGTGCTTCAGTTTCCCCAACTGTAATGAGTATAATAACACCTACCTCCCAGGGATGTTGTAAAGGTCAAATGAGATATTTGTCCCCTGGCACGTAATGGGCCCTTAATAAATCCTCTTGCTCCATGCATGAGGAAAGTAAGGCCTTATTCTTATCTGAGACCCAAGTCTTGGTCTTCTGACTCCATATCCTGTGCCCTTTCCTCCATACCGCTACAACATGTTAGAGCAGAGAGAGCCAGAGTGGTTTCCAAAGAGAATAACCAAGAGTCAGAGGAGATAACCTGGAGGTACAGAGAAAAGACTGAAAATTTGTCTGTGTCCAGGGACCACCTCTGTCCCCTATTACCTGTGTTACCTTGAGTTAACTTCCCTGGGTTTTAGTGTTTGTAAATTAAAGGGATTGGATCAGATGACCTCCGAGGACCTTCTAGCTATAAATCTACAATCCTATGATCTTTCTGGCAGTGCTGCAGTGCACAGAGTGCTAGGCGTGGGATCAGGACGACTCATCTTCCTAACCTCAAATCTGGCCTTATACACTTACTAGCTGGGTGATTCTGGGCCAGGTCATTTAACTCTGTTTGCCTCATTTTCCTCATCTGCAAAATGAGCTGGAGAAGTAAATGACAAACCACTCCAGTATCTTAGCCAAGAAAACCCCAAAATGGGGTCACAAAGAGTCAGACACAATTGAAATGACTCACTCAATACAGTCATTCAATCATGAAATCTCAGAATTTTCTTCTCTCTCCCATAACTTTCTAGATCTAGTCACTTGTCCTGTGCTCTCAGACTTTCAGAAGAGATCCTCCCCGCTCCTATCTCCATTGCTTAAAATCTTTCCCAGTCTTCAAGGCTCAACTGAGGTGACATGTTCTCCATGAAGCCTTCCTTGATTCTTCCAAACTGAAAGTAATCTTTCCTTCCATAAATTCCTCAGAGCAAACTCTTCTTTTGATCTTACCATATCCTGCATTGCATCACAATTATTTGTGTGTATCTCTGTCCCCCTGTTAGATTTTAAGCTCCTTAAAGTCATTGTCTTACACTTTATTTCATTTTTGTACCCCCTCTGCCCACCCTCCACTATCTAGCACAGTGCTTGGAATTTGATAGGCAGCTAAATAATGTTGACATTCAAAAAGAGATGGTGAATCCCTCCAGTCATGGCAGTGATGACAAGCCAAGCGTACCTCAGACTGGAAACTCTCACGACTCATAGAGTGGTTACAGAGCTTCAAGGTTTACAAAGTGCTTTCCTTACAAGTACCCTTCTAGATATATGACTCAAGTATGATAATCCGCATTTTACAAAGGGGGGACCCTAACATTCAAAGAGGTTGGGATTTACCTATGGTCACACAGCCAGAATCAAGACTTAAATTCAGGTCTACAGTATGCTGTCATCCTATCCCCCCTTCCCACCCCCAATATGCATTTTCTATCATTCAGCTCAGTTAGGATTGAAGCAAGGAAAAGTAACCAGGGGATAGATGCCTCATAAGTTGTATGTCAGTCAAGCATGCCCTATCTAGACATTCCTTAAAGTGTGGGACTGGATTTTATATTCTGTAAATTCTGTCTCTCCCCTCTTCCTCCTCCTTCCTCTCTCTACTTCTGTCTCTCTCTGTCTCCTTATCTCTTCCTGTATTTCTATCTTTGTATGTCTCTTTCCCCTCTCTATCTCTTTGTCTCTCTCCCTCCCTCCCTCCCTCTCTCTCTCTCTCTCTCTCTCTCTCTCTCTCTCTCTCTCTCTCTCTCCCTCCCTCCCTCCCTGTCTTTCTCTCTTTTACTACCTCCCTCCCTTCTTCCTCCTTTCCTTCTATTTCTATCTCTCATGCAGAGTTTTGATTTCTAAATTAAAATTTGTTTTTGAAAATCTCTGACACAGTCCCTACTGAACTAAGAATGAAAGTGATTTTGACCACATCACTCAGGCTAGGATAGTTCAACTCTGGAGACTAGATGGAGGCGATGGAATTGATCTGGGCTTGATAGGCAGTTGATAATACAGTAAGCAGAGGGCAGTGGAAGCTATACACATTGCTCTCTTCCTGTCTGGATTTCAGTTTACCACTAGAGCTCTGGGTTCTACACTGTGAGAACACATAGGGAAGCTAGGTGTGCTCTGTAAAATGCTGGGATGCCAACTCATGGGATGCCAACCTCATGTTGGAGGTTTTATGGTAGAGTGAGTTTAATGGCCTTGCTATCAGAATCCCTGGCTTTGACTCCTGGCCACTTACTCACTCAGAAACTTTGGGTAAGTCACTTATTTGTTGGAACTTCAATTTCCTTATCTGTAAAATGGGGATAATAATGTCTATACTGTCTATTTTGCAGGTGTATTATGAAGATGAAGCGAACCAACGGCTTTTGTAAACTTAAAACTTTTTTGTAAACTTGTTTTTGTAAAGATTTGCTATGCAAATGCAAGTGGCTTTGAGTCTTGCCTCAGACTCATACTAGTTATAGAACAAATTCCTTAAACTCTTGGAGCCTCAGTTCCCTCATAGGTAAAATGAATATAATATTTGCATTACCTTTTTTACAGAGTTGTGAAGAAAATGCTTTGCAAACATTAAAGCCGTAGACCTGTTATTATATCTTATTACTTATATTATTCTATTTATTATTAATATACGAACAAATGTCTAGACCTGTGTATATTTTAATTATATTACATATTAATTAATTAAATGTTAATGTAGCAATGTATGACTGGATATATAATATTTATATTTATAGAGATAGATAGAGCTATAGATATAGAGATTAGAGATATAGAAATATGATAGATATAAATATAGACAGAGATATGATAGATATAGATACAGAAATCAATATAGAGATAGAGAGACATAAAGAGACATGATAGAGAGATAGAGCTATAGATATATGGATGGAGATAGGGAGATACGATATACATATTTAGAGAGAGAGACATATAGAGATATGATAGATATCAGTATCAATACAGTTAATGATATAGATGTAAATAATCCTGGATTTGTGATTTCATCAGGGTAGGGACTATTCATCTTTCTGTGAAGAACTTCTACCAATGTAAATCTGAACTTTCTCTGCATTTTATAGTCCTAAGCAAATATCAGGAGTCACTGAGAGAGTAGGTGATTTGCCCAGGGTCACACAATTAGTATGTACAGACTGACAACTTATTTCAAAGGTTTGGTTAAAGGAGACAAACAAATAGTAATATAAAATTACAACGTTTATTTCTTATTCCCTTAAGGCTAGTGGTACTTGTACAAGGAGTTAAGAGGGCTACATCCTGACTGATGAACAGATGAATCAGAAGACTTTTTATACATTTTAGAAACATCCCAATTCAGGATGACCATGTCACAAAACTTTATGACTTCCATTTGTTACCATCTTTATGTGAGAAAGAATGTTCTTTGGTTGTAAATGCAAATTGACAACAAACAGAGCAGGGTCTATTTACATTTTATGGTCTTGGGATGTCTGTTTTTCTCTTAAGATGAGGGAGAATCCTATCTCCAGCCTTATCTGGTTTCTGGTGTCTTGCTAACACAGAAGGCAAGGGAAAGCAGTCTGTTTGATTAATTCAGACTTTGGCCAAAATATGATATTTAATGATTATCAAGACATAGGACTCAATCCCAACCATTCATGACAGCTCCCTAACCAATATTATCACATTGCTTCTCAAATTACATCAGATATAAATAAGAGTTGTTATTGTCAGTCAACAATGCCAAGTACTCACTATGTATAAGACACTATGCTGGATGCTAGGTGCTGGACATACAAATAACGTTAATATAGTCCCTTCCCTCAGGGAGCTTATATTCTACATTATTTCATATGTTAATTTTAAGTCTCTGGCTTATGTCTATCACTTCATTTATTTCTAAGTCATTTCCCATCATCTGTCACTCCAGGAGAAAATGTAATGATAACATTAGCCTAGGAAAAACATAATTAAGAATATAAATATGCTATTAAAAAGAATATTGTGAACCCCAAATTTAAATAGAAACTCTTTTTAAAAGTATCCAACATTTTGTATTATATGTCCTCTAACAGTAGAGCTAGTCACTACATTGACTACTAGAGTATTTCACCAAGCTAATGTAATTGTATCCAGACTTTCTGAGCCACGGAATAATAGAACCATACTGTTATGCACAGGCTTTCAGGATGTACCCTTGGGGTGATGTACCAGAATTTCAGAACAAGTGGTTCTCCCAAAAGGTAACTGAAGCTCTTTCTATAAAACCACAAGGTAACATCAGAGTCTCTAAGATCTTAGAGATAATGTTTTGCCCAGCATCACAGAATGAGGCAATAGCAGAGTCTGGACTAGAAGCCAAATCTTCTGAGATTCCAGCCCAGTGCTCTGTCCACTATATCCTACTGGGATGATCTTTTTTTAAAAAAGTGGGTTTTTTTGGTCATAGGACCTAGTATCTCATCTATATGTTATGTTTCCTACTATGTTCACAGACACTGAGAGAGCTAGAGTTTTATTAGCTTTCCAGAGAGATAATATCATTACCTGTTTGGCAGCAAAAAGCTTGCCCTGGTACTTATTAATCACAGTGTAACCGCCTGGCACCTGCCGATCTTCATACCAGGCAACAGGTACCAAGAAATCTCGAGGGTTAGCCAACCCATTGGCACCTTAAATGGAAAGACACAAATGGTCTTGTCAGTTACTTCTTAAATTTCATCTAGGAGTTTTCATGGGTAGACATGATATTTTAAAAATATTTTTATATTATTTATATATTATATTTTAAAAATAAATTTTATCAATATTTTCTGTTTCTTATATCACCATAGTATCCAACATATCCTTTTCCCCATCCAAGAGCCATCCCATATAACAACTAGTATTTTTTTTTAGAGAGAAGAAAAGGTCAGTACCACTGATAGATATATTGAAAAAGTCCAAAAACAAGTATAATGTGTAACATCTATGGATCTACCCTCTCCATGGAGGGACAAGTTGGGAGTATTTGAGTTCCAATTGATTTTATAATTCTGTTACATTTGCTTTTGATTTTTTTTGGTATATTATTGTTCTTTCCATTTATATGGTTATAGTTACTGTATATATTGTATTTTGGCTTTGCTTGCTTCACTGCATCAGTTCATATAGATCTTTCCATGCTTCTTTGTATTTATCATATATATAATTTCTCACAGCACAATAGTATTCTGTTACATTCATTTATCACAATTTGCTTAGCTAGTCCCCAGTTGATGGGCATCTACTTTGTCTCCAATTTTTAGTTATCACAAAAAGTGCTACTATGAATATTTTGGAGTATATGGAGATTTTTTTTCTCAACTTTACTTTTTCTGGGGGTATAAGCCTTGTAATGGAATCTCTGGTTCAAAGTGTATGAACATTCTAGTTACTCATTATACAAAATTCCAAATTGATTTCTAAAATGGTTCTACCACTTCACAACTCTACCAACAATGTACTGGTGTGCCTATCTTTCCACAATCCCTCTGACATCGACCATTGCCAGTTTTTAGTCATTTTTGCCAATTTTCAAGGTGTGTGATAAAACCTCAGGGCTGTTTTTGTTTCCATTTCCTTTATTCCTTGTGATGTGGATCATTTTTTTCATATGTCATGAATACTTTGCAGCTCTTCTTTTGAGGACTTGTAATGGTAATGGAATTTAAAGATCCCCTTGTATTGGCTTGGTTTTCAGGTTAAGTGTTAAGACCCAGAGTCTGTGAATCCCATAGGTAGGATGGACTTTTTGATGTGAGGAGACGGGGCTGAACAGGGAGGAGCTTGTGCTGTGTATAGGAAGAGGCCCAAGCTGAAGAGAGGTCAGAATAACTTTTGGGAGCAGTATTGTGAGGCAGAGAGAGAGAGAGAGAGAGAGAGAGAGAGAGAGAGAGAGAGAGAGAGAGAGAGAACTGCCAGCCAAATTTTGCCCAGACTGCTAAGGGCCAGTTGAAGCTGCCCGGGACTTTTGAGAACTTCTACCCGAAGCTGCCAAGAACTGAGGAGGCATGACTATGGTGCTGGTATTTTGTCTGTCTGTTTTGATGTTACTTTGTCAGAGTTGTTTGTTGATAGAGGCCTCAGACCTTATTGGGCCTAGGTTGATTTCACAGGCAGAACTGAAAAGGATGCTGGCAATGTGTATGAATGTTATGGTGTCTTTGTTTAGCTTTGTCTTCCCAGGAACAGAAACTGAGAGAACTTGCCTCAGGTCCAGATGAAGAAAAGACCTCTCTTGGTTATTGAATGCCATGATGATATTGTAACCTAGTTGTCACCTAGGTGTCGTTGCCCTCTGCATTTATTCACTCCTCCTGGCCTAGGGTGTTTGAAAAGCAAATAATCTCTTCAGTTCTAAAAATGTTCAGTTAACAGTGTTTGAAAAGCAAATAATCTCTTCAGTTCTAAAAATGTTCAGTTAACTTCTAACCTTGAGAGGGTGCTTGGTGGTGTCTGATGATATTGTAATTCAGTTTTGGTCCAGGGGTGGAAAACTTTTGACCTTTGTACTTTGTGACTGACCAAATCATGTACTTTGTTTATGATTGGAAACTAATCTCCAATTTAGTAGAGAAAAGACTTTGTAATTGAGTAAATGAATGTACTACCCAGGGGTGGAGTTCTTTGACTTTTTGGTTGAATTGAGGGCTTACTAAACGATTGAGTTATACTTGGTGAATGCTGTATTTGGATTTTCTGTGAATGTTTTACCTTAACCTGTCACTGAATAAATGTGGAGTTTACTATGCTTGTAATCAGAACCTTGAAACTGCTTATGCTTGGCGTTACAGGACTGTTTGTCAATATTCTTTGACAATCTACTGGGGAATGACTTTTAGTCATATATATTCATTAATTATTTATGTATCTTAACTCTTATCAGAGAAAATTGATACAAAGTTTCCCCCCTTAGACCACTTCCATTCTCATTGTAAATGCATTTATGTCACTGTGCAGAAGCTTATAGTTTGAGTAATCAAAATTATCTCTTTTATTTTTAATTATTGCCTCTATATCTTTTTTGATTAAGAATACATCTCTTTCTCATAGCTGTGAGAGATATGTGATCTCTTTTTTCTTCTAATTTTTATATAGTGTGATCTTGAATATTACATGTATCCATTTAAAATGTGATGTGAAACATGGTGCAAGATATTGATCTAAGCCTAATTTCTGTCAGACTGCTTTCCATGTAGCACAGAGACATATGTATATTCTTTTGCTGTCCCATTTAGAAGATGCCATAAAAATTTTAACTTTAGTTTATCTAGAGATGCATTCAGTTACATATTTTCCCTCTTGTTTACTTTTCTGTTAGACTTATACAAAATTGATAGAGGGATATTGAAGTTTCCTGAAACAATTGAGTTACTTTCTATGTCTTCTTGAAGCTCAGATGTTTCCTTTATGAATGTAGATGCTAAGGCATTTAATGCAAAAAAAGTTTATTATTGGTGTTGGTTTATTGTCTTTGGTTTCTTTCAGCATATTGTAGTTTCTTTGTTAATCCCCTTTTATCTTTTCAATGTTCGTTTTTATTTTGTCTAATAGTATGATAGCTCCTGTTTTTTGGATTTACTTAATGCAGAGTAAAAATTTTTTCCCATTCCCTAAGTTTTATTTTGTGTATGTCTATTTTTAAAATGTATTAAGCAATGGATTATAGGGTTTTGTTTTCTTATCCAATCTGTTCCTCTTTTTTATTTTATTGAATAGTTTAATCCATTCACATTTATAAGAGTTAGGTTTATATTTCCTCTGTCTCTAAAATGTTATTTTAAGTTAAGATTTTTCCCTCCTGCTATAAACATAGTATGTTCTTTCAATTACTTGCTTTAATTTTTTTTAAGGTGGTCCTGTTCCCACTAGCTCTCTTCCCTTCCCCCATCCCCTCTTCTCATTTGTTACCCCTTTCCTTTTAGGGTTTTTCAAATTAGTTTCTCTCTGTTTCCTTTTTCTGGTTATATATTTCTTTCCCTACTTTTTTCTTCTATGTTAGTCAAGTAAAAGGGAAGAGAGAAAGAACCCTCCAGTTAGATGTGCTCTTCATCCTCATATATTTTTTATTTTGTGCATCCCTTTCCAAAATGGATTACTCTCACTTTTTTCATTAACCACTTTTTCTTTCTGTTTACTTTAGACCCTTATTCTCTGATTCATGACTCCTATAATCATCTGGTCTTTCTCTTTTCTCTGTATTTTTTATATAATCAAAGCTTCCAAGGTATTTATTCTAGCTCTGCTCTCTAGGTACTTTTTGTTCCTGCCTTGTAGAGCTTACCCTATGGATTCCTTTTCCCATAGTGTCTCACTCTTCGAACAATGTCAGTGATTGTAGGTGTCAGAGACTACACTGCCTTATGGTAGGACCCTTCCTTCCTCCCCCTCCCCCAAAGTCATCTACACGCTCTCTTGTTGACCTTTCCCCCCTACATTTACCTGGAAATCTCTTCCCTGCAAAAATGCTCTCCCGCTCCTCCAGCTGTCCATTGCCCCTAAGTGTTCCAACTTTCCCACCTTCCCGGACAAGTAGACTTTCAGACATCAAATTCCCCCAGGTCTCATCCAATGTAAGGTCCTCATCTCTCTGCACCTATAATAGTATTCATTTGTAGCACCTCCTCCCATATCCAAAGTAAGATGTCCATCCTTTCCCCCTTTTCTCCTCATCCATTCCCCTGTAGGCTCTTCTCTTTCTGAGACCACCGAGATCATATCCCCCTCCTTGGTAGCCCTTGATTAGACACTAGTGCAGTCCTCACTTCTCTCTATCCTCATGTTTCCCTCTCCTCCTTTCATGTACCTTCCCATGTTATAGTGTAGTCCCACCAGAAAAGCATTAACTTGTAGGTAAGGTGTTACCAGGTTCTATCAATAATTCCCCTATTTGTCTCTTCATTGCTACCTCTAGCAGATTTCTGCCTTCACTCCTGTCTCCTTATTTATATTTAAAAAGAAATTTCTTTCTGGTCTTTCTGTTGCCCCTCCATTGTTGTTGCCCTCTGCATTTATTCACTCCTCCTGAAACTCTGTGGACTAGGGTGTTTGAAAAGCAAATAATCTCTTCAGTTCTAAAAGTGTTCAGTTAACTTCTAAAAATGTTTCAAATTTTTCTCCCTTATTGAATGCCCATCTTTAGTCCTGCATGGTTAAGCTCAGATTTGCACATTTAATCTCAGGGATAGGTCATCCTGGGCTGCATCTTGAGCTCCAGAGCTCTTCAAAACACATTATTCCATTCCTTCATTCTTTTTCTAGTAGGTGAGGATTAGTCTTTAATTATTTGAATGTCCTTTCCTTAGTATTTGATGATTTTTCTCCTGATGGCTTGTAGAAGTTATTGTCTCTCAAATGAACTGTTAAATTTAACACTCTGTGCCTTGGAGTTTGCATCCTTTTTAATTTTTTTTCTGGAGGTGATTTGTGGAGTCTTCCTATTGGGAATTCATTTTTCATGTTTAGAAGTTCTGAGCAACTCTCTTTTATTACTTCCTTTATTATGGTGTTAAGGTTTTTTGTCCTGGTAGGTTCCTCTGGGAGACTTATGATCTACAGGCTTGTCTCTCTGCATCCTGCCCTTTGAGAGCTACATGCTTTTGCTTGCATAGTGAGAGTATTTTCTTTTAACGTTTTTTGCTTCTCGTCTTCTAGGTTGCCCTTTACCTTTACATGTACCTTCATTCCCAGTCTATTGCTCTCTCCCCTGTTGCTCTGTTGAAGTTTGCCATTGCTTATGCAAATTTTTCTATTCTGTTCATTATTTCTTCTGTGCAGAATATAAATTCTGCTCTCATAATTCTAATTTTCCTTTAGACCGTTCAAAAATAGCTTTTTGTGGTTCCTTGTTCTCAAATTCCACAGAGTTCTCTATCTCACCAAGTGTTAGATAATTTTCCTTCATTTATTCATAGATGCCTGAACTCATTTATTAGATCTGAAGGTCATATTTCCTGTTGTTGTGTTTTTTCTTATTGATTTTGCTGTTTATGTTCAAGGTCTTTGAGAATTCTTTGGTATTTTCAGTTTCTCCCCCTTCCCCTTATTTCACTTATCACTCATTTCCTGACTCCCTCCCCTCTAGTAGTGGTTTCCTTGGGGGAGGGGGATAAGATCTAAAAATGCCTCAGTCTCCTCCCACATTGGGCAATTCACCAGCCTAGATTTCTGCCCCAACTGACTTTAGGGTGGCCAGAAATGGCCTTAGCTGGAAGTTTTGCTCTTTTGCTCAGGCTTGTGTGAAATCATAGATCATAGGAAATAGGAATAGGAAATCATATAGATCATAGGAAAAATAGATCATAGGAAATAGGAAATCATAGGAAATAGATCTGGAGTTCTGATTTCATTGCTATAGGGAATGCCTATATGAAGATGCTCTTTCTACCAACACAAGTTGGCACCTTCTTGCAACTTATATTTTTGAGGAGTTACTTGGGGCATGGAAAAAATAAGTAACATGTTCAAGGTCACAAAGCCAGTGTGTGTGTTAGAGGTAGGACTTGAATGTGAATCTTCCTGGATTCAAGGCTGGTTCTCTGTCCACCATGTAATGCCACCAGATCAAAATATAAATATGTATGTGTGTATGGCTGTGGATATATGTAGCTCAATATTACTCTAGTCCTATGCTAAGCCTTATATCAATGAAATCACCTCTAGCCTCTATCTCTTTATCCTCTATCCAGGCATTGTGTATGGCAGTTAAACACACAAAAAAACACTACCCTAGAGAAGAAAGTTGATTGTCAAAAAGGAAATGGGAATTTAAATGAAAAAGTGAGAGGTAAAGGGTATCCAATTTTCCTAATTCTCAATATCCTATTGAACAATATTTAGAGATGTAAGTCTTTACCAATAGGTCCCAGGTCGGGCAACTCAAAGTGGACTCCATAGACCTCTAGGATGTAGCCCCTGGTCTCCTCAAATACATCCACGCTGAACCTCATTCCTCTCTGGAAAAAGAAGCAGACATGGGGGTTCCTCACAGAAATCATACCTGCAGTGACAAGGAGTCCTCAAATGCAAAGACCACATTCATCCAATAGGTCTTCCAGTTAGTTTGAATCAGAGAATAGAGCTGAATTTGCAATCACATTTGTGTTTCAAGACAATCTTGAGATTAGAGGGTTGGAGGATAAGTCCCTCAAGTAGACCTCAACCCTCAATAACTAGCCAAGCCTTAGGGCTCCACTTAGCCCTGCCTTGACCCCAGGCTGCCTCAGGGACTAACTGTCTGCCCTGCCATAGGGTGTCTCATTTCCACAGTGTCCCCTACTTCCTTCCTTTCTTGCTCAGGGAATCATAATTAAACCAATATCACCAAGGCTACTACAAAAGCATGTGACGACCAATTCATCTATGGTTTTATTCTGGAATATGTGTGGATGTGTGTGGGGGGTGGTGGTAGGGATGGGGATTGGGCTGAAAAGGAGGGATATTTTGCTTACCTGAATGACACAGATCTCATTGGGCTCCACTAGCATCTTGCCAAACTCAGTGTAAATGAGAAGCTTTCCTAGCTGTGGAACTGAAGAGAAAGACACATTCAGGATTCTGAGGGACTAGAAATTCTTCCTTCTCTGCAAACACAGAGAACAGAGAGCGAGGCTTAAGGGGGAACCTCCTGTTGATAAAAAGGTATTGGATTCAGGGCCCTAGAGGCTGACACACAGTCAAAGGAATGAACCGAACAGTCTTCTAGCAGCAGTAAGTACATTCTTAGGAATTCTTGGGTTGAGTTTGCCCTGGAGCTCAGCTGTTGGCAGTGGCAGAGTATGGAAAGTAGGAGAGTGAAGGAAAAAGCTGACATGTATTTGGTCGTTACAGCAACCCTGTGAGGTAAGTGCTATTACTGTACCTATTTTACAGATGGAAAAAAGGAGGCTCACAGAGGCTAAATGATTTGCATGACTCATGGTCAAACAGGTAGTAAATCTGAGGCAAGATTTGAATTCAGGTCTTCCTGACTCCAAGATCAACTCTTTAACCACTGCAGTGGAAACAATTCCCAATCGTGGTTGCCCTGGGAGACTGGCTGACTTAGTCTTGGATTATGTCTGGACCTGTAGATTCAGGGAAGGTCTAGGAGGTTTGCGGCCTCCCTATGAGTTCAGTTTGCTGTGGACAGCAGGACAGAAGTTTGGTCTGGAACAGTTCTGCACCCACTAACCACCTACTTGAAGCCCCAGGTTAGTTTTTTCTTTTTCCAATGCCGGCTATTAGAAGGGCATAACTCAGGTCCTCTGGAGTGTCTGCCACAGGGGTGCTCTAATTCAGAATTTGGACCTGGGTCCAAATCTAAAGAGGTCAGCCATGACAGACAGGTTTTGGCAATGACTGGCTCACAATTGCTCTTCTTCTGGGACTGCTTCCAAGGCTAATCTTATTGGCAAGAGAAGCTCTTTCCAGGAGAAAGTCACCCAGGTTTGAAACCTCTGTGTCATTCTGGACTCCTCTCTCACCCCACATATGCAAGTGGTTGCCAAATGTTTCCATTTATACCTTTCCCATATCCCTGGTATAACTCTCCTTCTCCAAATGTCCACATTCATCACTCTAGCTCAAGGTTTCATAACCTCTCACCTGGTTTGGTGCAATAGCCTTCTAACTCAACTCTCTAAGCCTCTCCCCACTCTATTCCATCCCCTATATAGCTGCCAAAGCAATTTTGCCACAGCAAAGATCTGGTCCTGCCTCCCTCAGTAACCTCCAGTAGCTCCCTATTGCGTCAGGATCAAATATAAATATAAACATCCTTCATGACCTGTTTTTTTCCTACCTCTCCAGGCTTCTGACAACTTTCCTTTACATACTCTATAATCTACAATGATTTACTTGCTATTCCTCATTGATGAGATGCCATCTCTGTTTTTATGCTAGCTGTTCTTCATGCATAGCATGGTCTGTCTCCTCATCTCTGCTTCTCAGAATCCCTGGCTTAAGATTCAGTTCAAGGGGCAGCTAGGTGGCACAGTGAAGAAAGCACCAGCCCTGGAGTAAAGAGGACCTGAGTTCAAATTCGGCCTCAGACACTTGACACCTACTAGCTGTGTGACCTTGGGCAAGTCACTTAACTCCAACTGCCTTACCTTCTGCCTTCTCAAATTAAAAAGAAAAAAGATTCAGCTAAAGTACTACCTCCCCTTGTCCTTAAAGGTGCTCTACCCTTCCTCTCAAAGGCAACCTTCTATTGCCTCTGTATGCATCTAGCACGTACCTAATCATTTACTTTCTAGGCTTCCCTCCCCAGTTAGAATCTAAACTCTTTGAGGTCAGAGACTGTTTTGTCTTTCTTTGTACCTCTGGTCCTGGACACACAGTAAGTTGTTTGTCCTTCCTGTTCAAAGAGGATCAAAGTGACTCAGAGTAAATGTACAGTGTGTCCAGCTGTGGCAAATCATAGCAATATAAGCTTGGAAGGCCCTACTACAGGTTGAGCACAAGAAGTCCATTCCCAGTAAGTACCTAATACATATTTGTTGATTGATTTTTACAACCAGAGATTCTCCAGACCATTCAGGAAGAACAACCCTCCACCCAAATCTGGAGGGGGCAAGATGGCAAATCCTACTTATTGAAAGAAAACCAGAAAGACCCCAGCTCTACCTTGGGATCAAAGGGGATCCTTCCAGAAGACTTCATTCATTACACATGAACAAAATAAGGCTTGGCCCCAAACGACCTGATTTTCTAATTCTATGGGGCTGCAGCCATATATCACTTTCATACATCAAGTTTTCCATCCTTGTTTGTCTTGCCTGCTAATGAGCCCATAGATGGCAAGGTTAGAAGCCTGGTGTTAAATTCATCCCTAATTATAAAAAAGAGGGAACAAACTGTGAATAGTGGAGATTCAGAGTTCCATATGCAATTCCCTTTTTCTGTTCTTTTTATGTGATAAAGTTCAAGCTTGCTGGTGTCTGTCAAGTTCAGAATAGCTAAAAATAGATGTGTGATACAGCAGATTGATCAAAAACAGGCTAGAAGAGGAAGTCACGACTTTTTGGTAGGGATGGTAGGGAGCATCCCTGGAGACATCTACATAGATACCCCCAAACCCCTAGTGTAACAACAAAAAGCACCGGATTTGGGTTCAAATCCCAATTCTAGTTCTGTGTAACATGGGTAGTTGGTTAATCTCTGTGGGCCTTGGTTTTCTCATCTATAAAATGAAGGGGCTGAGCATGATTTCTTAAGATCCCTTTAGGCTCTAACTTGTGATTGCGGAAAGAAAACATTTGGGGCAGCTAGGTGGCTCAGTGAATAGAGCACCGGCCCTGGAGTCAGGAGGACCTGAGTTCAAATTCAGTCTTAGACACTTAACACTAAAAAAAACTAGCCGTGTGACCTTGGGCAAGTCACAACCCCAATTGCTCTACCTTCCCCCCTCCAAAAAGCAAAAGAAAGAAAGAAAGAAAGAAAGAAAGAGAGGAAGAAAGAAAGAAAACATTAGAGATTCTGTCTATCAAGGAGTGAAAGGTTCATTTTAGATTGTCCAGAGGCCAAATTCAGATGTATGTAATAGTTCAGGTGATCATGTATATGTTTGTACATGCAAATAACATATATATATATATATGTTATATATATACATGCATATATATTGCTTATAATATGCAAAATGCCCGGCCCTTGTTGTCCTATCTTTTGGGGGGCAATGTTAAATTGTATTGTTGTTCCCAAGGGTTTATCACATCTTAATTTTTCTCTTTATATCTTCTTATCCATCCATGCATTGCATCTTCAGATCTCCTGTGTCAGATCTCCCATGAAAATGGCAGAGCCCAGACACACAGAACAAAAGGAAACAGAAGACAGGATCTTGAGCAGCAGCAATCTTTTCTGGACCATTAATGGGCCTTCAGACTTCAGCTAACTATATAAGGTTAAACAGTTGGAAATTAAAGAATTCAGGAAAGGAGGGTTATTTGTAAAGTACTGGGAAATAGAAAAAGCAATTTGTGGCTAGAGATCACTTGAGAGAAACAGAAAAAAGCTCTTTATAACTCACCAATCAAGAAATCACCATCTGAATTGCAAAAACATCTGGAAAGAAGGTAGAAAACAATTTATGAGATGTTCAATATCAGCAACATAAAAGCACAGTAAAGGGCAGCATGGTGCTCCTGAAACCGAATGGGATTTGGAGTCAGAGGTTCTGGGTTCTAGTGCTGCTTCTGACAACTTGCCCCTCCCATGGGACCTTCAACAAATCACTTCCTCTCTCTAGGTCTCATTTGCCTTATCTATAAAATGGGGTGATATAGATGACCTGTAAAACCCCTTTTTCTGAAAGTGTATGATCCTAAATGTAGTAAGCATGGCATAATAGATAAAGAGCTGACCTCAAAATCAGGAAAAACTAGATTCAAGTCCCGTCTCTGATAGGAGCTGGTTGTATGACCCTGGGCAAGTCACTTTACTTGTTAATGTCCCCAGGCAACTCTAATACTCTAAAGTGGCTGGAGATAGATCTGCATTATTAACAGGAGGAGTTCCTGAATGGAAGCTCCCTACTTAAAGGTGGGTAAACTTTGAAGGAGAGGACACAGCAGAAGGGGTAGGGGATTTCTCCAGGAATTAACCATGAGGGAAGGTGAGGGACTATATGATTGCCTGAGAGCAGTTTCCCATTCTTTATCCACATATGAACAGACTGATAGCAGTGTAGCTATGCCCCCCAAATCATTTTAATGTCTAGAATGCCTATTTGTAAGAGCCTGCAGAAGAATAAGATAGGGTTGTTTAAAAAATTCCTTGTTTTTTTCTTCCCTCCTTCCTTCCTCCCTCCCTCCCTTCCTTTTTTCCTTCCTTCCTTCCTTTTTTCCTCCCTCCCTTCCTTCCTTTTTTCCTCCCTCCCTTCTTTCTTCCTCTCTCCCTCCCTTCCTTCCTTCCTTTTTTCCTCCCTCCCTCCCTTCCTTCCTTCCTTCCTTCCTTCCTTCCTTCCTTCCTTCCTTCTTTCCTTCCTTCCTTTTTTCCTTACTCCCTCCCTTCCTTCTTCCCTCCCACCCTCCCTCTCTTCCTTCCTTCCTTTTTTCCTTACTCCCTCCCTTCTTTTTTCCTCCCTCCCTTCCTTCCTTCCTTCCTTCCTCCCTCCCTTCCTTCCTCCATTCCTTCCTTCTTTATTGAGAATCACTCTTAATAAGTTAACATCACAAACACTGACCTTAGGGAGGAGGATTTACAGTAATTGCTGATTACCTGCCTGCTAGAGTGAGAAGCATAGAGAACAACACACATTATGTGTAAAGCACTGCAAATGGAATCAGACATTTGAATCTGAGTCCTGACTATATACAAAAATGGGAAAGTTACTTATCTGAGCCTCAAATTATTCATCTGTAAAACAGAGACAATAAACCCATATGTGTTTCTTGCCCCATGGGTTGGTTTTTTTTTTTTCTGAGGAAGATACTTTAAAGCTTAAAATAGTATATAAATAGCTATTATTATCTAGAGAGATTAATAGCTGATTAACAAACTGGATTATTTAATTGGTCATCCTTGAGGACCTGACTCAATTTCCTCATCTGTAACATGAAGAGTTCCGAGTAGATGATCTCTAAGGTCCCTCTGGGGTATAGCTAGATGGCTCAGTGGCTAGAGGGCCAGGCTTGAAGTCAGAAAGATTCATTTTCCTGAGTTCAGATGTAGCTTCAGACACTTACTAGCTGTGTGACCCTGGGTAAGTCATTTAACCCTATTTACCTCAGTTTCCTCACCTATAAAATAAGCCGGAGGAAGAAATGGCAAACCACTCCAATATCTTTGCCAAGAAAATCCCAAATGGGGTCACAAAGAGTCAGAAGCAACTGAAATGACTGAACCACAGAAGGTCCCTTATAGCTCTGACATTTTGTAATCCTAAGGCCATGATTCTAGGAAATAAAAGTCAAATGCCTTGCTCTATAATCTATTCCAACTGGAAAACATCCTCTGGGGTTCTGCTGACTTCAGGGCACCATAGTTGCTTACTTGTTAACCATAGAGGTGTTACAGATGAAAATGTGGATGGCGATCCCATTGTTGGACCTGATATCTCCAGCTCCACACAAGGTATGAAGTCCCTAGGAAACAAAGGCCACCCCCACCGGGAAAGAAGGGTTATGATTCAGGGTGGCTGGCAGATCCCTCTGTCTGGTAACTAAAACAAAGAAGCCAACTCATTTGCATCAGGTGTTGTAAGACTAATATGGACTCTGAGATAGGCAAAGACTGAGAGGAGTTGACAGAAGAACCCGAGATACCTATGTCCATATCCCCTTCTTTAACTTCTAAGTATTATAATCATTTAGAAAAGATAGCTAGGAATGGTGACCCAAAGAATACACATGGGCTGGAGGCAGCTGGGCAGTTAGGCGCCATACTGCACAGAGCACTGGGCCTGGAGTTAGGAAGACCTGAGTTCAAATATGACCTCAGACACTTACTAGCTGTGTCACCCTGGGCAAGTCACTTAACCCTGTTTGCCCCTGTTTCCTCATCTGTAAAACGAATTGGAGAAGGAAATGGCAAACCATGACAGTATCTTTGCCAAGAAAGTCCCAAATTGGGTCACAAAGAGTCAGACATGACTAAAACAACTCAATAACTAGAGACAGTTAGGTGGTAAAGTGAATGGAACCCGAGTTCAAATCTAGCCCCAAATACTTTCTAGGTGTGTGACCCTGAGCAAACCACTTAACCTATCTCTGCCTCAGTTTCCTCATATGCAAAGTGGAATGATAGTAGCACCTACCTCATAGGATTATTTCAAGGCTAAAATGAGATAATATTTGTAACGTGCTCTGCACAGTGCCTGGCAAGGAGTAGGTGATGAATAAATGCTTAATAATTAAGTGCTTTTTAACCTAATTGTGTCATATTCATGTCTTATTGACCCAGCAAAACTGTCTCACTCTTCATTCATCCAGGAAATAATTATAAAGTATCTACTAGGCTGTAAACTCCATAAAAGCAGGAGCTCTAAGCTTGTTAGGAGATGCCAGATAGATGCCTGTTGAGAGAATGTGTGAATGGTATGTAATATGGTATGTAATGCATTGGAGGAAATCGTTTTACATGTCTCTTCATGCCTAGCACGGTGCCAAACTTATGGGAGCTCAGCAAATAATGGTGGAATGAAATGAAAACTCATCCATCCTCTTGTCCATTCTGTCAGATCCCCACTTTCTGCTAGGTGACGATTGTCTAATTTTGTGAATTATTCTTCATTAGTGTGCTAAGGTATGCTTTGTTGTTGTTCAGTCATTTTAGAGGTTTCCTTCATGACCCCATTTGGGGTTTTCTTGGCAAAGATACTGGAGTGGTTTGCCATTTCCTTCTCCAGCTCATTTTACAGATGAGGAAACAGAGGCAAACAGGGTTAAGTGACTGACTTGCCCAGGGTCACACAACTAGAAAGTGCCTGAGGCCATATCTGAACTCAAGAAAATGAGTCTTCCCTGACCCAAGGCCCAGCACTCTATGCACTATGGTACCACCTAGAAGTCCAGATAACAGGTGTTTATCTGTGTTCATTCCCAGGTGATTTAAATAGGGGCCTTCTGGAGATAATGCTTTCTTTCATTCAAAGCAATCTCTCTAAAATAAGATATTTGGGAGGCAGTTGGGACCTTGTGATATTCCTCAAACCTCATTTTCAAGTTCCTGCTTGTGAAAAGTTTCAACGGTGAGATGGGGCTCCTCTGTGTAATGTCTCCTCATCACTGCCAAGGAAAGCAGCAGGGAGAGTTGATTGTCTCTACATTGAGGAACCCTGGGAAGCTGGGGCAGAACTGAGTTGATACAGAAAACTCCCTGTCCCTGGAAGTATGGAAACAGAGATTGAATGACCTAGAAATATTGTAGAAGGAATTCTAGCATTTGGGAAGAGTTGAATTTGTTGATCCCTGAATTTCCCTGAGATAATGCATAAAAACCGTAAAGCATGATATAAACATCACCTCCCATATGATGGATCATTCCAATTCCAACACTCTGATTTCCCCCTTCTAACTTTAGGTAGGTCATTTAGTGTCTCTGGGGCTCACTTTCCTCTTTTGTACAAGTCGAGGATTAGATTAGATGTTTCCCTCAATCCTATGGGGGATCATGGGATTATAGGATTTACAGGTAGATGAGGTCTTAGGGATGATCTAGTTCATTGCCCTCATTTTCTCAGTGGTCCAAAGAAAGGAAGTCATTTGCTCAAAAAACATTAGTGATAAGTGATAGATGACGAAGTTAACACAGATCTGATGCCGACTTCAGCATCATGTCCACTGTACCGTGATGCCTTTATAAAAGCTGGGTAAGATATGGTCTCTGCCCTCATTGAGTTTATATGATTCTATCTTTTGCAACCTTCAAATCTCCCCTGATTTGTGTCCCACTTTCTGCTAAGTAATATAAAGATGAATTGATACAAAGTGTTAGTGGCTAGCAAAGGCTGAATGTGTGAATTTCTTAAAGAAAGGATGTGCATTTTAACAGTCACCTTCAGCTAATGGTGAGAATGTCAGGCACAGGGCCACAGGCATGTGAGGGCCACATCTGGGTCAAAGGGATGCTTTCACCCTGCCATGAATGTGACTGATTTCATGTGAGACTGACCCTACTTGGCACCTAACCTGCCAACAGTTGGATTATCATGTACACAGTGAACCTTCCCTAAGAGAATGTGCTTTCCTGAGGTTACAGGCTATATAATTTTTGTCTTTATATTCCCAGATCCTGTGGAATATAGCAGGCACTTATTAAATGCTTATTGGATGAATAAATGAATGAATGAATGAACCAGACCATAGAGAAGAAGAGAGGGCTAAGAAGGAGGGCTGGGATAGTGACTTACGCTCACAAAGTCCATTTTTTTCTGGGATGCTTTTGGAATCTCAAATGGCTTCCACCTAAGCTGAAAAACAAGCACAGGCAAAAAATGTATTGCACAATGGGAAGTTAGAGGTTTTTAAATGAATGGCATCTACACCAGGGAAGATGAAGCATGGAGCCCGGACTGCCGCTGTTTTTGTTATTTTGAAATTGATCATTATTAGTCACTTTCATCCAGAGGCACTGGAAGAACCAAAAAAAAAAAAAAAGGAAAATAAAGCACCCGTTTTTTCATATGACTTTCGAGGTGGCGCCTTCTATTCCTCCCAGTGGCAGAATGTGTCCCCTGGTTCCCTTCCTTTCTCCTTCAGATGCTGGAGCTTTGCTTTTTGACATTCTGCTCAGGCAGATCAGAGAGTTTCAACTGATCCCATTTTTATGCTATTTATAATCAGCTCCCCTTCCTGGCACACTGACTGCTCTGTGTGGGCTCCCAACACTGCAGAGGCTGCCTGGGGCTGCTTTTGCTTTCAGCCCTCGTAGTTCTGAATCATGACTTTAAACAAGTAAAAAAGCGTGAAGTCTGGGTGACTGGGGGCAAGCCAGTGCCCCTCTCTGAGACTTGGTGTTATTTGTAAAACGCAGAGGTTGGGTTAAGTGATCTCGAAGGGCCCTTCCAGTTCTGACATCCTTGCGATTCTGCAAATTGATTGTAGGTTTTATAAGTTACAGAACCACCATTCAGTTCCTTCACCAAGCTCAGGATTTGTCCCTAGGCTACCTGGCATTTTCATTTGAGTCATGACAATATTTGATTTGTTAATTAGGCAATATTTAACTTATTAATTAGACAATTGAAAGAATCAGAAGATGTCAGCAGGCTGGGGGCCCTGCCAGATGTGCCAGCCTGCCAAGTGGTCCAGGGTTTCATGATTTATTAATCAGCTCTGCATTGGATTTAACAGAGCAAGGTGATGGGTGTCTGAGGTCGATAAACAACGAGGTTTCTGAGCCCATCTGTTCCTAGAGTGACCCTTCTGCCTCAGCTCCCCCTGTACAATAGCTCAGACCAGCCTGGTGCCCAGATCCCTGCTCAGTGTCTCCATTAGTCCTGAACAGCGGGTGGTGCTCATGCCCTGCTACTTTATGCTACATAAAATGAGTCAAAGAGGTAGAGGGAATATGGTTGGCAATTAGTCTACCACCTACCCACAGTCATGTGGTAGTCCTGATTTTTTTCAAAAGAAAATAAGTTTATCATAATTGGGAAATATTTGACACAGTCAAATTCCTGATCCCCTATACCTCCAGATTCTAGTATCTCCCCTCCCCAAAACTATTTCTTTACGTATTCATTTTACTTAAATATACATGAGTGTATATACTTTCTCCTTTGAAAGACTATAAGCTTTTTGAGGACAGGGACTATTTCTTTTTTATTTTTATATGCCCAGTACTTCTCACATTGTCTGGAACATATTGGGTAAGTAATAAATATGTGTTGATAGCTTGCTTGGGAATGCCATACACACACAAACATTTTAATAATGTATTTCAAGGATCTGTAACTTCATTGGTGAGGATACTCCATCCCACAGAGATAGTAACCAGTGCCCCTACCCGTCCATACCTTAGAAGAAAGCTTTTGAAGGGCAACTAGGTGGCTCAGTGAATAAAGCATGAATCAGGAGGACCTGAGTTCAAATCCGGCCTCCATCACTTGACACACTTCCTAGCTGTATGACCCTGGGCAAGTCACTTAACCCTGCTTGCCTCAGTTTCCTCAGGAGAAGGAAATGGAAAGCCATTCCTGTATCTTTGCCACAAAAACCCCAAATAGGGTCATGAAGAGTTGGATACGACTGAACAATGAGCAAGTGGCTAAAAAACAATCCACCCCCAGCTGGCCACCTAGGAGATGTGATGAACCTCTCTAAACTCAGGTAGACTGAGCCTTGATTGACAGGTACTAAACCTTCCCTAGGCTCAGATTTGACGACTTTTTTCTTGTCAAAGCTCACACTCTTTCCCCAAGTCTTTGAAAACTTGCCTACATGATAAGACTTGGAAGTAAGACTTTGGTAAAGGATTTTTTAAATTTTAATCAAAGAAAATCATGATTCCGCTCAAGTCTCACCTTCTGTAGGAAGCCTTTCCCAACCTCACCTACTGCTAGTCTCTTCCTTCTGAAATTGCCATCTGTCTACACTGCATATATAGTTGTTTGTTGTTTCTTCCACCAGACCGTGAGCTACTTGAGGGCAAGGATATTTTTTTTGCCTTTCTTTGTGTCCTTAGTACTTAGCACAGTGCTGAAGCCTTAGTTTTTTGTGGCACAAATGCAAAATAATGAAATAACCTTTCTCCATCCCTGCCCTCCCCTCCCAAAAAAGTGGCAATCTTGGGATTTGAACCCAATGTCCTTTGATTCGAAATCAGAGGATCATCTGTAGTTTGCTACATCAGTTGTTCAGTCATGACCAACTCTTTGTGACCCCATTTGGGACTTCCTTGGCAAAAATATTAGAGTAGTTTGCCATTTACTTTCCCAACTCATTTTACAGATGAAAAACTCAGGCAAACAGGGTTAAGACACTTGCCCAAGGTCACACAGCTAGTAAGTGTTTGAGGTGGAAAGATGAGTCTTCTGACTTTAGACCCCAGCACCATGCCATCTCACTGTCACGCACTATCCTACCTCACAAGACTAATTGACCCTAGGGAAAGTGAATGAATCAAATAGATTTATAGGTAAAGGCTTCCTACTTATTATAGAACAGCTTTATTTCTAGGAGGGCAGCCAGCAGGCAAGGAAAAACAAAATTTCTAGGAAAAGAAGGAATAGATTATGAAGAAACAAAAGTAGTCGTAAACAGGAGATGTGATGCTTTATGGTCCTCTGCCACTGAAGGTATTTCCTCCAAGGAAAGAGATTCTCAGGAAGGAGGGAGAAAGTGGTGGCAATGAGACATTCCACAATTAGATACAGGGATATCAGGGTCTAATGATAACGGTGGGAAACTCAAAGTGACTTGCTTGGTGGGGGAGTGCATCTGAATGAGACATGAAGCTGCAATATTATATGAGGGGGAGGAGCTAGTGATTGTTGTGAGGGGGGCATAATGGGTATAATGGGTAAGTGAATGTGATGGGGAACTCAAGTCTAGTATTTCTAGGGAAGTTTTGCATGAGATTCTGTCTGAACACAAGTCCTAAGAAGCAGCCAGAACTCTCTAGTCTCTAAGAGGCTGTTGGAGATGGAGGCTACAGAGAGGAGATGATAATGTATGAAAGGCTTTAAGAGTTGGTAAGTAGATGGCATCTTTAGAGCAGGACATAAGATATCTTCAGCTGGGGCTTGGTTGGCAGCTTAATTTTTCCCTATACTTTTTGATTTTAATATTATCATTAATTAATAAAATATTAATCAGGCTCATTTCCTTCCTGATGGGCTGTTAAAACTATCCCTTCCAAAGTGGAACCTCTGAAAGTTTGGTAAGAGCAATTAAATTATACACAATAATAATAATAATTTAATATTGGGAGTAGGGGTTGGGGTAAGGAATCTTATGGATCAGTTATCTCCATTTTTCAGTGGAGAAAACTGAGAGATGACAATAGTTAACTCATTTATTCTGAAGGTTTATTTTTTATTAATAAGAGATACTGATTAACACAATAATCCAAGACAATTTCAAAGGACTCATGATGAAAAATGCTATCTACCTCCAAAAATAGAACTGATAAAGACTGAGGACAGATTAAAGCATAATTTTTTTCACTCTTTCTTTCTTTCTTTTCTTTCCTTTCTTCCTTCCTTCTTTCCTTCCTTCCTTCCTTCCTTCCTTCCTTCCTTCCTTCCTTCCTTCCTTCCTTCCTTCCTTCTTTCTTTCTTTCTTTCTTTCTTTCTTTCTTTCTTTCTTTCTTTCTTTCTTTTGCAACAGCACTAATATGGAAATATGTTTCACATGAGTTCACAAGTACACTTGATGCCACATTGCTTGTCTTCTCAAGGGGTAGGAGAGGGACTGGAGGGAAGGAGAGAATTCAGAGGTCAAAATTAGAAAAAAAGTGATGAGATACCAGTGAAAGATAACAAAGGGACAGTTCCACTGTTGCAATGGAATCATACAAATGACAGATGGAGGTAGGGAGGGAGGGGCAGAAAGGGAACGAGCATTTATTAAGCACCTACTGCATCCAAAGTTTTGTGCTAAGAATCATGTTTTTATTACCTCAGTTGATCCTCACAACAACCTTATGAAATATTATTATCCCCATTTTATGATTGAGGAAACTGAGGAAGACAGAGGTTAGGTGGTTTGTCCAATATCACACAGCCAGTTAGTGTCTGAGGCCAGATCTCTTTTTTTTAGCTTTTTTTTGTAACTAGCATTTTATTTCTTCCAATTACATGTAAAGATAGTTTTCAACATTCATTTTAATAAGATTTTGAGCTCCAAATCTTTCTCCCTCCCTCCTTCCTCTCCCACCTCCCCAAGATGGCAAGAAATCTGATAAAGGTTATACATGTGTAATTATGTAAACATATTTCCACATTGGTCATGTTGTACAAAAAGAAATAGAACAAAAAGGGAAAGCAGCAAAAAACCAAAACGAAACAAAAAAATGAAAGAAAGTGAAAAAGTGTGCTTCAATCTGCATTCAGATTCCATAGTTCTTTCTCTGGATGTGGATAGCATTTTGCATCATGCATTTTTTGGCACTGTCTTGGATCATTGTACTGCTGAGAAGAGCTAAGTCAATCATAGTTGATCATCACATAATGTTGCTATTACTGTGTACAATGTTCTCCTGGTTCTGCTCGCTACACTCAGCATCAGTTTATATAAATCTTTCCAGGTTTTTCTGAAGTCTGCTTGCTCAGAACTTCTTATAACATTACATTCATATGCCACAACTTGTTTAGTCATTCCCTAATTGATCGATATCTCTTTAATTTCTTTGTGAGGTCAGATATTAATGCAAGTTTTCCCTTCTCCAAACCTAGCACTCTATCTACTGAGCCACCTATCTGAAAAGAGCATGAAGTCTGGAATTAGAATACCCGTGTTCAAACCCCAGGTCTGTTATTTGTGAAATCATGAACAAGTCACTTGACTCCTCCAGGTCTCAGTTTACTTATCTGTTTAAAAATGGAAAGGTTGAACATGATGATATCTAGGGTTCTTTTAAGCTCTAAATCTTAAAATCCTGTGAAATGTGAAAAGAAATGAAGTTGTTCTAATCATTGCCTCTAGTGTGTAAAGTGAATAGTGAAGGATTCACTGCAAGGCATAGACAAGAGATGTATTGGATCAGAGGGCATGGATGAGTTGCTTTCTATACTACTAGAGGCAGCCAGGTGGCCCAGTAGATAGTATTTGCCTTGGAGTCAGAAAGCTCTGAGTTTGAATCCAGCCTTAGATACCCTGGGCAAGTCACTTAATCTCCATCAGTTTCAGTTTCCTAATCTATAAAATAAGAGACATCTGGGTAGGGCAGTGGATAGAGGATTGGAGCTGCATTCAGAAAGACCTGAATTCAAATCCAGCCTCAGACACTATCTGTGTGACTGTGGGAAAGTTGCTTAACCTTTATCTCCCTTAGTTTCCTCATTTGTAAAGTGGGAAAAATAATAACACCTACCTCCTGGTGTTGTTGTGAAGGTCAAATGAAATAATATTTGTAGAGGGCTTTGCAAATCTTTTTTCTTTTAAATTAGTTTATTTTTGTATAAGCTAAAAGGAAATTTACATCTTAAACCTCAAAAGACCTGGAGTGTGCATATTTACTTTGTTAGAGGTTCTTCTACATCTCTGTTTTTTTCCATAGGAATTTCCCCATTTACAATCCATAGTCTTTTCCTTTCTACACAGCCTGATCCTTAGCAATCCAGGACTTAATTTTACAACGTGCAAAATCCTTTAACAAAATGGTGGAACAAAAAGAAATCGGTAACAGATCTTAGAAGTGCTATATAAATGCTAACTTGTTGTAAGGATTCATATAGTTCTTTAAGGAGAGCAGCTAGGTGTCCAAGTGGATAGAGTGCTGGATCTGGAATCAGGAAGATGTGAATTTAAATCCGGCCTCAGACACTTAACTTAGCTGTGTGAACCTGGGTGAGTCACTTAACCCTGTTTGCCTCATTTGTAAAATGAAGAATTTTGCCTCATTTGTAAAATTTGTAAAAATTTGTAAAATTTGCCTCATTTTTAAAAAGAAGGAATTGGCAAACCATATATTTGCTATTAGGGGTTAAATGGGAATATAAAGAAGGGTAAGCAGAGGATATATTTTATTAAAAAATTTCCCAAAGTCTTTTTAAAGATGACTTGTAAAAATGAGCCATTGTGGGTTTGAGAGAATATTGTGTTATGAATTGGGAGTTGAGTGTGAAACAGTAAATAAGCAGAACTGGGAACTTTTCTGAATGGTACTAATCTTATGTAATATGTTTTTTTTTTTTTTAATGGAGAAGAGGTATTATTGCATTGTGGGTAGAGAACTGGCCTTGAAGCTAGGAAGACTTTGGGTTCAAGGCCAAGTCCAACCTCTGATAGATACTGGCTGTATAATGCTGGACAAATCAATTAACCTCTCAGTGGTCGACTCAACCATCTTTGGAGTTACAGAGAGTGCTCATTTGCCCTGGTAGAAAGAGTTTCCACAGGCTATATTCCCTGTCCTGATGAAATCACAGATCTGGTCCCTATCCCTATCCCCATCCCTATTCCTATAAATGTAGAAGGTGCAGAGGAGGACAATTAAAATGATCAAGGAATTGGCATTGGAGAAAAACATGGTTTATTTACTAGAAACAAAAACAAACCAAAAAACCCCTGAATTCTCCATAAAGACAAAAGGCTGAATGAGTATATATAAAAGGAAAAGATGGTTCACTAAATCCCAAGATTCTAGGACTGGATGATTTTGAAGCTTAAAGATAAATCCACATTGGATAATAGAAGACCTATATTAGAAGGCACCCCTAGGGTCCAGTTTTAATGAGGATTACTTTCACTTGGGGTAAAAATAGTTGGGGGGGATGAGGTAGGAAGTGAAAGCATCATAAGGAACCATCTGATTGTAGATTCAGTTGGTGCAGGGGAAGAGGTGGTCCAACTCTTGTGTTCTCGGGAATTGGAGGCTAAGGTTTTCCCAGGAGAGGGCAAAATATTAATGGAAATATAGGGATGGGGGTTGTCCCAGGGGCAGTTCTCCCTTGTGATAGAGTAGGCCAGTGGTCAACCTAAAAGTACAGAGATGGTGGTTGCTGTGGAGATGAAACACTGCCCCTCCCTCTACTCACACACATTGTTGGGTCCCTGAGACAAAGGCCTGTTCATCTCATACTAGTTAAAGTCAGCCTAGGGTGCAAGAGGGAGACAGTAACAAAGGATTCTCTTGAACTTGACCGTTTATAAGTTTGTCAGGGTAGAGGTTTGATGCTGGCCTGTGATTTTATCCATGTGGGAATTATTGTTAGAATTTCAAAACATGTCTAAATGTACAGTCTTATAGAATCTCTTAGGAAACAGAAGGTTCAAGTGACTTGACCATGCTCATGCAGCCAAAGTGTTAGAGGCAAAACCTGAACCCAGCTCTTCGTAACTGAGGTCACTTCTCTATCTGGTATGACATGCTACCTCTCCCATACTTCTGCTGCCGGAAAAAATCTAATTTTCCATGCTATACATGCATTTATTTTGTGATAAATTATAAATACATCCTAAGGAAAGCTTAAACCCTCTAGTATAGAAATATTTAGGCACAATTTTCAAATCTTTCCTTAGGTGCACAGATGCCTCACCCTGGCTCTGGGTGAAAGATACATTCAGGGAGAAAGAAAATGAGGCCTACTTTGTGTGACATTTCTTAACCTTTTGAATTTGATGTCATGAATAACAATCACATTCTTGTTAGCATAAGTCTTCTGTACCATCATTAAGATAGGGAAAAGCTCGGAGAAGAGTTTCATTTTGTAGTTACAACGTGGGAGGTAAACCATATGAGGCTGAACAGACTAGAGCAGGCGGTGGTGCAGTGAACCTGTTGTTACGAGGCCTGAGTTCAAATCCAGCCTCATATATTTACTAACTGTGTGACCCTGTGGAAATCATTCCACCGCTTTCTGCCCCAACTTGTTGAGAATCAAATAAGATAATATCTATGAAGTGTTTCACAAACCTGAAAACATTACATAAATGCTAGCTGGTATAGTCTTTCAACTTTTAGATTTTGATGATTGTTTCTGAAGACCCCAAAGATGCTTGATGAGCTCAGACCAAGTTCTGTGTCATAATTCTAACAGATACAGAGCTCAAAGGGAACTTGGGGGTCACCTAGTCTAAATTTTTCCTTTTCTAGATAAGGGAAGCTGAAATTCACAGGTAGTAAGTGAGGGAGTTAAGATTCAGACCCCAGTCCTTCAAAGGACTGGGTCAGCCAGTCAATTTTGGATCAGCCCCAAATCCAGTTTAATTTACTGGACCAGAGGTGGCTAGGTGGTGCAGTGAACAGAGCACCCACCCTGGAGTCAGGAGGATCTGAGTTCAAATCCGGCCTCAGACATTTAACACTTACTAGTCATGTAACCTTGGGCAAGTCACTTAACCCCAATTGCCCCCCAAAAAGCAAAAAAAAAAAAAATTACTGTACCATGTGGGCTTGCTAGGGTTAGTCTATGAAAGGTGAGAATAGGCATAGGGAACTCCCAGCAGAGATAACTCCCCCTTATGAGGGCAGGTTGGCACCTTTGCTGCAATTTATGGTCTTACAGGGAAGGGGAAGGAAACAATCACCAACTATGTGCTTGGCACTGTGGTAAACATTTTGCAAGTATTAACTCATGTAATCCTTACAACAGCCCCAAGAAGTAGGTGCTGCTATTATCCCCATTTTACAGTTGGGGAAACCGAGGCAGATAATGGTGAAGTGACTTTCCCAGGGTCACACAACTAGCATCAGGCTGGATTTGAACTCAAGTCTTCCTGACTCCAAGTCCAGTACTCTATTCACTTTGACATTTAGCTGCCTTTCTTGGAAAGCTGCCTAAAGATCCAAGAGTTTAAGTTATTTGCCTTGGGGGTGGGGAGGGGGGACAAAGACTTGAGTGGACCCATGTCTTCCTGGCATTGATCCCAGCTTTCCATCTGCCTTCACATCCTTCCTCCCCTAAAAGGTGAGGAATGGGTAAGAACAGATGATCTACTTTAAGTTTTTGAATAGGAAGGGATGTCAAAGAGACAAAAATAATTTCTTCAAACCTACTTGACTGAGTCTGGAGGGGATATTTCAGTGCCATTGAAAAGTGAGATAGGAAAATTGAAAAATGAACAGAAACTACTGGACTTTTAATTATTGAAGCATGAATCAGGAAAAGAATACCAACATATCAAGATGGTATAAATGAAAAGACAAGAGAATCATATTATCAAGAATATTGTATGTGTCTAGCAAAGCAATCAGAATTGTGGTTGAGGTTAGGTCACAGAGAAGGGAGAGCATAAAACCATTCCCTTTGTGTAGCTAAGTGGCACAGTAAATGGAATACCATGACTGGAATCAGGAAAACTCATCTTCCTGTATTCAAGTCTGACCTTAGACACACTAGCTGGGAGACCCTAGGCAAGTCATTTAACCCTGTTTGTCTCAGTTTCTTCATCTGAAAAATGAGCTGGAAAAGGAAATGGCAAATTATGCCAGTATCTTTGCTAAGAAAATCCCAAAATGAGGTCAGGAAGAGTAGAACATGATTGAAATGACTGAACAACAACTTAAAAAAAAGTAGATTTTGTAGAACAATTGTCTGGATACATGATTGAGACTATGACAAGTACAAGAGAACACGGAAACTCTCCAAGAAAAAATTTAATTGGTAGCTTGCTAACCTATGGAAGGTGACCAAAAAGTTAGAAAACAGAGAAATAAGATGGCCTGGAGAATGTCTGGAAATGTCCTTTGCTCTTCTCTTTGCAGAATTGAGGACCAAAGAGGAGAGGTCTTACATGTCTTATCACATGATTGATATGTTGAAAAGTTTTTCTGAACTTCTCTTTTTCTCTTTTAAAAAAAATTAAGTAAAAGACCCCTCATTGAGTGGGAGAAGAAGGAAAAGGATATATTCAGAAAGGAAGATGAGGTTAAAACAAAAATATCAATGTAAAAATTTTTAATATAAAGACATAAAAAACAAGATTAGATCAAGGGAAATGGATCAATGGGTATGATCCAAAGCTACTTTTAGGGTCACTGGTAGCATATGGAAGACCTGCACTTACCAATTGTGTCACAATCTCTGCTGGCCTCGTTTATAAAATGGGGATAATAACAGCACCTACTTCAGGGTTATTTTGAGCATCAAATGATATTTTAATAATTATAAGGCTCTTAGCACAGTACATGGCACATAGGAAGAGCTATGTAAATGTTAGCCATTATTGTTACTTTTATTACATTTGCGGCAAAGACACTAGGTTCATGGTGGGAAAAAAAAATACCTGGTTTAGTTACATCCTTAGATCTGGTCCATTATTTATCCAGCAGAGGCTAATAACTTACAAATTAGATCACTCCCTAAGGGTGGTTGGGGAAAGAACCCACCTGCTTTAAGACAGAAGGGGAAGATAAAGAGTTCCTAGTTATAGAAAGAAATAGCCTGAGTGAGCACACTTTCCAGAATTCAGTTTGGACAACAAGATACTCTCTGATGACCATCAGGATCTGGGATCTTTTCATTCCTACTCCTGAGCAGTATTTTCAGATGTGTTAGCTAGTCAATAAATATTTATTAATCACCAACAATGCACCAGACCAGTCACTGTGCTAAGCTCTGCTCAAAATCTAATGGGGGAGGCAACATACAAATAGCTAGGTATGGACAGTTATATACAGGATAAGCTGGAAACAACGAGCAGAGGGAAGGCACTAATGAGGAGGGACTGGGAAAGGCCTCCTGTAGCAGGTAGGATCTTAGCTGGGACCTGAGGAAGCCAGGGAAACTGGGAGGCCTCAATGAAGAGGGAGAGCATGCCATGCACGGGAGACAACAAAAAAGCCCAGCTTTGGGAGTATCTTGTGGAGGAATAGTGAGGAGGCCAGTGTTGGCATGGCCTTTCTAAGAAGGAGGTGGCCTCAAAGACAGGAATAGTTGAGTACAAGTCCTGCCTCAGACATAAGCTGCCTGAGAGACCCTTGGTAAGCTCTCAGAGCTTCAGACGTCTCTCTGGGCCTGTGGGTTGCCGAGAAGGTGCCCACTTGTATTGGCAGAAGGAGGCCCCTCTCTGGGAGCAACTCGTACCAATGAAATCATAGGTCCAGGTCCTGTTATTGGATAAGTTGCCTGTATTTTGTTGTAAGGATGGTCAGGAACCTGCTGAAATTTTTACTGACTTGAAAAATTTTAACTGAATCAATGCACATTCTTTCCTACACTCTATATATTTTATCTAGGAGAATGCAAACTGTGTCCATTCCCATTCATTTATACAGAATCTACTCCAAACACAAATTTCAGCTTGGCGGATCACGATTGTAAGTTCTTTCAACGCCAGGTCTGGCGTGTTTTAGCGTCTCCTTGCCCCCAGACAAAATGCAGAAAGGCAGAGGCACATCATGGCCAGAGAGTCAGCTCAAAACCAAGAACACCTGGATTCAAGTCCTGCCTTTCACACATACCAGCTGGGGATCCTGAAACCCTCAGTGTGACCCTCTGAAGCTTAAACAAGTTGCAGTGAAGGGGCCGATTTGCGTGGGTAGAGGGAGTCAATTAATGCCTATCCCTGTGTTCATCTGATGCCCTTATTGGCATAGTTAACCGGGTTACCTGGTTAGGGTCAGGCTCTACTTCATCCCAGTTGTGAGTGAGATGGCCTTGGTCAATGGATTCAAAAGGCTTGTGAATGATAGAAGGTAGAATTCTGTACAGCCAGCTATGGGAGAAAAGAGAAAGCAAAAGATTTAGGAAATGTAATGAATGATGCAGAGCCACGTCCCAAAGTATATACAACTCACCTGGGTGACTACACATGTGGGAAGCAACAATCTTCTTATTATATATTATTATACTAATATAATATTAATTATTATATTAATATGATTCTTGCTGCCCTTTGTGGCTCCATGGTGGTCACTGACTTTCCCTGCCTTTCTTTTTGGCCCCCCTTCCCCCACCCCTGCCAAATGCTGCAAAGTGGGGTACTGATTAAGGCAGTGAAATGGTTGATTTATGAGTTGGCATGACATCAGAAGATGGGACAAGAAGTGAAGAATTGTGTAACCCGCTTTAACTCCTCTGTGTGGGGTGGCTAGGTGGTGCAATGAATAGAGCACCAGCCCTGGAGTAAGAGGACATGAGTTCAAATCCAGCCTCAGACACTTAACACTTACTAGTCGTGTGATCTTGGGGAAGTCACTTAAACCCAATAGCCCTACCTTCTCCCTGCAAAAAACAAACAAAAAATCTCCATTGTGCCTCAGTTTCCTTATCTGTAAAATGAACATCTTGATTTTAATGTTCCTTCCAGTTCTAAATCCTATGATTTTGTGATATCATCAGGGAAACCTATTAGAAACCTCTTTTAGTTCAAATATTAAGAAGTCAATATTGTTTTAGTCTAGAACTCTTTCTCTCAGGCCTTTTCCTTTAGGAGAGTAGGTAAAAAAGGTTGAGACCAAAAGCCAAGGCCCAAGAAAGTAAATTAAGGGCGATAACCAAACTGACAATTAGAAATACCTCCTCTTGGGGGCAGAGCCAAGATGGCTGAGTATAAACAGCTCATCCGAGCCACTCTTCCCCCAGACTAACTCCAAACTATGTAAAAGGGGACTCTGAACAACTTCTGGAGCCCCAGCACCCACAGAACAACACAGAGAAGCTAACCTCCCGCTGAGAACAGCCCAGCAGCCCTGCAGGAAGGACCAGCACAGCACTTTGGGAGCCGGCAACGTGGCATGGGGGAGCCAAGCCCAGGTCCACTTGAGCTGCGGTTTTAGCCCCAGGGCGGTGGGGCCAGCAGCCGGCTGGAGGGACCCCAGAATGCCAGCAGCTGTGGCGATTCCAGAATTATCAACATAGACATGCCTAGGACAAAGTGAGAGGTTAGTGCCCTATGGACTTTGGGACCGGTATTTGGGGAACACGTCGGCTTCCTCCCCTGGGGGCTAGAACCACTGAGGACACACGCCATTTTGTAGTTTTCAGAGGCAGCTCCAGCTCCTGGCCTGCAAACTGTAGGGAGATCCAGCGATCAGTCTTGGGGGGTAATCGCTCTTGCTTTAACATCCCTGGATCTGGATTGTGATCTGGGGTGGAGGTTGTGGGTGGGTTTCCAGCTTGCCAGAAACGGAAGTTGCCCCCCCCCCACACGTTCGGGAGGAAAATTCCTCTATATGGCCTTAAAGCCATATTGGGGCAACAAGCCCAAAAGTCAAGTAATTAAGTGGCAACATGCCAAGACAAAGGAAACAAATTAAACAGAAAAATGCAATCCTAGACTCCTACTTTGGGGGCAAAGAGGGTCGAAGCATAGGGGAAGAGGACTGTGAGGTCAGAAGTCCTGCTCCAAAAGCCCCAGGGGAAAACATGAACGGGTTGCAGGCCATAGAGGACCTTAAGAACGACTTTAAAAATCAAATAAGAGAAGTGGAGGAAAAATTGGAAAGGGAAATGAGAAGGATGCAGGAAAAGTATGAAATGAGGGTCAACAGCCTGACTGAGGAAAACAACACCTTAAAAAATAGACTAACTCAAATGGCAAAGGAGGCCCAAAAGGGCAATGAGGAGAAGAATGCCTTAAAAAGTCGAATTTGCCAGATGGAAAAAGAATCTCAAAAGTTCACTGAGGAGATTCATTCCTTCAGAGTTAGACTGGAGCAAATGGAAGCTAATGACTTTATGAGAAATCAAGATGCTGTTAAGCAGATCCAAACAAATGAAAGATTAGAAGGCAATGTGAAATATCTCATGGGAAAAACCACTGACCTGGAAAATAGATCCAGGAGAGACAATTTAAAAATTATTGGACTACCTGAAAGCCATGATCAAAGAAAGAACCTAGAAATCACCCTTCAAGAAATTCTCAAGGAAAACTGCCCTGATGTTTTAGATCCAGAGGGCAAAATAGAGGTTGAAAGAATCCACCGATCACCTCCTGAAAAAGATCCCAAAAAGAAAACTCCCAGGAATATTATAGCCAGGTTCCAGAATCCCCAGATCAAGGAGAAAATAGTACAAGCAGCCAGGAAGAAACAATTTCAATATTGTGGAAACACAATCAGAATAGCCCAGGACCTGGCAGCTTCTACACTGAGGGATTGAAGGGCATGGAATATGATATTCCAGAGGGCAAAAGAACTAGGAATGAACCCAAGGGTCACCTACCCAGCAAAACTGAGTATTTTGTTTCAGGGGAAAATATAGTCATTCAGTGGAATAGAGGACTTTCAAGCATTCTTGAGGAAAAAACCAGAGTTGAATAGAAAATTTGACATCCAGACACAAGAAGCAAGAGATGCCTGAGAAGGTAATCAGGGAAAAGAAATCAAAAGGAACTTATCAGAGTCGAACTATTTACATTCCTAGATGGAAAAACAATAACAGTGACTGAGGAAATCTTTCTCACTATGAAAATAATGGAAGAAGGGTATGTGGTCATATGAATACATATGTGAATGTGTGTATATATGTTTACAGTTATACATGGATAGAGGGCATAGGTTGAATTTGTTGGGAAGGGAGGATACTTAAGGGGTGAAATTATGAGGTGAGAGAGGAAAGTGGCAAGAGGAGATGGGGAGAGACAGGTAGGGTAAACTGTCTCATGTAGAATAAGCAAGGGGAAGTGGTTGCAAGGGAGGGGAAGAATAGGAAGGCAAAAAGACAAAACCACACTCTCATTGAATTTGGTTCGGGGAGAGAATGACATACATACTAAATGGGATATCTCAACCTGCAGCAGAATAGGGGGAAGGGGGATGAGAGGAGGGATGATGGATGGGAGGGCATCCTTGTGGGGAGGGGAGGTTGGAAGTACCCACTATAGAAGAGGGACAGGATCAAGTAGGGAATGGACCAGGTGGGGGGTGGAATGAGGGGGAGGGAATTATAAGCAGCCTTGTACAATATATCTACTATGGTAATGTTTTGCATAGCTAGACATGTACAACATATACTAATTACTTATCTCCCCAGAGGGAATGGGTGACAAGGGAGGAAGGAAATGGATCTGAAATTCAAGGTCTTAAAATTAAATGTTTCAAATATATATAAATACTATTATTAATACTCTTTTGCTTGTAATTGGGAGATAAGATGTCCAGGCATTGGGACACAAAGATTCACCTTCCTCTAATGGAAAAGTCGAAGGCGATATGGGAGAAGATATGGGAGAGAGCAGATTGGAGGAAGCGATATCTTGTGGGACTGCTATTCTGGGAGGGTGGGTAGGGGATAAACAGTGGGGGAAAATAATTGTGACTCAAAATCTGGCGAAAAGGAATGATGTAAAACAGAAGTTAATAAAGCATTTGTTTAAAAAAAAGAAAAGAAATACCTCCTCTTGTTCTAGCACAGTGCTCAGCACATAGTAGGCACTTAATAAATATGTGTTGACTTGACTGGTTAATATCCTTGCCTTTCTCCTTCCCTTAAATAGAGTTACCACCCAGCTAAGGACAGCACCCTTTCCCTCCTTTTCCTAAGAGTGTTGGGGTATTGATCAAAGCAAGCAGGTCCCTTTAATTATTTCAGGAGAGACTTTGATTCGAGGGGTCAAAGAGGCATGAGTGATTTTTCTCCAAGCATAGTTCTGGAAAGATTAAGTGACTATTATTCTATTAGATGGGTTAGAATTTTAACCCCAAACTCTATTTTATCATGTTGTGACATTTTCCTCATTCAAGATTCCTATAAATGTTACATTAAAATGTTTTGACATGTCTGAGGGGATTCAGGGGAACTCTGACAATGTGGACATTTCTTTCCAAGCAGAACAATGTTTGAATTCAGAATAATGTTAAATTAATTTAAAAATGTCTCTGGCAGACTCATGCCTGAAATGCAGATTATAGTGGGGTTTTTTTGCCACCATGATCCTTCCCAACTAAAACTATAAATGGAATCTGGGGAGAGGAGAATCCTTTGTAGAGTATCTGGTGACAGTATTCCAAAATTGCTATATAAAATGACAAAAATAAGGACTGAACTCCTTATATTCTGGAACTAAATAACAATAAAATAAATGACATTTACACAATGCTTTAAACCCTTTACAAGTGCAAAAATACTTTTTGAACATGACTTTATTTGATCTTTACCATAACCCTATAAGGTAAGTTTTACAAGGTATTGTTGACTCCCTTTTAAACATGAGGAAACTGAGACTTAGGTTAAAAGCGACTTAACTGAATACCTACATACATATTTGTATAGGACTTTAAGGTTTGGAAAGTGCTTTACAGATATTATCTGATTTTATCCTCATAGCAATCCTACGAGGTGCGTGCTGCTCTTATACTATTTTACAAATGAGGAAACTGAAGCAGAAATTGTCTTACTACTACTACTACTACTACTACTACTACTACTACCACCAATAATAATTATAATATCATCGTTATCATCATCACAGTTAGCAAGTACCTGGGCGCAGATGGGAACTTCAGTCTTCCTGACTCCAGGTCCATTCACTGTCCCACCTAGTTCACTTTCTCATGGGTACACAGTGGGAAAATCAGATTATGATCCTTGCTAGTAGGACAGTGGGAATATGGTGGGGCATGTATGGTCTTTGAGGGTAGGTACTGCTTGGTTTAGTTTTTTTTGTCTGTGTAACCATTGTCTAGTGCATAATAAGCACCTATTAAATGCTGTTGAGTTATTGATTGATTGGATTGGGATTCAGAGAATTGGACTCTAGCCTCAGGCTAGCCACAGATGAACTATGTAGTCTGGGCAAACCCCTTTTCCTCCCTGGATCTCTGTTCCATTAGAATTGGGTTAGACTAGGTGATCAAGGTCCTCTCCAATTTAGATTCTATGATACTTATGGATCACTTCTGGACAACTACTACTATGAAGCAATCAGACACCCAGGGTCATAGATAGTAAGTTGCCTTCCCTTCTTCTTGACTTAAGGAGGATCATAGAACCATGGATTTATAGCCAGAAGGGACCTTAGAGATCAGTGAATTCACCTTCTCCTGTGCCACCCCATTTTACACATGAGGAAGTTAAGGTCAGCAGATCAAGTGATTTGTTTCAAATCACTTAGATTGTTACAGAGCTGAAATTTGAACTCAGGTCCTCAGGTTCCAGATGCAATGCTCTTGCCACTGGACTACAAAGCATGGAAGCTGGATAGCCTATTGCAATTCCTTGGGATTACTTTCTAAGTACATTTTCCTGCTTGCAGTTTCACATCTGGTGGGGTAGATTACTCAGAGCCTGAGGGGTCAAATAAATATTCCCCTTAATAAAAACATATTTAAAAAGCAGTCTCCAAAGCAGTTAAAAGTAGACCAGGAAAGTAAAATCAAGTCAAGACTGCCAGTAAGGAAATTAAAAACAGTTGGCAAAGAGTTTCCTTGGGACCTTGAAAAGAGTCTGGAGAATTCTCTGCTAAATTGCTAAAAACCGCTTTTATATTTTTGCTCAACAGACCCTGTCTGAGTCCTGGACCAATCCACTTGGAGGCAAAGTTCACTGAGACTGCCCATCACTTCTGTGCTGGCAATAGTACAGGCTGGTGTTTGGGAGTCTGGAGGGGTTAACAAATGCTTCCCCAATTCTACTCATGTCCTGGGTCACAACAACCACTGCAGTATTCTTAAACTTTTACATTTAGAAAAAATGATAAACTTAATAATCCTTAACAAACACCGATGTTTCAATATCCAAAGAACAAAATAGTTACCCCACTCTTGCTTGAGGGAAAAATTGAAACCTGCTTCCCCGTTTCTCTTTTAAGGCACTCTGCGCAGGCCCAGGCATGCCATCACCCTAGGCCTGGCACCGATTGACAGACAGCCTGGTCACCCCTGCTTCATCAGTGCCTCGGTCCCCTACACTCACACTTCCCTATCCTGCATCTTCTCCCCTCCAGACTAAAGAGATCAACTAGCTAATCAGATTTGCTAACCCAACTCAAAGAGATACCACATGTTGTGACTGTGGTCTCTTTGAGTCAAGTCAACAACTATTTATTAAACACTTACTATGTATGTGCCAGGCTCTCTGCTAAGCCCTGGTAATGCCAACACAAGCCATAAGTCCCATTAGACTGTAAGCGCCTTGAGGGGAGGACTAGATTTTGCTTCTTCATATCCCTAGTACTTAGTACAGTGTCTGGTATACAGTAAGTGCTTAAAAATGTTTTTTTGATTGATTGATTGATTGATTCTAATGAGGGAGATGACAAGCAAATGTACAACTAAAAAATCTACAGGATAGATTAGAGATAATCTCAGAGGAAAGGTATTAAGATTAAGGAGGTCTGAGAAAGGCTTCTTGCAGAAAAGCATGACCTAACTTCTTCTGTTCCACAAAATATGGGGAAATACTTAACCCAGTACCTGGGTGTCAGGTACTCAATAAATGTTTATTATATACTAGGTGTTTAGTAAGATGTTTATTATAAGTTGTTGTTGTTGTTGTTACTTTCCAATCACGTCTGTCTTTTTGCGATCCCACTGGGGGTTTTCTTGGCACCAATACTGGAATGGTTTGCCATTTCCTTCTCCAGCTCATTTTACAGATAAGGAAACTAAGGCAAACAGGGTTAAATGACTTGCCCAGGGTCACACAGCTAAGTGTCTGAAACCAGATTTGAACTAGGGTCTTCCTGACTCTAGGCCTGGTGCTCTATGCACTGAGTCACCTAGGTGTCCTATAGCATCTTTTATAGTTGGACTTCTAGGTTGCTGGGAGAGAGATGTAGGGTGGAATGGCCTTCCTGGCTCCTTACCTCATGTCACTCCATCTGCGTCTATGACTGTTTTCCCAATAGGGATGTTTCTGTATTAGCTTTGGAGCCCAATGTTTCCCATTGGAGGATTGTTAAAAAGACAAGGGAGACATGGTTGGGTTTACGCAGTAGTTGAGTCAGTTCATAAAGCTCACTGGGCTGCTCGGCAGAGATTTAATTCTGTTTTGGGGAAGAGCGCCAGCTCCTTAATGAAGCTCTGACAGCTCCTTTCCAGTTTTCTGGAAGAGACTGTGGCTTGGGCTACTGGTAATTACTACTGAGTGATGTGAGCAACAAAATATTGAGTCCAATTCTCCCGTTATTTTGATGGTCGTTAAGGCCAAATAAATGGGTTTAGGTAGAGCCAAGTTGCCATAAATTACAGCATAATAGAGATTGCATTTTTCAACCTTGATTTCATACATACTGTTGCTCTGGCTTCTCTGCATGACAGGGGCCTGCAGTTTAAGGGCTGTGCCTGAGCAGGACTCATAGTGAGCTATACCAGGGTTAGGGAATGACTGAGGGAAGAGTGACAACCATCCATCCATCCATCCATCTACCCCTCCATCCATCCATCCATCTATCTACTCCCTCATTTATTCATTCATTTTTTATTGAGTGCCTGTTACCTACAGCTAGGTGGTACAGTAGATAGAGAGTACCTAGCCTGGAGTCAAGAAGACTCTTCATGAGTTCAAATCTAGACCCAGACACTTACTAGCTGAGTGGCCCTGAGAAAGTCACTTAATCCTGTTTGCTTCAGTTTTCTCATCTCTGAAATGAACTGAAGAAGGAAATGGCAAACCACTTCAGTATTTTTGCGAAGAAAACCCCAAATGAGGTCATGAAATGTCAGATGTGACCAAAACAACTAAATAAGGAATACAAAGATAAAAGAAAACAGTCTTAGATCTCAGGGAACTAATACAACACACACACAGAGATATGTAAATGTAAAATTTATGCAAAGTAAATAAGGGATGTTTCAGGTAAAAGGAGTCACCTGAGCTGAGCCTCGAAGAGGGCTAAGAGTTCCAAGAGGTAGATCAAGATGAGGAGGAAGAACATTACAAGCAAAGGCTTAGAGGCAAGAGATGGGATGTTAGATTATGGGAACAACTAGTAAGTTAATTTACCTGGAATGCAGAGTATTTGAGGAAGGAAAGAAAGGAGCATTTGTTAGGCACCTCCTGTGTGTACTGTGCTAAAAAAAGACTTTACAAATATCATCTCAGTTCATCCTTAAAACAATCCTGGGAGATAGGCACTACTATTATCTCCACTTACAGCTGAAGAAACTAAGGGCAGACAGAGATTAAGTGACTTGCTCAGGGTCACACAGCTAGTGAGTGTCTGAGATTGGATTTGAATTTAAATCTTCCTGACTGCAGGCCCAGCCCTTTATCCACTGCACCACCTAGCTACTATGAAGGAGAATAACGGGTAGCAAGCCTGGAAGGTAGGCTAAAGGTAAATTGTGGAGGACTTTAAATGCTAAACAAAAGGATTTATATTTTCTCCTAGGGGTGAGGTGTAACCACTAATGTTTCTTGAGGAGAGGAATACCATACTCAAGCTCTTGCTTTAAGAATATATATTTGTTGTTGGAGAAGATATGGGAAAATGGGAACACTAATGCATTGTTGGTAGAGTTGTGACCTGATCCAACCATTCTGGAGAACAATTTGGAACTATGCTCAAAGAGCTATAAAACTTTGATCTAGCAATACCACTAACTAGGTCTACTAGTATCACTACTATATCCCGAAGCAATCATTAAAAGAGGGAAAAGATCATAAAAAAGGGAAAAGGACCCTCATGTGCAAAAATATTTATAGCAGTTTTTTTGTAGTGGCAAAGAATTAGAAATTGAGGGGATACTCATCAACTAGGGAATGGCTGAACAAGTTGTGGTAAAGGAATGTAATTGAATACTATTGTGCAATAAGAAATGATAAACAGGTGGAGTTCAGAAAAACCTGGGAAAAACTTACATGAACTGATGCTGAATGAAGTGAACAGAATCAGGAGAATATTGTACAGTAACAGCAACATTGTGTAGTGATCAACTATGATAGACTTAGCTCTTCTGAGCAATGCAATAATCTAAGACAATTTTGAAAGACACATGATGGAAAATGCTATCAGCATCCAAAAAACTGTGGAGTCTGAATGCAGATCAAAGCACACTATTTTCTCTTTTTTTGTTGCTGTTTTGAATTTTTTCTTTCTCATGGTTTTCCCCTTTTGTTCTGATTCTTTTATCACAACATGACTAATGTGGAAATATATTTAACATGATTGCACATGTATGACCTATATCAGATTACATACCATCTTGGGAAGGGGGATGTGGAGGGGGAGGGAATTAGAACTCAAAATCTTATAAAAGTGAATGTTGAAATAAATATATTTTTTTAAAAAGAATATGCATTTGTTTCAGCATAGGAAGAGTCAGAATCACAGTGTGAACATAACAAGAGCAAGAACCAGTATATGAGTCATGGAATTAAAAAGGCCAGATCATGTGAGAATTAGTGTCTAAAGTGAAATCTGGGTCAAAATTATATGAGAAGTGATTAAGTTTCAGGCTGTAATTATTTGTAATAAATAATAGGGTATCATTTTTGACTAAGTTATCTCAATTTGCTGTACTCGGTCTGTGGGCACATGCATAATTCGGTGCTCTCCATTTCCTGGGAAAGCTCTTCAACTAGAGAATTCATACTCCCCCTCTCCCCACCATGGACTAGGATATTATACATATACCTTCAAAGTTGAACTGGTAGCTCAGTGGATAGCGTGTTGGACCTGAACTCAGGAAGACCTGAGTTCAAATCTGGTCTCAGACCTTTGCTAGTTATATAATCCTGGACAAAATTTTAACCTCTGCCTGCTTCAGTTTACTCACCTGTAAAATGGGGATGATAATAGCACCTACCTCCAAGAGTTGTTGTGAGGATGTAATGGTAATGGTAATTTAAAGATCTTCCCTGCCTCTTAATAGGCCTAAGGCAATCTGAAGGTCTTTCCTGCTTTGAGATCTTCCCTGCCCTTTAATAGGCCGAATGTAATCCCATGGAGCCTGATTTTGAAGGAGTTTGCTCAACGGATGGAGCAGAGCCTAGAGGAAGCTGGGAGTCAGAGCAGTTAGAGCAGCAAGAGAAGAGGATGCAGGCAAGGAAACAGGCTTGTTAGTGTTTGTGGAAGGCTTTGAGATGATGTTGCCCCCTGCTGTGTTATGGAGGTATTAACTTCTTTGCTGCTATGATGGATTAGGTTTTCTGGTGTTGGGATTTGGCTTTCTGGTGTCTAAATAAATGTTTTTCTTCTGTCTTCTATATGGAGAGTCTGTTATATTTTGCAATTCAGAACTATGCCAGCATATTCATAGTCACTGTTGGTGCTGTGAATATTATGTTGGTGCTACAGAGGATCAAATGAGATAATGATTGTAAAGCAGTTAGCACAGTGCCTGGCATGTAGCAAGCACTATAAAAATGTTAGCTATTGTTATTATTCACATGCAAATTATCTACACTAGGAAGTATATGTGGGTAGATTTTCAACGTGGTAGCAATATTGATATTACTACAATAACACCTCAACTGGCCTGTATCTTCAACCAAATGAAACGCAGCCAAGAACCAGAGGAAATTAAAAAAGCCTCCAAAAAGCCAGAATCAGTATCACAAAGTCTATAAGCTGAAGCTTGTGCAGTTGGCTCTGGTAGGAAAATGTTTCAAAACCCTCACTAAGAGCCTGTTTATTCTTTTATACATAATTCTGACAAGCTTAGTTATCTTGTTAATAAGCCACAGAAGATTAGAATTAAAAAATTAGGGCAAGAGAGAAAGAATCCTACAAGCAGACACACTGCTAGCAAGAGGTGATAGCTAACAGCCTGACAAGAAGTGGGGGGAGTGGGGGTTGGGACCTGGAAACAGAAAAACTAAAAAAACTAGACACAAGAACCCAAAAAGCACAGCAGTTTGGGGGTAACTTTGTGTTTAGGCAAATAATCTTATATCCTTCAGTGAACAGCATCATACAATAATTGATTTTTATAACAATTGGATCCATGATTGGGAGAAACCTTATCTGTCACTTCAGCCCTCTGTCCAACACCTAAAGCCCTTCTACATTATTCTTGACATTCAGTGTTTCCAATCCCTTCTAGTGACAGGAAATACATCTTATTTGGGAAGCACATTCTTTTTTCAGACAATTTTAATCATTAATTAAATTTTTGAATTGAAATTAAAACGTCCCTCTTCTATCCTCTTCTATATTGTGTTTCCCATTTCAGTTTTCTGGAATACAAGCTGAAATACCCATAGTATCTTCAATTCTTCCTCATATAACATGATTTTTCCATAATGTATATCAAATTACTTACTGTCTCAGAAAGGATGGAGGGGAGAGAGGAAGAGAATTTGGAACTCAATTTTTTAAAAATTAATGTTAAAATTTGTTTTTACATATAATTGGGGAAAATAAGATATTATTCAAAAATATATGCATAATATGATTTCAAGGCCCACCATCCAGTTCACATGCTCCAGCTTGTATATATCCCTGAGTGGCTCGTCAATATCTCAGAATATTGATAGGAGAGGGCATAACACTGCAGAGGTGCTCTAATGAGTTTAGACTATAGAGGAAGTATCAGAGGTCCTAACATGAAGAAAGGGTTGAATTATGTATGTCACTCTCTGTTTAAGAAGGCAGAGAAGTGTATGATTTATCTTCAAGAAATTTCCACTCAAATAGTTGAAACGTAAAACTTTTGTAAGACTTTTGATGCCTAAAGTTATAATTTTGATATTTTAATATTATCTCAAATTTATACATTTTTATACATTTGTATATATGTGGCTTATATATTCCCTCCCTCATTAAATTGTAAGCTCTTTAAGATCAGGGACTGGGGTTTGTTTGTTTTTGCCTCCCCTTCCACCCTCCAGCCCCATCCTCACTGTTAAGCACAGAATCTGGTACACAGTAGGCACTTAATAAATGCTTCTTGACTTGGGTTGAGGTTTATCTTCAGCTACCCAGAAAATCCATCTGTTTAAAATGATTCATTACATAAAGATAGTTGAGGTTTTTCATCTTAATAGTTTCTGTTCTTTTATTAGGTTAATAAAAATACATCTACTCTGTTGGCTAGAAGTTATTGGCCTCATTATGTTGTGAGTTCCATATTTCTTATGGTGGCTACTTTCCAACATCTTTTTTGGTTTATCTTTATAATGATTATAAATATTAATCCATTTGTTTATCACATTTTCAAGCTAATTGTTGTGGAACACCCTTGCCAACACTATTATTGTCTCTTGGCATAACCCACAATAAATGAGGACATCTTATTTGCTGCCATTTTAATTAATAATAGCACTGATAATAATTACCCTTTTATTGCTTCAATTCATGTGGTTTTTTTCATATTATAGTAGTATGGACATTGACCAAATGTTACAGAATTGGAAAGAGCTGTGGAAATGGAATATGAAGAGCTGAATTTGAATTTTAACTCCAACTCAATCTATCTAAATCTTAGCTTCTTCATCTTTAAAGAGGGAATAATCTACTTGCATTACTAACCTCACAGGACTATTTGAAAACGGTGCTTGGTAAACTGTAAAGTGTTATATAAAGGTGAGGTGGTAGTAGTAGCAGCAGCAGCAGTAGTGGTGAGAGGGTGGTTGGAAGAAGGAGGAGGAAGAGGAGAAAAAGAAAGAAGAGAAGGAGGATGAGAAAAAAGAGGAGGAGAAGGAAGAACAAGGGGGAAGAGGAGGAGGAGAAAAAGGAGAAAAAGAGAAGGATGAAGAAAAGGAAGAGAAAGAAGAGAAGGAGGAGGAGGAGGAAGAGGAGAAGGAGGAGGAGGAGCAAAAAGAAAAGAAGATAGGTGCTAATATTATTATTTCTACTTTACAGATGAGAAAACTGAAACTGGCAGCAGTTAAGTTACTTGCTCAGGGTCATACAATTTGTCTGAGGCCAGATTTGAACTTAAGTCTTCCTGACTGCAAGTCTAGTATTCTATCCACTGTGCCATTTTTTTTGGAGGGGGGAAGGCAAGGCAATTGGAGTTAAGTGACTTGCCCAAGGTCACACACTAGTGAGTATGTCAAGTGTCTGAGGCTTGATTTGAATTCAGGTCCTCCTGACTCCAGGGCCGGTGCTCTATTCACTGCACCACCTAGCTGCCCCCTCCCCCACCTTTTTTTAAAAAATAAAATGTGAGTTGGTGATGGTGGTAGTGGCATTATTGGTATTCCTTATAAAAGCCAAAGTACTCTAGTTATCTGCTATCTGACAAATATCCCAGCACAGAGCCACCATGGCATAGTGGAGAGCAATGTGCACCTGGACTCAAGAAGCCCTGATTTGAAATAGTACCTGGGATATTTGCTAGCTCTGTGACCATGACCAGACCCCTTCAACCTCTCTCAATTCCTTCATCTGTCACATGGGGATCCTAGTAAACATGGATTTCATGGTGGCATTATGAGGTTGAAATGAGAATACTTATATAGAGTTCTTCACAAACTTTTAGTAGCTAGAAATGATGCCCCCAAAGCCTCAGTGAAGTTTTAGTTTAAATTAGCATGATTTACCTACTACTATTCCATATTCAAGACACAATCTTTATTCACCTTAAATCTTAAAGTGCTTTGCCCCTTACAATTTCACTACAAGAAATTCACTCTTCCTTTCTCAGCCTCCATTTCTCCATCTTTAAAATAAAGGGATTGGACTAGACGAACTTTAAGGTCTCTCCTGCTCTGAGATTCTTTGATTATGAGGCAACTTTGGCAGAGTGGATTGGAAGTCAAGAAGACCTGAGTTCAAATTGTACATTGAACACTTACTTCTGTGTGACCTTGGACAGGTCACTTGAACTCTTAGTCTCATCTATAAAATGGAAATAATAATAATGCCTCTTTCATGGGGTTGAGAAGATCAAATGAGATAATATATGTAAAGTGTTCTGCAAGCCTTAAAATGCTAAAAAGAAATGTGAACTATAATTATTATGATTCTGTGCTTCTGGTTCATCCGGAAAGCCTAGGATACTGAATGTGACCTACTTATTCATTAAATTATTCTGCTAGAACACTGACATTCTAAAAAGCTGCTTATTTGGAAAGAGTGAAAAGGTTAATGCACTTTTGAGAAATAGGAGGTGTGAAACAGCCAAATGACCTGTAGCAAGGCTTTCTTGTCCATATTCATTTCTTATTTCACATCAGCTACAGGATTTGTAAGGGATGGAAGTATGCCAGGCTTACAAGAGGACCATGAGTCAGATTGTAGCTTACTTTTTGTAAATGTTGTTGCTAAAAGAGTCAGACTGTGTGTCAGAGAATGGGAAGGGGTACAGCCCTGAGTTGAGTGGCAATCTCTGCTCTACCACTGTGCCAACTTTGCTGAGTGAGGGAGGACCTTACCCTTAGTGATGTTAAATTTGTCTCATACACTTGATGGCAGATAACAGATTGAGGGCAGTTGGGGAGGAGAGGTGGGAAAAGATGAAGAATATTGAGTCTGTGTGTGTCATTGAGGACATATTTGGAATAGCCTGCAAGCTGAGGATGAAGGGATTTCAGTGGGAATAGCTTAAGACTCAGTAACAAGGGTTTTATTCAGGACAATCTGAGAATATCTGGTGTAGACAGGGCCATTTGTCTGGTCTTTGCACCTTTGGTATATGACTTCACCTTGGTGTTGACCACTAGATGGGGCTGGCCTTGAATGCACTTATAAAATAAGCTTAGTTTATTTTCTGAGTCCCAAGTCCCTTCTTTCCATGCCCAGCTCAGACCTAGCTTGTTGCTTTTGGGGAATGGAAATACCATCCACAGGTAGGAGGCATCCACATTTAAAGTTCATTTGGACAGACAAAGAGGATGAATTAGAATAGAATTTCATTATCAGAGGGATAGAATTTGGGTTGGAAGGAATGCTAGGGACCATTGAGGGGCCAGCCCCTCCATTTTAAAATGAGGAAACTGAGACAAAGATTAAGTGCTTTGCCCAGGGTCAAACAAGTAAATAAGCAACTCAGGTGGGATTTGAAACTAAGTCCACTTGATTCTAAGTCCAGTTTCCTTCCTGTTGCTGCAACCACACTGGCATACCCAGGATGGCCGCTTAGATCTGCTTTACTAGGAAAGATAGCTGTTTAAGGGGTCAACAATCTTTTTAATTACATTCATTAGTTCAGGGGAAAAGTCAGCACCCTGAAGTTCAGAGAAAATAGAAACAGAGGAATAAAGACAAAGACAGGGTTCTGACTGCCTGAATCAACTATACACTTTACACATATCCCTGGATCAAGAAAGTCTTTACATATAAGTAGTCAGGAAGCTCTGAATATACGACCACTGACCACTCAGAATCTTGACCAGGGAATCACAAGATCCTTCTCATAAGCAGGTCCCCAAAGCAAAATACCAACTCAGAGTACATGTACACTTCTCAGAGCCAGAAGGCATCACAACCCTAATGATTCAGAGCCCAATTAGAAATTAGCAAAAGGTGTGAAAGCCTTCCTATTAAATAAGCCTCCCCTAAGCAAGTTTCCCTTAATGGGCTCCATGTGAGGTCTATTAATGGGCAGGGAAGATCTTATATCTCATTAACATTACACTGACTCATGCTGTACCTCAATTCAAATGAATTCATATTACATTTATCAAGTGCCTACTGTGTATAAGACTCTCTCTTAGACTTCAACTTCAATGAGCTCTAATATTGTTAGTGCAAGTATTCCTTTCATTGTTGCAGATGAAAAACACTTTGTGACTTGGTGGATGGTCCAGGAAACGATCTTCAAGAGTTTCTGTCAGAAGAATCATCACCACATGGTCAACTTGATGACAAACCTCTGCAAATTTAACTACGTTGTTCCTCAGCTAGGCTGGCTCATTTACTTTCCAAATAAGCAAGACCTACCAGAGCTTTGACTATATTGTCATATCCACTGAAAACCCAAGATTGAGGAACAGTGTTTCATGAGAGATAGAGAAATGGTAGATAAAGATAATAGAGAAGCAGGAAGAAGTCCTGTATACTGGTTCTGAGACTCTGGGTAAATTATTTAACCTCTCAGTGCCTCAGGAAAGTCTTTAAGATTAAATGTTAACTTTCAGTGATAGAAGGGATCCCCTCACTGGGAGCACTCTATCCAAATGAAATTAATTATATGTTCAGTAGATAAGTTGGGGGGGGGAGAAAAAAGGGAAGGAGAAAAAGAATAGAGAGCAAAAGGGGGGAAGGGAGAGGAGAAGTGAAAGGGAGAGGGGAGAGAGAAAAATAGAGAGGCGGAGACACACACACAGAGACAGAGAAAGAGAGAGAGAAACTCTGGAAGAAGGATAGGACTTGAATGCATGTGGTAGCTCAAACCTATTTAGTTGTCTTGTTTTATTCTAACTCTAGGCAGACAGTTTCAGCAACTTGGATCTTGTCATCTCTACATTTCTAACCTCTCCTATCTGCTATCTCAGTCCCTAACCAGCCACTGCCTCTTCCTCCTTTTGCTTGGTCATATTAAATACCAAGCCATGTGCTCAGGCTAAAAATACAAAAGTAAAAATCTTGCTGCTCTCAGGGAACTTACATTAGGACAGGGGAAAGATAATTCACCTTAGTGCTTGGTGTACAGGGTAAGGATCCCATCTCTTGCTTCTGGCCCCTCACAAACTAAATCTTGATTGATGTAAACTCTCCTACCCTGAGCAAATGCAGACCTACTAGTATTGTACCTGCATGTTTACAAACCATGTTATCAAGGAGACTCTGTTGGTTCTCCCTCCTCCCTTTAATTTACTAAATTACTAAAGGTCAGGTATCCAATCATGATACCTCAGAAAATGATAAAAAAAAATCAAACCTCAAAGACCATTTAGTTGCCAGTGGTGTTGCTAACACATGATTATGGCATTACTTCTCCAACATCATCCATCAAAGATGTATAGATATAGCAGCAGAGCAGCAGGACCTTACAATATGACCCTGATCCTCGAGGGACACAGACAGGAAAATCTTGTCCTGATAGAGGGATTGCTTGAGCCTAGATAAAGCACATGAAATTCACACTCTGTGGGGAAGTAGGATATGTCATACTCAGCTGCAGGGGCAGTAGCCATCTTTGGGATATCCAATTGTCTTGATAAATAATTGCCTGGCAAACACAGTCCAGACTTGGAGCTGGCATCTTAGATAACATCAGAAAGCTGAAGCATCTGATAAGTGAAGATGACAACCAGCAATGGGTTAAAGCCATCTGCTGGCCCTTCCAGCACCTGCTATCATCTGGGCAGGCAATACTCAACCACATAGTGCTCATCAAGAGAGCTACCCTGCTAGCAGCCCCATCTCTTCTGCTCAGTAGTGGTGGCCACATGGGTAATCCACCACTCTCTAGCAGCCGGGCACTCAGTATTTGCCAAGGCACCCAAGACAATGGATCATCCACTTTTTTGTGTGTTTTCCATCATATAGAAATGACCAGAGGTGACTGAGGATGGTGACATCAAAAGGAACAAAAACCAAAACAAAGGAGTGAATGTGAACTTCCCTTCCCTCTCTTCACAACTACTGAAGTAATAGTAATATCTCACACTTCTACAATGCTTTAAGGCTTATAAAAGCAACTTACAAATACTATCTCATTTGAGCCTCATGACGACTCTGGAGGATAAATACTATCATTAATCCCATTTTTTTAGATGAGGAGATTGTGACAGATCAGATATTAAGTGATTTGCTTAGCATCACACAGTAAATGTCTCAGGTTGGATTTGAAATCAAGCCTTCCTTATTCCAGGTCCAACTCTCTATCTGCTGTGCCATGAGCTGCCTCTGAAGTCTTCCTCACAACCCTGAAAGTTTCTAGGCCATTCTGATTTCAAATGTTAGAGAATCCTTTTCACATTTTCCAGGTTCTCAGAACCTGTTCCAATGATGGAAAAAGCTACTTAGAATGGCTGCCAGCTCTGGGGAAGCTAGGAAAGCCCTGTCATTGGTTTAAGTTTTGCAATTGTATGTGTCTCTTCATGACTCTGAGGGCTGCTTTTGGAACCTAAGACATTAACTTGCAGGGAAATCAGTTTGGGATCAATATAAAGAAAGAATTTTCTGTGTTACAACATTCTGAAAATTGAGTTGGCTTCCTTGCAGGTAACGAGGTCTCCATCACTGGAGATTTTCAGAAAGAAGCTGGGTAGCTTTCAGTATTGGTAGGGTCTTGAATCAGATGGGAAATTAGACTAGATAATAATGGCTCATGCTTAGACATCATTTTAAGATTTTCAAAGTCCCCAACCTTATGGTACAGTATCAACATCACTACCCCCATTTTAAAGATGATGAAATGAAGGCTCAGAAATTAGAAGTAACTTCTCCAAGGTCACACAATGAATGACTGAATGGGGGTGGGGTAGCCTTGAACTAAGATCCAGTGGTCTTTGCACTATGCACTTTATAGTCCCTTCCAACTCCAAGACACTGAAAGCATGATTACTCTGGGGCTGCCTTTGTTTATTGGCCATTTGACTTGGTTAAGGCTAGGAAAAAGGCAGACATTGGGGTTTGGAAAAGTTTGTTCTTGTCAGGACCTTGGACAGGGACTTTGGGACTACTAGGAATCAAATCAAAAACAGATTTTTGAAAGAGATGGTACCTAAGTCCTGGGAGTTAATTTCTGTTTTGTACGGTCCTTTTGGGTGTTCCCAGGCAATGAGAACGGTGTGTGAGAAAATGTTTAAGAGGAAGAGTGGTTTTCTGCTCCTCTGGAGTTTGTTGCAGTTTTGGTTGCTTACAGAAGATGACTCAGACCCAGGTGATTCTCTAGTATTTGGGAAGAGCATGACTGCATACTTAGGATCCCTGGGAAATTTCCCAGAAATGGGCATGTCATTGTATGTCTCCACTAGGATATCAACCTCTGGAAAATGACCAGGGCAGCTGTGTGTGTGTGTGTGTGTGTGTGTGTGTGTGTGTGTGAGAGAGAGAGAGAGAGAGAGAGACAGAGAGAGAGAGACAGAGAGAGAGAGAGAGACAGAGAGAGAGAGAGAGAGAGAGAGACAGAGAGAGAGAGAGAGAGAGAGAGAGAGACAGAGAGAGAGAGACAGAGAGAGAGACAGAGAGAGAGACAGAGAGAAAGAGACAGAGAGAGAGACAGAGACAGAGAGAGAGAGAGACAGAGAGAGAGAGACAGAGAGACAGACAGAGAGACAGAGAGAGAGACAGAGAGACAGAGAAACAGAGAGACAGAGAGAGAGACAGAGAGACAGAGACACAGAGAGAGACAGAGAGAGAGACAGACAGAGACAGAGACAGAGACAGAGAGACAGAGACAGAGACAGAGACAGAGATGGGGGGGTTGGGATAGCGTTTCCCATTGACTCTCTCCCTTCAACACTAGGCATTTGTTTTAGCTATACTTGGTGCATTCATTACCAATCTTTAGGTTTTAAATAAACTTGCAATAATGAGACCTTTCTAAAATAGCCTAGGGATGCAACTTCGAGATGTCACTCTTCTGAGACTCTAAAGCTCAGTCTTGGGTGCTATCTGAAAGTTTTAGGTCTAAGAGTTCTTGGAATCAGGGCTTCTTTTACTCTCCATCCCCTTTCTTCTCTGAGAGTTGTGACCATGGACTTGGGCAAATTACCCTCTCTATGGCTTAGTTCACACATCTGTAAAATTGTGAGGGCTGAACACAATGTCCTCCGGGGTCCTTTCAGCCCAGAATTTATGATTCTATTTTATGACTGGAAATGTGTACAATTGAAAATGCATTGTTGACTCAGTAGTGCCCTAGAAGGAAAAGAGGCAGTTGTCTCTGGCCTAGAATTCTCTCCTAGTCTACAAAGTGGAAGCAGGGGTCAGAGTTTTTGTACCTTCTTTTATTGGTGCTTCGGGGGCAAGTGAATGCTGATCCTGAGAGCTGCTCAGCATACAAGTTATATGGGCAGACTTGAGGGTTATTCTGAAATTTAAAAAGATAATAAGTAATAAACAAAACTATTCCAAAAGAAAAATGATTCTAGTCATTAAATACTTTTATATTAAAATATAACAAAATCCGATGTGGGGAGACCCAGGTATAAATGTATAAATGATGGCACAGGATTGTAGAGGACTGATTTCATGAACCCCTAGACTCTAGGAGACCATATACACAAAGAAGAGTATAGTTTTGGATTAGATAAGCTCTGGATTTAGGGGAAATGCTCCACTGCCCCTAACACATGCATACATGCATGCATACATACATACATACATACATACATACACTGAAAGCCTGTAATTAGCTCATGCCATACACATTGAGCCCAGTGCATGGGATTATGTAGCAATTGGGCCCTGACAACCCCCACTTGCCCGTTGTATATCGAATAGGTTGCATGATAAAACATTGCAAACCAATGCATTAACTAACAATCATTATTAATTTACTAAGTGACAGACACTATTCCAGATTCAGGGAATGCAAAGACAAAAATGAAAAAGTCTCTGCCTTCAAAGAACTTAAATTCTGTCTAGAAAATCCTACATGATTCCCAATTGTTTTAGTGACTAGCTGAAGCTCATCTGAGGATCTGACCATGTGATAATTAAGCCTTCCTCCTCCAACAAAGATAATAAATCAGCTATACTGGATACTCCATACCTGTCCCTCTGGCAGGGCTCCTGGGCAGCGTGGATCCTCTGAGGCAAACTCATTTCCAAATCCTGAAATGTACTGCATTCAAGAAAGATGCAAGACACAAGTGAATTAAAGAAGCTGGATTTCAAAAGCAAATTCTACAACTGCATCTACAGGAGAGCTAACAACTGGCCCCCAATGGTTCCTTGTGTGATGACTCACCTCCTTCACTCCTTGCCTGCTTTGGCACCCACTAGTCTTCACTATCTCACCTATTATCTATTTTCCCACCCTTTCTGTCATCCACTGAGCTGTATTCCTTCACATCCACTAACCCCTAGAGTTAGAAGAGATATATAGGTCATGTAGTCTAACTCCCTACCTGAAGCAAGAATTCCTTCTATCACACACCTGACAAATAACCTTTAGTCAAGCTTCATTCTGAACACTTCATTATGGGGAGCTCACTATGATTTTATTTTTGGATGGGTCTATTTATTAAGTTCTTGCAGTGGTCTGAAAGTTCCTTCTCTGTTACCTCTACTCCCTAGTTCTGTTTCCTGGAACTACACAGAGCATGTATAACTCCTATTTGATAGCACATGAACTTTTTGGAGACATTCCTTATCTCAATCTTCTAGAAGCTAAACATCTGCCATTTCCTTTAACTGATCTTACAGGACATTAACTTTAGGAGTCCTTGCTTACCCTCCTTGGGATGAATTCCAACAACAATTTGTTGTTGTTTAGTCAAATGCAGTTCCCAGAACTCAACACAGTACTCCAGGTATAGCCTGACCAGTGTGGAAAATAGTGAAGACTATCTCCTTTCTGCCTATTATTTGAAGTATGTATTTATTTATATGATTTCTGTGGTTCTCAGTGTACCAGTGTTTATGTCCATAGGCATAGTAATAGCTGAGTCTCCCTGGGGAATGCCTAATCTTCAAAGATTATCAGTTATCCGACAGCATGTGGCCAAGATCAGGAAAATGTCCATCAATATTACCTGTAGGAGCAGCTAGGTGGTGCAGTGAATAGAATACTGGCCCTGGAGTCAGGAGGACCTGAGTTCAAACCTGGCCTCAGACATTTGACATTTACTAGCTGTGTGACCTTGGGCAAGTCACTTAACCCCAATTGCCCTGCCTTCCCCCCTCCAAAAAAAATAATAAAATTACCTGTAATGACTGGTTTGATTCCCTGCCTTTGGAGTATACAGCTGGCCACTTAACCTGTAGGCTTAGTTCTTAGACTTTAGGAATAATCCGACTTCTAGGGTAGGGGATATATATATCTAGTCATCTAGATCTGTATAACTTAGGGAGCTTGGTGTCACATTGCTGCTTTTGTTGACAATGAATCCTGGTCCAAGTAACTAGGCTGTTGTTTCCTTCCCTATACCCCAGTCCTACCAAATGGATCCCTGTCTTGTTTCCCTCAGATTCAAATCCCTGCCTTGGTACCCTACCCAGTATCTTAGTTCCTCCAAAACTGTGTTTTTTCTTGCTGTCACCAGTCCTCCCAATGACTAGGGTCCTATCTCCCACCCCAATCCTAGTAGGTGGGCCTTCAATCCTTGCTGCCAGACCACCCTGCTCCTAATTTCTTACCTTCCTGGGACAATGAATCCTTTTTGATGTCAAATTACCCTGATGTTATGATGATTATTTTTCATCTAATGGTGTCCACACCAATGGCATGTTGGCCAGAGAGTGCTCTTCTTGAAGAAGGAAGTAGATTTCTGAAAATCAACTGTATCCATGCCCATGACGCCAGGATGGACCCAGAGCCTCTCAGTATCTAGTAGTGTAAAGAGTGGTAGCCGTATACTTCAAGGGATGCTTAATAATCCACCAATGCAGGTGATTACAAAGGTCAGCCATGATAAAGGTTATTATCTTTTTTTTTTGCTTTTTGGAGGGGGAAGGTAGGGCAATTGGGGTTAAGTGACTTGCCCAAGGTCACATGGGTAGTTTTTGTGTTGTGTCTGAGGCTGGATTTGAACTCAGGTCCTCCTGCCTCCAGGGCCAGTGCTCTGTTCACTGCGCCACCTAGCCTCCCCTAAAGGTTGTTATCTTTGTGGGTATATCTCAGTGCAGTCTCTACATAGGAGCATGTCTACATGGGCACATGTGTTTCTTTGAATCTTTGCATATTCTGAATTTTTTCTTATTTGGCATGTAAGAAATAAATAATTTTTAAAACATTTATTGTATTTTTTAAATTAAAAAGTTATTATTTTCTCTCCATCCCAATTTTGCCCTTTTGAAAAATTAAAAGAAAAACTTGTAACTAATATGGATAGTTAAGCAAAACAAATTCTCTTACATTGATCATGTCCAAAACCACAAGTTGCATTCTGTATCATGAGCACATTGCCTCTCTGTCAGGAAGAGGGCAGGATTCTTCATCACTGGTCCTCTGGAATTATGGTTGGTTGTTGTATTAATAAGAGTTTTGGGTCTTTCAAAGTTGTTCATCTTTTCTTAATATCTCAATAAAAAGCTCTCTTAGACCTTTATCATTCTCCTGTTACTTGGTTATCTTTGTTCCTCAAAGTTCAATCTATGACCCTCCTACTCTTTTCTCTATACAGCTGATACTGTCTCTGATATAAATCATCTAATTTTCTGGTTTAAAATCCTATGATTAAAATTCAAGTGCCTTAGTTTGGCACTTTAGACCCTCTCTGGGGTCATTCTTGACAGCCACATTCTAACAAGAATTTATTTTTTCTCCCTAGTTCTAATGGATTTCCCTCTTCACGCCTACTCTCCTACTATTTCTGAGCCTGAACTGCTATCTCTATGCCCTTGTGTCAGGACTTATCCCAGGACTCTACTTACCTTCCAAACAGATAGCAAGGGAGGTAAGGGGTGAAGAAATAGGACTTAGAATTGACTTGATCCATTAAAATTTGAACAGGACTACTTGCTTTGACATGCAGAGGATCTCCCTTCCAGTTGCTATTATAGTTTTCTTTTCCCATTCATGGATAAAGTTCTAGACAAGCTTCATTCACTTCCTCTACTTCCTCTACAGGGACAGACACAAGATATGCCACGGAGGCATGTACAACATGATGTGGAAAGTGATTAGATAGAGGAGTTGAAGGAGGATAAAGAGTCAAGGATGGCTCCACTGTTGTGAGCCTGGGTGGCTAGAAGAACTTGGGTACCCTCATTAGAAATTGGGAAGTGGAGGAATGAGTTTTAGGGGAAATGGGGTGAGTTTCATTTTGGATCTAGAGTTTAAGATGTTTATATGTCATCTTGTTAGAGATAGCTGGCAGGAAGTTGGTGATACTGTACTGCACAAGAGAGATCACAGTGGTTAAATAGATTTTCTAACTGTCTGCATGGAGATTATAAGTGTACCTGTGAGAACTGATGAGAGAAATAAGGGGAAGGGTATAAAGAGAAAAGAAGTTCAGGACTGAGCCTTGAGATATATCTGCAAGTTGAGGCAGAAGATGGGTGATGATTCAGCAAAGGACACTGAAAGCTAATGGACAGATGAGAGGAAAGATGGTGACTGAGAAAAGGCCATTAGAGGTAGCAGTTAAAAGATCACTGATAACCTTGCAGCAGTCAGTTTTAGTCAAGTGGTGAAGTCAGAAGTCAGATTGAAAGGGATTGGGAAGTGAGTGAGAAGTAAGGAAGTGGAAGCAAGGAGTGTAGGCAACTTTTTCTGGAATTTTACCTGAGGGAAAGGTCAACAGAAGGTAATAGCCTGAACACCTGGGAGGCCTGGGCATGCTTGTATGCAGCTAGGATGGAAGGAAGAGATAAAGACTGTAAACTAGGATGATTGGAAAGGTAGTATTGCCTCAATAGAACTATGGAAGAAGGGTGGAATTAGGGGGAAGACAATGCAATGATGTTGGCAATGCAGATCACACCCATCCATGAGGGTTCATCCTTTGAGACTCAGTGCAGCCCAAAGTGAAAAGTGGGACAGCTCACCCTCCTAAACATGCCTGCCATTGCTAGTAGATGTGGTAGATGGTCTGAAGGGCAGGGCGTGGGAATTCTAGAAGTGGTGGGATTTTCCCGATGACACTTGGGTAGCTATTTCTATGGGTACCCAGTTAGTGGCTAAGATACAACTGCCTTAAGAGACCAGCATTCATTTCAGAATGGGGGAGATTAGGAACTAGCTCAGTGGAGGGAGAAGGCAGGGTAGGGGAGTGTTGGGGAGATTAGGGTAGGTGTGGCTGAGTTAGAGATACTATGATTTACTGTGGCAGGAAAGGTCAGAGGCAACCAATCTTCCCTCCTTCCAATGAACTGATCATACACCTCATGGGATCAAGAGCCCATGGAGCTGAGCCACAGACACTCAGAGGTTTCCCCATTTTAAAGCCTTCTGTTTTATACTGTGGAGTTAAAACACTTATGGGTGATATGGTATAGAGGAAGATATTCTGAATTCAAAGGGCCTGGTTTTAAATCTCAACTACTATTTTCTACCCATGTGACCTTGGGAAATTCACTTAACATTTCTTGGTCTCAGTTTTCTCATCTGCAAAATGAAGATTTTAGACTAGATGGCATCTAAGGTACTTTCTGGTTCTAAATCCATGATTTTGTGTTTTTTTTTTTCTAGACAGACTGCCTTGTGTCATAGTCGGTCAGTAAATAAGCATTTATTAAATGCTGCCTATGGGGAAGACAACAAGCAAACAAATATATACAAACAAGCTATATTTAGGATAAATCAGATAATTAAAAGAGAGAAGACACTATAATTAAGAGGGGTTGGAGAAGGTTTTCTGTAGAAGATAAGATTTCAATTGGAACTTAAAGGAAGGCAGGGAAGTTTGGAGGCAGAGGTAAGGAGGAAGAGCATTCCAGACCTTGGGGGTAGGGGGGAGAGTGGGGGAGAAGTCAGAGCAAATGCCTAAGCCCGAGTGGATAGATAGAGTGTATTATCTGTGGAACAGGAAGGGTATCAGTGTCACTGAATCCAATAACTGTTAAGGAGTAAGGTATAGAAGGTAGGGGTGGGGGCTAAGGTTATGAAGTGCTTTGAATGCCAAACAGGATTTTGTATTTAATCCTGGAGGTTCTGGAGCTTGAGAGAGAGAGAGAGAGAGAGAGAGAGAGAGAGAGAGAGAGAGAGAGAGAGTGTGTGTGTGTGTGTGTAGGGGGGGCTTGACATGGTCAGACTTTGAGGGATGAATGGAGGTGGATTGGAGCAAAGAGAAACCTGAGGCAGGCAGGTTGGGGAGTTGACCTAGGTGCTGAGAAAACCTGGGGTCAACTCCCATCTCTGATTTTTACTGGCTGGATGACTCATTCCCCTAGATCTTACACAGTAGGCACCCTACAACAAAAATTGAAAGGAAATAACTAAGAATAAATGGCATGGGTCCATTTTATCTCACATTCCCAGTTATACTTCTCTAAGGCTTCTATTAATCTCTCAGTGATGTAGGCAACTCTAAAGATTGCAAAACAGTTAGCTATCTGCATTGGTAGAGGGCACTACCACCTCAGGAGTTCTCTACACCAATAAAATCACAGACACTTCTTTTCCTCTCCTTCAAAAAAGCTATTTTCTATAAGGGTAGGAGGGTAGCTATGAGTAAATCTGTTTTCTCCCTCTCCTGGTGAGGGAGCATTGGATAGATAGGACACTTCACTTGAAGTCAGGAGGATCTGGGTTCAGATTCTACCACAGACACTCACTAATTCATCTCTCTGTACCTTATACTCTCCTCCTCTATAAAGTGGAAGAGTTAGTCTGCTTGTCCTGTAAGACTGCTTCCAGCTCTTGGTTTATTATCCTATGGTTCCCTAACTTCCCTCAGTGATCACAAAACATGAATATTCAAAATACTATATCACTATATCCATACTGGTGGCCCTAGTAAATGAATTCTCCCTTCAGCTCCTTTTCAAATGGAAATGAAATCTAAATTGATCAGTTTGCAGAATCATTCCAATAATAAAAAAAAAAGGCCAGGCATGGAAAGTGAATCCAGCAGGATGGAGGGGTGGAATGGTTTGTTTTGGGGGTTTCAGTATTTTGTTTTGTTTTTGCAGAGAAAAAACCCATTAGCAATTACAGCAGCAGACAGAAGATTATGTTTTGATTCAAAGGGCCTGGGCATGTGAATAATGTTCAGGCAAATGGCTCCCTCTATTTGGAAGGATTGTCACATGTAAAATGTTCTGACCTGTAAACTGATAAAAGTGAAGAATTTTGTCTGCTTTTAGATATGATTGTTCTATACAGCTGCAAGTCTATAGCAAAACAGTGAGCTCCATTAGGTCCATTAAGGCTGGTAGCATGGGGTCTGCACTGACACATCTTTGGGCTAAGAAAAAGAACCATGTTATCCATATCCAGAGAAAGAATTTCGGAGTCTGAATGCAGATTGAAGCAAACTACTTGCTCTCTTTCTTTTTAAATTTTGTTTTGTTTTGTTTCTTCTTTGTCATTCATTCCATTGGTTATAATTCTTTCTTACAACTTGACTAATGTTTAATGTGAAGGTATAGGTAGAACCTATATCAGATTGCACGCCAACATGGAAGTGGGGAGAGGGGAGAAGAGGGAGGAGGAGAGGAACTCCAAAACTTGTGGAACTGAATGTGGTAAACTAAAAATAAATAAATTTAAGAGGAAAAAGAAAAGAGAAAAAGAACCATGGCATACATACTTAGTATTTGGCTTTTCTCTGTACACAATTTCCTCTTCTCAGAGCTAATCAGTGACATGGAGAGGACAACACTCAGTCTTGCCTTAACCATTAGATGGGTTGCATTTCAACTGGTTGGGGGATGAGGATGAGAAGTAATGACCAAATCAAACTGAATATGGTGAAATGGAGGGATTGTAGACCATCTCCTGACTGAAAAATGTGAGCATGGTGACCAGGGCAGAGCTTGTCCCTGCATCTACAGCCACAATGCATCTACAGCAAGAGAGGAAAGGGGGATTGTGGTTTGTGGAAAGTGAAGAATGTAGATTATTTTCTGGATCCATAGGCCAACAAGGGGAAGCTATAGAGGTTTTTAATATCAGCTTCAGAGTAGCCTTGGCCCATAGGTCTAGAACTGAAAAGGATCTCAGAGGCCATCTAGTTCAGCCTCCTAACTCATTTTAAAGATTAGGAAACTGAGGCCCAGGAGGTTAAATGACTTGCCCAAGTCACAGAAGTAACACAGGTAAGATTTGAGCCCAAGTCTTTTGACTCCTGATTGAGTGGTCTTTCAACCATACCACATGGAGGGATTGTAGGTATGGTGGAACAAGGAAGAAGAGACAGCGACTGGAGTGCTTGATTTTTATGGGAGTGTTTTGGTTGATTGTTTCCTAAAGACACAGCTCAGTGGAAAGAGCCCTGGATTTAGAGTTGGAGAAACTGGTTTTAAATTTTGGTACTGCCTCTTATACATACTATCTGTATGCCCTAGAGCAAGTCCTCACATGTAAAATGGGGTGATTAGACTCCAGGGGCTCTAAGGACCTTTCCAGCTCTAAATCTGTGATCTGATAATGCTATAGGCTTGTTTAGAGGTCTGGCTGTGCCACCTACCTTAGGCCCTGTGACCTTTGGCAAGTAGCTCAATCCCTCTGGGCCTCAGTGTCCTCATTTGTAAAATGAGGGGATTGGTCTGGATGTCGTTTAAAGGACCTTCCAGTTCAAGGTCTAGGATTTTTGCACAGCTGGTGCGTTGGACAGCAGCCACATGCTACCAAGGGAGATTCTGGTTCAGGGTTGGCCTCTCTTTTTTAGCTGCAGAGCACTGGCAGGAGACAGGGGTGAGAAGTTGCTGAGTCACTGTTTGCTAAATAAGTTAGTTATCTAAAGCCATTGGAATAAAAAAAATAAAAATCCGAGTTAAGTGTCTTTAGATTTGCCAAAGGGTTACGTGCTTTTCCTTTCCACAGTTGCAGATCCAGGGGAGTCAGTGTCCTGGCTTTGAAGTCAAGGCCAGATTCTGAACTCTGGGTTTACTGATTGCAAAAATTATTAGGGGGAAGGACTTGGGATCATTGGATCATAGCTCTGTAACTGGAAAGGACCTCCAAGGTTGTCTAATTCAACTCTTTCATTTTACAGATGAGGAAAATGAGGACAGGGAAGTTAAGTGACTTATCCAAAGTCACACTGGTAGTAAGCATCAGAAGTTGGGATTTGAATACAAATCATCTGACTTCAGAGCCGGGGTCCTTTCCACTATGTCATAATGACTTCCTCATTCACCCACCATACATTAAGAAAAAAAAAATCACTTTATCTGAAACATTCCCAGAATCATGCAAAATACTAATCATGAAGTCAGGCAAAAGGGCTTGGGTTGATTTCCAATGAGAATTCTTAACAATTTAATCCAACTTTTTTTTTAAGGTGAATTATTTCCAAGAGAACTTCACAAGCATAGTATTCTCTGGATGATTTGGAGAACAAGTACCTGGACATATTGTGCTGTGTGTTAATTCAGAATGCTTCGTTCCTTGGCAGCTCCTAAGCCTACTTTCTAATTCTCACCTGGCCCCCAGGATATTTGTTTATGAACCAGAGTAGTTTGATGAGGCGGTTGCTTTTGGCTCTGATCCCCAATATATCACCCCAGTAGAGGGAACAGATGGCCCATCTTCCTATCTCTTCACTGGGCATGAGGTAGAAATAGAGTGGGGGTGGGGGGAGGCTGCAGATCTTAACTATCTTCTCACTTAACTATCCTCCCATACCTGCTCTGCTCCAGCAAACCCAGACTATTTTCTGACCTTTTAATGTGACTTGTACTATCCTTTCTTTGTGCTTTTGCTCCTATTGTACCAAGGGTGTGCTGGTAAATATTTAACAACCAACTCCTTCTGGGAAAAAAGTGGCCTTGACAAACTTTTAGATTTAATCTGCGTTATTAGCATTTTCTCTATCACTTTCTTAACTCCAGAAACTAACAAAACAATAAATCAAGACCCACTTCCACTTGAAGCATTTGCCTAATTCTGAGGTATGATGCTATACTGAAATTTTAACTACCAGCTCTCTTTAGCCCATACAAGAAGGCTTTAGTATATCCCTGATTATAGTGTCTCACTACCAGCTTCCCTTGTTGAATTCCTACCCATCCTCTAAAGCTCTAGAGGTGTTGGCAGCCAGATTCAGAGACAGGAAGACCTGGGTTCGAATCCCATCTTTGACATATACTGGCTGTAAGATTCTGGGCAAATCATTTAACCTCTCCATGCCCAAGCAACTACAATTTTCAGAGAAAGGGTTAACCTGTCTTGGTAAGGGGACATTTCCCCATCTGGGACTTCCCTATGCTAATTAAATCACAGATCTAGTTCCTATCCTTCTTCAGCTCAAATAAAATTGTCTTCTCTATAAAAACCTTCCTGATCTTCTCCGGGATGCATTGTGTCTCTTCCAAATCAATTAATCAATCAACAAGCATTTATGAAGCCCTTACTCTGTGCCAGGCACTGTACTAGGTGATAGGGATACAAAGAACATAAGTGAAATGTCCCATTCCTCCAGAAGTTTATATTCTTTTGGAGGAGAAACCATTTAATTATACAAAGTGAATATATACAAAATAAATACAAAGTAATTAGTAGGAGGGAACAATATTAGCCTCAGGTGAGAATCAGAAGAGCCCCTACATAGGAGGTGGCTCTTGAGCTCAGTTTTGAAGGATTCTGAGTCAATGAGGAGGTAAAACATTCCAGGCATGGGGAATAGCCTGTGCAAATGTCTGGTGTCTGGAGATGAATGGTTTCAGCTGCTCAGCATTTCACCGCTGACTTTTTGCCCTTTGAACAGACTCTTCCCCATGCTTGGAATGCACTTCCTCCTCACTGCCACCTTTTAGAATCCCTGGTTTCCAACAGGGCTAAGCTTATAGGTCACTTATTAAGGGAGGCTTTCTCCTAATTCCTGGTCACTGGTTAGCAGTGCTATTAGAGTTAACTAGAATTACTAGTGTTTAGTTAACTAGTTACTAATGTTTAGTCCCTCTCCCTCCTTTTCAAAATGTCAGGTGTGTAATTATTTATTTGTATGTTGTAAGTCTCAATGAATATAAGCTCCTTGAAGACAATTTGTTTTTCAGGTTATCTTAATAAATGATGATCAGATGGATTTAGATTTAGAATAACTACTTTACCTCTCTAAGGGAAAAAAGAGGACACGGCAGAACCTTTAACTAACTTTAAATCACACAACGTTTAGATCAGTAAGGGAGCTTAGAGATGTGGTCCAACGACCTTATTTTAATAGTTAAGGAAACTGGGACACAGTCAAGGGAATGATTAGAGGCCCATAGAAGGAAGTGACTTGCTTACAGAGAGCTTAGTATCCTTCTTGACTCCCAAATTCTAGTCGTGTTCTTTCTGCTTGACTATGCAATTTAGTTCAATTCAACAAGCATTAACTAAGCACCTACTGTGTACAGAGGGCTGAACTATTTGCTAGAGACTCAAAGGCTAATAAAAGGAAATAGTGCCTCCCTTCAAGGATCTTACATTCTACTGAGGGGATATTGCATGTACACAGACAAGTAAATATAAGTAAATATAAAGATCCATATGTTAAAGATATTACTAATAACTAAGGGCAACAGGAAAGGCCTTCAGTAGGAGCTTTGAAGAGAGGTAAGGAATCTAAAAGGCAGAGGTGAGGAGGGGATAAATTCCAGGAAAGAGAATAATAGCCTTTTCCTATAATAGGTAGTAGGCAGTTAGATGGTACAGTGGCTAGAGCACTGAGCTTGGAGTCAGGAAGACCCGAGTTCAAATCCAGCTTCAGAAACTTCTTAACTGTGTGACCTTGGGCAAATCACTTAACCTCTGTTTACCACTAGCAAACCAGAAAACTCCATGAACAGAGGTTCACAGGGTCACAGAGTTGGACATGATTGAAACAACTGAACAACAATAACATAATAGATAATCATCTCCAGATCAAATGGGACATTTGTAAAGAGTTTAACAAAATGATTTATTATAAATGCTTATTCCCCCTTAATCAGATGTGAGGCCATAAGGGCCTGAACTTGTATTAATACATTTTAAATCATTTGCTTTCTTTGAGAACTTCGACTCCATTGTTGACTTAGGCTCTCCAAGGATATATGATTTCCACGGCTGAATTTTCCCTCTACTGAGAAAGCTCACAGCCTGATGGAGTGAGAAAGATCTGAGTTCCAATCCTACCATAGATATTCATTTGTTTTGTGACCTTTGACAAATCATTTAACCTCAGTAGCTCTTCCTACTCTGGTATTTTCACTGATTGTCTCCCATGCCTGGAATTCTCTGCCTCCTGGTTTCCCTAGATTCCTTTGAATCTCAGCTAAAATTACATCTTCTGCAAGCAACTTTTCCCAGTCCTCCTTAATTTTAGTGCCTTTCTTCTGAGCTTATCTCTAGTTTATCTTGTACATATCTTATTTCTATAGTTGTTTATTGTCTTCCCTATTAGACTGTAAGCTCCTTGAGGGCAGGAACTGAGATTGTTTTCTTTATATTCCCAGCATTTAGCATAGTACCTGACACATTGAGGTGCTTAATAACTGCTTGTTGACTTGACTTGATTTAGTTTCCTCATGTGTAAAATAGGAATAATAATATATATTGAGGGTAAAATGATATGCTATATGTATATACAGATATGTATCTATCCACACTTATACATACATACATATATATACCTCTTTTAGGATGGATAAGTCTAGTTGTATTCATTACTCTCTTCTATTCCCTTACTTCAATTTCCGTATTCTGCTGGCATTCTCTAATTCCTTTCCCCAGTTTCTTTTGTTCACTGCCACACCCCCATGTATGTATATATGTGTGCGTATGAATGTAAACACACACAAAATTATATCTCTGTGCGTGCCTACACGTATACATATATACATTATATATACATTATATATGTATGTGTACGTATATATATATATATATATAAATGTATATGATGTTTGTTATTGTTTGTTGTTTTTGTTATATGCTGTCTTAGAGAAAACCAGTCATATCCTGGTGGCCAGCTCCCTGGAGCTGAATCTCTCCCGGATTAACTAAATAGACCTTCTATTAACAGATGTATCTCCTAGGCACCAGTCTTACAGGATCTCTTTCTGTGGTTATGTTGCATCTGATGCAAATGGGACCTTAAGGATAAATTTCATTTGGATCTTCTTTTTGACATCTTGATAAAAATAAAGAGATAAATGCTGAGAAACATAAAAAATTAAATGCTCTATCACCATCATCCTAATCAATAAACATCATGGCATTCCTGCTTTTGGATCCCTGGGCTGACCTCTAGCACTAATCTTTCAGGAGAGAGATTAGACAGCAGGCAAGGATGAATGCTTTTGAAGTCTAATAGAGAGACCAGAATATAATTTACTTTGGTGGGATGCTGGAGCAGTGCATAATAAATTGTTCTATAAACTACAACCCGCTAAGGGTTGAGAATCATTTATTTATAAATGGTAAGAATGTTTCTGGCTCCCATTGAACTTCCCCCAAGGGAGTTTCATCAGGAAACTAAATTTCCTAGAGTTAATACTTAACTTAAAAAACAACAATCCACCCTTAGACAAGACTTTCTGGAGCTATTTCTAAAAAGGGGGGAAGGAGAAGGGAAAAGGTAGGAGGAGAGAATATTTAAATAAGACGAAGTTTTAACTCGATGCCTAACTTTGTAGGCATGAGCAAGACACTGCTTGTCTGCTTTTTAGTTTCTCCACCTGTAAAATGCTGGTATTGGTCTGCATTTATCCCTAAGCTTCTTTCCCTTCCTAACTTTCTATAGTTCTGGGGACCAGCACAAATATTCAAATGAATGAAGCTTTCTTTGAAAGATTAGCCTAAGAGTTAAGAAACCTAGATTCAACCAGACGCTATAACAATCTTGGGGTGTTTTTGATAATATAGCCTTGATATACACCTAGCACTTCTGATTTGAGCAGGTAGGGAAGAAATGGATTTTTTTCCTATTGAGTGAGGGCCAACAGCCCCCAAAAAGTAAAGTTATTTGAGGGCTATATCCCCAACTCAAATCTCCAAAAAGCACTTTTAAATTTGGAGTTAGGGATGTTTTTTTTTTAAATGGGGGGAGGTTAAAAAATAAAAAATTGAGGAAAGGAGAGAACATTAGTAGAGTAAGGGAAGAGAAGCAAGAGAATATGAGAGAGATACAGGAGAGAGTAATAAATATAATTAGACTTATTGATTTTAAAAGGGGTATGGGAGAATCTAAATAGGACCTACTGGTAGACAGAGACTTGCATTTATAAAGTTTGACAGACTTGATAATATGAAGACGAAGTCCAGGAATAGTCAACATGCTTGAGATTCCCCACCCCTGAAGTAGGAAATAAAGGATAATTTAAAAGCTAGATAAATAGAAATATATGATAAAAAAGAAATATGTGATAAATGATTGAAACATATGAATAATTTTCAGAAAATTGTAAACTCTCAATAGCCATTAAGGACACACACACATATTCATATGTATGTGTGTATATGCTCCAAATTACTAAAAAAGAAATGCAAATGGAAACAATTTTGAGGTTTCAACACACACCCAGAAAAGTGGATTTTGCTATAGACACTTTTTTATAACAAAATATTCAGTTTTTCAATACTGATATTGAAATAGTCATTGCTGGAGGGGTGTGAGGAAGAAAGGCACATTAACACACTATTAGTAGAACTGTGAATTGAGAGGATTCTGGGAAGATAGTGGAGTAGGTCAGAAAATTTCAAACTCCAGATTTCCCCCCAACCCCTTCATACACACAAAACAAAATAACTTCTCAGGGCAAATGTAGAACAGTAAAAATAAACAAGAGTTTATTTTTAAAATAAAAACAGTAGTCCTCCCAAGGAGAAAATCTGAGGTTTGGTCTCTGTGAAGTATAAACACCTTCAGGCTAATTCCACAGAGACTGCAAGCAGTGAGCTTCTGGTACTTGTTGGGTTGGGGAGTAGCCTCAACCCAAGGCACAGGAATTCTCACCTCCCAGACAGTGTGGGGAGCCAGGTGTCTATGGAGGGGGAAGACTGAGGGAGCCTCTGCTGATAAAGGCCACTAGGTCCAGCTGTGCAGCAAATATTTAGCCCTGAGTGAGAACTAGCACACATATGGGGGGAAGAGGGGAGTGTGATTATACCAAATTGCTATAATTTTTTTTAATGAGAAGGCAAAGGACAAAGAATCCAACCACAGAAAATTGCTATGGGAATAGAGAACACTGGTGTTTGTCTTCAGCAGAGGATACTGAAGCAAAAAAAAAAAAAAAAGCCTCTTCTACCCCAAAGAGTAATGTCAAATGGTCACCTGCCCAAAAAGAATTCATAGAAGAACTTAAAAGTTGTAAGGGTTATGGGATTTAAAGATCTTCCATGCCCCATTGGACTTGCTGACATAGCAGGAAGGGGAGGGGCAAGAGGAAGCGGAAAAAGAGTTAGAGTTCCGTTGGGGACTGTTGGTGGCCACACCAACAGCAGTAACTGCCAAGGTAGAGGCCCAAACCTCTTTTTAAGCCAGCCAGAATTTCTGCTAAGGACTCTTGTTGGGGGCTGCCGGGAACTGGAACTGCGGGGGGCCGGAGCTGTTGTGAGCACGCTTCCTGGACGCTGAGCAGTTGCTGAGAGTGGGTAGAGAAGGACCTTTGCCTGAAGTAGCCTGTTCTGTTTTGAAGGCTTAAGAATGTGGTTGGTTACTACATTAACTACCTGTGCCAATTTCATAACTACCCTGATGGCTTTGACTTTCTGGTTTTGGGACTCGGTTATTTGGTATTTTAATAAATTCTCTGGCTTTATCCCCCATATAGAGAGACTGATATATTTTGTGATTAATAACCACATAAGCCTATTTATAATTGCCATAGGCATAGTGAATATTGCATTGTTAATACAAAAGTTTAAAAATCAAACGAGAGCAGGGCAGCTAGGTGGCACAGTGAATAGAGCAGTGGCCCTGGAATCAGGAGGACCTGAGTTCAAATTTGGCCTCAGACACTTAACACAAACAAAAAACTAGCCGTGTGACCTTGGGCAAGTCACTTAACTCCAAACTGCCCTCCAAAAAGCAAAAAGAAAAAGAAAAGAAAAAATCAAATGAAAGAGATTGAGAAGATTTTTTTTAAACAAAGAACAATTTGGAGTGGAAACTGCTCATCCAAGCCACTCTGCCCCCAGATTCCCCCCAAACTATGTAAAAGGGGACTTTGAACAACTTCTGGAGCCCCAGCACCCACAGAACGACACAGAGAAGCTAACCTCCTGCTAAGGATAGCCCAGCAGCCCTGCAGGAAGGACCAGCACAGCACTCTGGGAGCTAGCAGCTCGCAGTGTGCAGAGCAGAAGAAGCCTAGCCGCAGAGCGTGGGAAGCCGAGTCGAGGGGAGCCCAGGTCCCCGTGAACTGAGGTTTTAGCCCCAGGGCAACAGGGCCAGCAGACGACTGGAGAGACCCCAGAACACCAGCAGCTGTGGTGACTCCAGAATTACCAACATAGACATGCCTAGGACAAAGTGAGAGGTTAGTGCCCTATGGACTTGGGGACCAGTATTTGGGGAATTGGCTTCCTCCCCTGGGGGCTAGAAGCCACTGAGGAGACACTCCATTTTGTAGTTTTCAGAGGCAGCTCCAGCTCCTGGCCTGCAAACTGTAGGGAGATCCAGTGATCAGTCTTGGGGATAATCGCTCTTGCTTTAACCTCCCTGGATCTGGATTGTGATCTGGGGTGGAGGTTGTGGGTGGGTTTCCAGCTTGCCAGAAACAGAAGTTGCCCCCCCCACACACACGTTCGGGAGGAAAATTCCTCTATATGGCCTTAAAGCCATACTGTGGCAACAAGCCCAAAAGTCAAGTAATTAAGTGGCAACATGCCAAGACAAAGTAAACGAATTAAACAGAAAAATGCAATCCTAGACTCCTACTTTGGGGGCAAAGAGGGTCGAAGCATAGGGGAAGAGGACTGTGAGGTCAGAAGTCCTGCTCCAAAAGGCCCAGGGGAAAACATGAGCAGGTTGCAGGCCACAGAGGACCTTAAGAACGACTTTAAAAATCAAATAAGAGAAGTGGAGGAAAAATTGGAAAGGGAAATGAGAAGGATACAGGAAAAGTATGAAATGAGGGTCAACAGCCTGACTGAGGAAAACAACACCTTAAAAATTAGACTGACTCAAATGGCAAAGGAGGCCCAAAAGGGCAATGAGGAGAAGAATGCCTTAAAAAGTCGAATTTGCCAGATGGAAAAAGAATCTCAAAAGCTCACTGAGGAGATTCATTCCTTCAGAATTAGATTGGAGCAAATGGAAGCCAGTGACTTTATGAGAAATCAAGATGCTATTAAGCAGATCCAAAACAAATGAAAGAATAGAAGGCAATGTGAAATATCTCATGGGAAAAACCATTGACCTGGAAAATCGATCCAGGAGAGATAATTTAAAAATTATTGGACTACCTGAAAGCCACGATCAAAGAAAGAACCTAGAAATCATCCTTCAAGAAATTCTCAAGGAAAATTGCCCTGATGTTTTAGACCCAGAGGGCAAAATAGAGGTTGAAAGAATCCACTGATCACCTCCTGAAAAAGATCCCAAAAAGAAAACTCCCAGGAATATTATAGCCAGGTTCCAGAATCCCCAGATCAAGGAGAAAATACACAAGCAGCCAGGAAGAAACAATTTCAATATTGTGGAAACACAATCAGAATAGCCCAGGACCTGGCAGCTTCTACACTGAGGGATCGAAGGGCATGGAATACGGTATTCCAGAGGGCAAAAGAACTGGGAATGAACCCAAGGGTCACCTACCCAGCAAAACTGAGTATTTTGTTTCAGGTGAAAATATGGTCATTAAGTGGAATAGAGGACTTTCAAGCATTCTTGAGGAAAAAACCAGAGTTGAATAGAAAATTTGACATCCAGACGAAAGAAGGAAGAGATGCCTGAGAAGGTAATCAGGGAAAAGAAATCAAAAGGAACTTATCAAAGTTGAACTATTTACATTCCTATATAGAAAAACAATAACTGTGACTGAGGAAATCTTTCTCACTATGAAAATAATGGAAGAAGGGTATGTGGTCATATGAATACATATGTGAATGTGTGTGTGTATACGGTTACAGTTATATATGGATTGAATGGATATACAGTTATATATGGATTGAATTTTTTGGGAATGGAGGATACTCAAGGGATGAAATTATGAGGTGAGAGAGGAAAGTGGCAAGAGGAGATGAGGAGAGACAGGGTAGGGTAAACTATCTCATGTAGAAGAAGCAAGGGGAAGTGGTTGCAAGGGAGGGGGAGAATAGGAAGGCAAAACAGGCAAAACCACATTCTCATTGAATTTGGTTCAGGGAGAGAATGACATACATACTAAATGGGATATTTCAACCTGCAGCAGAATAGGGGGAAGGGGGATGAGAGGAGGGGTGATTGATGGGAGGGCATCCTTGGGGGGAGGGGAGGTTGGAAGTACCCACTATAGAAGAGGGACAGGATCATGTAGGGAATGGACCAGGTGGGGGGTGGGATGAGTGGGAGGGAATTATAAGCAGCCTTGTACAATATATCTACTATGATAATGTTTTGCATAGCTAGACATGTACAACATATACCGAATTACTTATCTCCCCAGAGGGAATGGGTGACAAGGGAGGAAGGAAATGGATCTGAAATTCGAGGTCGTAACATTAAATGTTACAAATATATATAAATACTATTATTAATACTCTTTTGCTTGTAATTGGGAGATAAGATGTGCAGGCATTGGGACACAAAGATTCACCTTCCTCTAATGGAAAAGTCGAAGGGGATATGGGAGAAGGTATGGGAGAGAGTAGATTGGAGGAAGCGATATCTTATGGGACTGCTATTCTGGGAGGGTGGGTAGGGGAAAAACAGGGGGGGAAATAATTGTAACTCAAAATCTTGTGGAAATGAATGATGTATAACAGAAGTTAATAAAGCATTTGTTTAAAAAACTAAAATAAATCCAACATTCATTAATAACATTACAATACTTAGAGAGAGAAGATTAATCTTAAGCCAAGAGTTAATGTAATGCAATTGCAAATGTAAATATGTATCTTAATTAATTGCTCTTAGAAAGGCATGCTATGGGGCAGCTAGGTGGGGCAATGAATAGAGCACTGGCTCTGGAGTCAGGAGGAACCTGAGTTCAAATCTGGCCTCATACTCTTGACACACTTATTAGCTGTGTGACTTTGGGCAAGTCACTTAACCCCAATTGCCCTCCAAAAGAGCAAAAAAAAAGGGATGCTATTATAATCTTTCTGGAAAGGAAGCCTACACTTTGAAGGAAAAGTTTTAAAAAATAATCATACCCTTTGAAGGGCCTCGGGTTTACGCCATATGAAGATTAGCTATAGAAACTAAACATTCTTGCTGGGGGGGAGGAGGGGAGGGGGAGAGAGACAGAGAGAGAGAGAGAGAGAGAGAGAGAGAGAGAGAGAGAGAGAGAGAGAGAGAGAAACAAAAACAAAGAACAGTTCAAGAAAAAACAAGAGGATTAGAAAAAAGAAAGTTAACTAACTAGAAAAGGAAGTCCAGAATCTTAAGGAAGTAAATGGCTACTTGAAAATGAGAATTGGGCAAGGGGAAGCCATAAGTTATAAGAGATCACGAAATAATAAAATACGAAGAATGAAAAAATAAAAGAGAATGTAAAACATCTTACAAGAAAAACAACTGATCTGGAGAACAGATCAAGAAGAGAAAACATAAGAATAATCAGACTACCTGAAAGCTACGATCAAAATAAGAATGTTGGTACAATAATTTGAGAAATAATTAAAGAAAATTGCCCTGAAGTGTTAGAACAAGAGGGGGGAAATGGAAAAAAAATATACAGATTACCACTTGAAAGGGATTCTACAAGGACAACCTATAGGAATATCAAAGTTAAATTCCCAAACCCCCAGCTCAAGGAGAAAATATTACAAGAAACAAACAAACAAACAAACAAACAAACAAATAAAAACAATTCAAATATGATAGAGCCACAATTAGAATCACACAAGACCTCACAGCAACAATATTAAAAGACCACAGGACTTGGAACACTATGTATTGAAGAACAAAAGAACTGGGATTGCAGTTAATAATGTCATACCCAGCCAAGTTAAGCATAATCCTGAACAACAACAACAAAATAAATAAATAAAAAATGGATAGTCAGTGAATTGCCAGACTTTCAGAATTTGATTGCAAAAAAAAGACCTGAACTTAACAGAAAATTTGACATACAAGATCCCAGAGAAGTGTAAGATAAACATCAAAAGCTAATTACAAGAGACTCAATAAGGACAGACTACTTACTTCTCATACATTGAGATGTAAACAGTATCTCTAAAATTGCAATTAGTAATTGGGTAGTTCAAAAGAATGACTGGGGTAGAACTGAGTATGATGTGATTCTAAAAAGTAATACCACCTAGGAAAAGGTAAAAAGAGTAATTATCTTATACAAGTGAGGTGTGAGAGGGAGAGCTGACACAGAGGAATTAGATGGGGAAGGAGGGCTGGTAGTTCTGGACCCTACTCTCATAAGGAATGGGTTAAAGAGGGAATAATGCATATATATATATATATATATATATATATATATATATATATATATATGGGTATAAAAGTCTTCTAAATTCAGAAAGAAATAAAAAGTTAGGGTGATAAGGAGGGGGAGGGATTTATAGAGGGAGCTCTGTTCACATATCTGGGTTAGAGAGAGAACAATGTATACATTTAGAAGGAAATAAAAGTCTAAATTTGTAAAGAAATAAGACAGTGGGGGAGTAAGATAAAAGTGGTATGTAAAGGGGTCTAAATGAATGGGAATAGGTTTGGAAGACTATAAAAGTCTTCTAAATTCAGGTAGAAACAAGAGGGCAAGGAAAAAGGGTGAGGGGGGAGAGGATAAGGGAGGGATCCTTGGAGTGGGGTTAGGTTAAGTAGCAGGAGGGCAAGGTAGTGGGCAGAAGTAAAGTAGAGGAGTCAGGAGGGATAGGAAATAGGACACACACACAAACATAAAATAAAGATTAGGAGTAGAATTTATTAGGAAAAAAAGCAGGGGTAGGTAGTAATCATGATCTCAGACAAAGTTAAAGCTAAAATAGATTTAATCAAAAGAGGAAATAGGGAAACCACATGTCAGTCATATTAATTAATATTATTTTAGACTGATTAAAATAACTATACAGTATAAGGTTGGAATATTGCTGTGGTATATGAAATGATGTGTTGGTGGATTTAGAAAAATGTGAGAAAGACTTGGACTTCAGAAGAAAGATGCTATCCCACCTGTAGGGGTAAGGTCAGGCCCTCTGTGAGGAATAAGATTATACAAACCAAGCTCCCAACTCAATATGACCTTTCTATTACCCTGAGTTGTTTAGGAACAGGGATCCTGAGAACTTGAGGGCTGCTCCTCTCCTGGGACCCTGGCCAGGTCCTTGAGAAGAGATATGACAACTGCCCAACTCCTGGAACTAGCCACTCCAAGGAAAAATCGCTCTTGGGGGGGCCTTGGAGGGACTGGCCTCCCTCCCTGGCCTCACACAAGATACTGATGCTTGCTAAAATACACCTGGCAGTATGCCTTCTTTGTTCTCAGCACTACTTAAACTGTAAGATTCAGACCCCAAATTGGAATCTCACCCATGGAGAGGACGCTCTGCCTGGGACCCTCCCGTGCAGGACCCTGATGGCTGTACCCGGGATTCCCCAGCTTGTGTGATCAGGTGTTGGTGCTTTCCCGAAATGGTGATGCTTGTAAATATGTAAGTATATATATATCCACTATTGATTGCAGTTGCTCTTATTATGCTACCTTTAAGCCTCTGTTATCTCTGGTTTCTTTCTCACTTGCCTATATATATATATTCTGAATAAATATTCTAAAGAAATTGCCTTGGGGCCTTGGGTCTTTCTTGGAGTGCCAAACATTCTGTTTACGCAAATTCTGAACCTCCTTAATTGGACATTATGGCGTCAGGAACAAGATTCGAAGGTCTGAATGCCGTCCTTCAAGAAATCCCTTGTGGAAAGGCTGAAATTGAGTGGTTATTGTTGTTGAATTTGAGATGGGCACTGAGTATGGTAGAAAATATAGACTATTGTAATTTGTTATCATTTTAAGAACCAAAGAATGCAGTTAGAATTTTAGCCCAGTATGTTTTAAAATGTCCTGATTATAATAAGGGAAAAGCAAACTTCTTGTAAACTTTTTGGAAGATATGAATGTGATTGGTTAATTGGAATAGTAAGGAAAGAAATAAATTTGTAGATATATTTCCTTTCTGAGGACCAAGTGTATTAGAACTTAGAAATATATAGTTACATGATCAAAAGGTACATATTGTTATTTGGCATTAAGAAAGTGATTCACTGTATGTCCCCCTTCATCTCTCCCCGCCCCCCAAAGTTTTATTTACATTAGTTTACTGTTCAGTAAGCAGATGGTGGTGGAATCCACATCCAAGGGATTTTTATGGGACTAATATAATTGTAAAGGCGCTTGGTACAAATCCTGGTACAAAACAATAGTGCTATTTGAGGGTAAACTGTGTAAGCTAAAAATTAATTGTTTCGTGTTTGTTAATCTTATGTGGAATTTTCCTCAAGTGTGAATTTTATGCCAATGGTAATGGGACGAATGATTTTCTGTGCAAAGCAATTTGAAAATGACTAAATTTAGGGCACCAGATTGATAATTACTTGGTTTTGGTTTCAAAGTCTAAATTTAGTTACATTATAATTATTTATGATATTGTTACTGGTTAACAGTTGTATTAAAAGAAAGTTTCAGTTAAGATTGTTTAAACTTGTAAGATTGTTAACCAAACTATTTGGTGTTATTACATAAATCAAATATTCACAAAAGTATACTTGTGAAAGGTAATTATTGGTAATTATGTAAAGAAAAGACCTGTGAAACCTCCTTGTATAAATTTTATTAATTATTTGGGAAAGATTTTATGACCAGAGAATTTAGGAATTGTATAGTAGTTAATGATGTCAGGATAAACTGTTTTTGGAAAAGGGAAATATTCTTATGAAGAAATGTTTTATAAGATCTTTAGTATGAGATGATGGGGAAGCAATCTTAGTCCTGGGAAAGGAAGCAGGGAGAGAGGGACAGCAGACAGAGAAATCTGCCCATTAGTGCAGTAGCTATTATCTGTAGTGAATTGCTTATAATCAGAATGATTTGATGAAACTGTGGGAATTTGTTTTAAGGCTAAAACCTAAAATTGTTAATTGATTAATGGATGTGGAAAGGAAGAGACTGGATGAAAACTTTATTTTGACTAGTTCTGTTCATTCAGAACAGTCCTCCTGCTACTGTATGATGTAAAACTGCCAAAGCCCCTAGAAATTATCTCTATTAGGCAAGGTCATTCAGCCTGGGAAGGGAGCTTGTTTTAGTTATGAAGCTCCTAAAAAATGAACTTGACTTGCTGAGAAGCAGCAAAGTCTATGTACAAAAGATTAAAAAGGATCTCTAATAATTGGCTTTACCAGGACGAGTTAAAAAAATTGTGAAAGAAAAGCTGAATAATATGGATAATAGATTTGAGAGATTTGGAAAGATAAATAAAGGTTTGATTAGAAATATGGAAGGGAGATAAGAAGATTTGGGGACAAATGGGGATTCCCAAGCCCCTACTGTCTCTAAATAGTGGTCTGGATACCTTTGTATCAGATGTTTTAAATATGTTGAGAAGGGCGTGAGGAAGTATTTAAGAAGGCAGAAGAGAAAGAGCCTGGAATGCGATGTTGAGGATGGATGGATGGAAAACAACCAGAGGACTCCCATCAGATGGTGTAACCCCCTCACAGTTGTATGAAATGAAACTTTTGGACTGTGAAGGGACAATTGTTTGTTAATTTTCCTTTGAATCTCTGTATCTGTACTCATAAAGGGGACTGTCCCCCTTGTATGTTGTCAATGCAGCAATCTTATTTAAAGGAAAGATGGTAAATGGAATCCCTTACATTTATGAGACCTAGTAATTTTTATTGCTTATTGGAGCTCCATGAAAATAAAAACAACTAACTGGCTCTAAGCTGTGATTGTTGGAATTTGCTGTGTAAGGTAAAAGGCACCTGGGACTATAACTAAATTTTGTTTTGAGTTTGAATTTGGGTATAGTTATCTGCATTAAATCAGTATCTGAGAAAAATGCCACAAGCTACTCAGACAGAATGTGATCCTGTACTGTTAACAAGTGGAAATCTACATTTGATAAAGGCTGAAGGGACAATCTTAGCCTCTGTCTGGGATGGGATCCCTCCTGGCTCAGTTTACCCATGGGGTTCCTTTGAAAAGGAATATTTCCCACCCATTCCTGAGTCTGGCTGTGAGGTGGAATGGATGCTGCATGGTTGGATATCTGTGACTTTACCTGAATTTAAACAGAACCAAGGATGTTTTATCCTGTCATATTCAGAATGTCACATGTCCCTGATTTTTTCCTTCCATAGCAAATTTCTATGATCAGAGCAAGTACTCAGTAAAAGATATGAGCTCTTTTGTGTTAGCTTATTGGAAAATCTAATATTTTTTCATCCAGAATTAAAATATGTGCAGAAAGTTATACAAACTGCTTAAGACTAAATGTTGTGGTATCTAGGAATTGTGCAAGTATCTAGGAATTTAAATTATAATAATACTTTGGGAATTTATGTTACTCAAGGACACTAACTTAATTTAATTAATTCCAATTTTAAAAGTTTATTTTTGCTTAAAGGAAAAAGTAAGATATCATTTAAAACTTTCCAATTAATTTTTCTTATATAAAGGTTTAGTGATTATTCCTCTCAATATTAGGATAAATTCAAACTTTTTTTAAGAAAGGAAATACTTTTAAGAATGTTTTGAAAGGTATTGTGTGTTATACTTTTGAAGGTTTAGTAAATTTCAAATTAATGCAATAAGTTGTAAAACAGAAGAGATCTTGCTGTTTCAATCTAAATTTGTAGTTATCTCATGATCTAAGCAAAAATTAACATTTGTTTCTGAATGTATATGTAAAAGATTCAATTTCTGAAGTATCTCTTTCTTCCAGAGTGAATATACTCAAAGGATAAACAAGTTTTGTGAAACAATGATGTATGTCTACTATGTGAGGTTCAAGTCAGAAACTTCTTTAGTTTAAGGCAGTGCAGTTATGTTAGTAAAATAATAATAACTTATGAGGTATCTTGTCTATGGGAAAATGAAAAGGAAAGTGAAATAGTCTGACTAATGGGTTATACTAACCCATACTCACCTTACTTTTGGCTAATTTCCTCCTACTCCTTTTTGGCCCTTGTTTGTTTAATATCTTTGCCAGATTTGTATCTTCTAGGCTCAGCACCCTTCACTTGCAGATGACATCTCAGACTGAGTACCAACCACTATCCAAGAACATGACCCATCACCCCTGGACCTGACATCTACCCAGTTCTGGACACTAGCTACAGACCCAGTCCCTTGAATGGTGGGACCATATGAAACATAGACAGTTCTACACCCCTCCCCAGCAAGAAGCAGTTCGGGAAGCTGAGACCATCACCCCTTTTCCCCAAATGATTTTAGGTCCTATCTATTTAAGGGGGGATGATGGGGTGCTTGTGCTTGAGCCATAGTTTGTAAAATCACCTTAGTTTTCAAAATCACATTTCTCCCTAGCTCAAGGGCAGCATGCCCTAACAAAATACTTATCCCTTTCCCTGTTACAATGGTCAGTTGCACCTATAGAATTTTGTAGTTTAACCCAACTATGTATTAACTGAGGCAGTTGTGTAGAGGTAATAATGGTGTGGTTTGTGGAATGGTAACTAGGTGGTTGAAGCCCTGTCTACTGAACCACTCCTCCAACCTGTGTGATTTGACGCTGTAACTGCTTTCTAACTTCTCTATGCTGTATGAAGTGGATACTCAATACATAAGTATAGTGTTTAATGACCAGATTGATTTGACTTGTATAGGCCTACTTGCTCCTTATTAAGGATGATGTGATGTTTGAAAAATATTTGTTTTCTCCACTGGCAGGGCTATCCCTGGGACACAGTGGATGATGTGATTGTTTTCTGGGTACCCAAACTTTTACCTCTTTCGTACACCTCTTTGTTTTTTAAGCCCCCTGATTGGATTCCTAAATCAATCAACACAGCTTCGGCAACTATTGGAGAAAAATCATGGAGCGCTCAATGAACATCGAATACAAACCATATAGTTGCTAATAAACTATTAGAGGCCTTTCATTTAATCACTTCAGATACTAATCACCACTAGTATGATCTATTATTTAGCATGTTGTTAATTCTTTTATTTTTGTGTAACATCTATCTATCTATCTATCTATCTATCTATCTATCTATCTATCTATCTACCTATATACTTTAGGATAAGGAAAATATGCCAATCCATGACCCCACTTGCAGGCATGGCCTATGCTTTGTATAATCTAAAGGCTGAATGTAGGGGCAAGATAAGCCCCTCTGTGAGGAATAAGATTATAAACCAAGGCCCCAACTCAATATGACCTTTCTATTACCCTGAGTTGTTTGGGAACAGGGATCCTGAGAACCTGAGGGCTGCTCCTCTCCTGGGACCCTGGCCAGATCCTTTAGAAGAGATATGATAACTGCACAACTCCTGGAACTAGCCACTCCAAGGAAACATCATTCTTGGGGGGGCCTTTGGAGGGACTGGCCTCCCTCCCTGGCCTCACACAAGATACTGATGCTTGCTAAAAAAAACACCTGACAGTATGCCTTCTTTGTTCTCAGCACTACTTAAATTATAAGATTCAGACCCCAAATTGGAATCTCATCCATGGAGAGGACACTCTGCCTGGGACCCTCCCGGGCCAGACCCGGGCTGTACCTGGGATTCCCCAGCTTGTGTGGTCAGGTGTTGGTGCTTCCCCACAATGGTGATGCTTGTAAATATGTAAATATATATATATATATATATATATGTATACATATACATATATATATATATATATTTATATCCACTTTTAATCAGAGTTGCTCTTATTCTGCTATCTTTAAGCCTCTTATTCTGTTATCTCCGGTTTCTTTCTCACTTGCCTATATATACATATATTCTGAATAAATATTCTAAAGAAATTGCTTTGGGTCTTTCTTGAAGTGTCGAGCATTCTGTTTATGTGAATTCTGAACCTCCTTGATTGGACACCACCTTCAGAGAAACAGAGCACAAGCAAGAATAGTACAATCTTACATAGATGCATAGGCATGTATATGTGTATATATGCATGTGATTATAGATATCTATGTATATGCATGTGTATATAAGTATATGTATTTTGATAATCATTTAATATCATTTGAACCTCAATAAGGGCCAGAGCTTGAACTAATCAATGAGAAGAAGCACCTCAGCCTAACAGATACCCCTCCTTTGTTCTCTGAATAAACTCAGAGAATACTTCTTCCTGTGTCAGCAAAGCCAGAGAGAGCTAACCAGAGCAATCTTCTGTTAATGAGTACCAAGGACAAGACACCTTAAGCAGACATTACCTTGAATAATGGGACTTTTTCTTATCTTAATATTTTATGGACATATACTATATTATGTCATGTTAATGGTAAATTAAACATAGATATCCTGGATTGTAATTTCAATGGATGCTTTGTCAACTTTTTTATTTTATTGTAGTTACAACCTATTCAATTAAGAAAATTCCTTTCTCATACTATAGTTAAACATATATGGAGATCATAAATTTTAGTGACACAGTCATACTGAGATGGGATTGTTCTAAAACGTATTTAAGGCTGATCATTATTTTATCAGATAGTCAGAATTCATATTCTGGCTCCATGTACACACATGTTCACTAACTTAGGCTAGCTTTAAGGGAATAAACAATATGAATTTATATGACACCTACCCTGTTTGCCTCTTTTAACCAAACTTTTTGGTTAAATAGTTTACAGTTTGGTTAAATAGACATTTGACAATGTCTATATGTGTGCATATGTGTATATGCATATGTGTATATGCATACATACATACATATATGATATACATATTATTTATATGTGTGTATATATATATATATATATACACTTAATTGTATTTGGGGGAGGAGGAAAGAAAGGGGGAAAACAGAACAAGGTAAAAAACATACAGTAGAGAAAAAAAATAAAACCTACAAGGAAGCAAAGAAAAGATGGACAGCTCTGAACACAATGTCTAGTGTTTATTATATAGAGTTTCTTTAAATGGAAATTTGTTGCTTTATATTTTGAATCCTCTCTTAATTAAGTTCTGCTGTGCACATGGCAATGTTTTTTTTTTTATTTTGTATTTAAGTGTTAGTATTTGTTTGTTTCTTCTTTCTTTTCCAGTTTTGTAAATTTAAATTTAAAATTAAAAAAAAAAAAGAACTGTGAATTGGTCCATTTTTTCTAGAAAACAATTTGGAATTATTTGAGAAGTCATTAAAATGTGTATAAGCTTTATTACACTGATCAATCTATTGGACACATATCTCAAGAAAGATAATTCTATATTTGCCACAATATTCATAGTGGCATTTTTGAACAACAAAAAAAAATTAGAAAAAAATTTGGGGATGATTGGAAACATTGTTCTATTTGAATATAATAATGCTATTGTGGCATGTTAGACTCTTTGTGACCCTGTGGACCATAACACACCAATATTGTCCAAGAGATTTCCTTGGCAGAGATAATGCAGGTTTGCCATTCCCTTCTCCAGTTCATTTTACAGATGAGGAAACTGAGGCAAAGAGGGTCAAGTGACTTGCCCAGGATCATACAGCTAGTCAGTGCCTGAGGCCAGATTTGACTTTAGGTCTTCCTGACTCCAGGCTCAGTATTCTATCCTCTGACCTACCTACCTTCTTCCTATTGTGCCATAAGAAACCAAAAATAGAAGTCTTTCAGAAAAACAAAGTAATACTTGTATTAGCTGATGCAAAGGGAATTAAGCAGAAGCAAGAGAACAATATAAAATAATGTAAATGAAAAAACTCAAAATGGTATCCAAAGACTAATTAACCGTAATGACCAAGCTAATTCTTAAAGGATAGAAAATAAAATACATTTCCCTCTTCTTGGTATAAGGATGGGGGCCTATGGGTGCAGAATGTTGTATTTGCTGTCAGGCTTATCTCTCCTTTCTCCTTCCTTTGACCTGTGCTCCAGTATGCTAAAATTTTAATCTCCTCCTTCTCCCCACCATCATCTATTGCTACTGTACCTAGTGCTGAGGAGGGCACTTTGCAAAACAGAAATATAGTGAGAGGACAGATCTGGTACTATTCCTGATCAGGTGGGTGCCCCCAGGAATGCCTTTTACATCTCTTTTGCCATATCTAATATAAATATAAAGATATAGGTGAAAGCAGTGGAAAGAGCACTGGAACTGGGAACTGAGAGACATGGATTCAAGTACCAGCTTAACTTGAATCAATAAGTTTATCTTTTCTAGTCTTTGTAAAAATGGGAGGGAATGGGAGGCATCACACTAGGCATCACAAAAAGGAATTGATTTATTTTCTTTAAAAGAAGTTTTACTGATGACTTTGCTTCTGATAACTTTGTCCCTATACCAACAGTAGCTATGTGGTGCAGTGGATAGAGCACTGGATTGAAACCAGGAAGACTCCTCTTCCTGAGTTCAAATCTGGCCTCAGACACTTACTAGCTGTGTGACCCTGGGCAAGTCACTTAACCCTATTTGCCTTAATTTCCTTGTCTGTATAATAAACTGGAGAACAAAGTGACAAACCATTCTAATATCTTTGCCAAGAAAACCCCAAATGGGGTTATGCAGAATTGAACATGACTGAAAATGACTGAACAAATTGTCCCTATACTACAGTCATCTCCCAAAATGTTCAGCTCATCCCCCACCCCTGCAAATCTAACTCCCTTGAACTTATGGAAAATAGGAAAGAAAAACCAAAATGACCTTGACTGATAGCTTATGCAATATTTTGCAGCTATAGTCCCCACCTCCTATGAAGGGGATCCTATGTCATCCTTTGATACTGGAGAGTATCAAGATTGGTCACTGCAATTAATTTGAATTCATTTGCATATATTTGAAAAGTAGTCATTATCCTATCATGATATCCAGTCCCCATATCATCTCATCCAGGAGAGATCATCATTCTGAGGTCTAATGGCAAGCATTAAAATGACAGTATTTTCTCTAAGTACACACAAAACATTATCCCTTAGGGGAACGGCTGGAGTGCTTGTTAACCATATTTCAGTTTGAGTTTAATAATAATCTGGACAGGATAGGCAGCTCAATCTAATTGGAGGACTAGGGACCATCCCCTTCCACTCCCCTCTCCTCCGCAGTCAGCTCCAGCAGCAGGAGAAGGTGTGTGAAGTCTGGAGAGGGAAGCTGTGAGCAATGTCAGTCAGTGTCAGCTGAGTAGTGGTCTTACTGCTGCTAGTCTGCTCAGGCAGGACAGTACAGGAGACAGCGGCCAAACCCATCACCTAGAAGGGAAGCCCTTCAGCAAGGCTGACAGTCACAGAGCCCCTGATTGGTAGGGGTGGGGGGAGGATAGGTCCAGAGGGGATGGGGAGTGGGGGCGGAGAAGGTGAATGGGAAGATGGATAAGTGCAGCTGATATTTCAAGGTTTCTAAACCCCAAGGCTGCCTATGAGATAGTGAGAGGCACAGTATTCTGGGAAGTAGGAAATGTGTGTTCTTGTCCCATCTCTGCTACTGTGTGACTTCAGGAAAGTCGTTCAGAAAAAGACCACCACTTCTCTTGGTGGTCTCAATTTCCTCATCTTTCAAGTGAAACATATGGTCCTAAATGATCTCTGAAGACCCTTCCAGTTCTAACATTTCAAGATTCTGTGTCTTTGTGCCTTCAGAAATAATTCCTAAAAAGAAGACAGCTCCCTATTGCCAGAATTCCTTGCTATATTAGTCTACCCCATTTAGGGTTTTCTTGGCAGAGATACTGGAATGGTTTGTCATTTCCTTCTCCAGCTCATTTTGCAGATGAGGAAACTGAGGCAAACACATTTAAGTGATTTTCCCAGGGTCAAATGGCTAGTAAGAGTCTGAGGTCAGATTTGAACTCAGGGAAAGAAGTCTTCCAGACTCCAGGCCTGGAATTCTACCCACCATTCCACCTAGGTATCCCCTTGCTAAATAGCCTGTTGTATAATTTCTGTGGAGTGCTATAGAAATCTTTGCAGTTTCTAGCTAGAAAAACCTTCCAGATCATTTCTTACCTTCAAATCTGCCAGCATTCTCCTCTTGCAGCCTTTTGAGGGCTTCACCAAACCCCAAAATGAAGAAAGTATTTAGCTAAAATGCTGATCCCTCTGGGAAACAGTTCTTAATCCAGTCTCCCTCTTTCCTTCTTCCTGCCTAACTGCTATTTGTTAATGAAGTAAGAGGAATTTCCAAACTGCTTGGTATATAAGTGATAAAGTCCAACAAGCCTTGCTTAAGGTTATTGACATTACTTTATAAGGTTTGTTTGTAGTGTGTTCAAAATCAGAGTCAGAACTGTTTCTGAGTGGTTTGGGGAGGATTTCTTTTCAGTTTTCAATTATGGGGGAAAAGGAGATAGGTTAAATATCAGTCCAGTAAAGGGAAGATTTAGAAGAGTGGTAGTAAAGTGACTTTTAAATGGAGAGGATTTTCAGGGCCTTTAAATAAAGTAATTTGTCTTACCAGGCTTGTCTTTAATTTTTTTTTTATGAACTAAAAACATTTTCTTGTCCTTTCCCCACCCCTCCCCCACTCCACATTAGGGGAGAAAAGAAAATCCTTGTAACAAATATGCATAGCCAAGTAAAATAAATTTCTACATGGCCATGTTTTCAAAAAAGTCTCATTCTATACTCTGAGTATACCTTTCTGTTAGAAGATGTGTAGCATGGTTCATTATTTGTCTCCAAGAATTGTGACTGGTTACTGCATTGATCAGAATATTTCAAAGTTGTTTGTCTTTATAGTGTTCTTGTTATTGTGTACATTGTTCCCCAGTTCTACTCACTTTATTTTGCATCAGTTCATACAGATATTTCCAGGTGTCTCTGAAACCATTCCCTTCATCATTTCTTATAGCACAGCAGTATTCTGTTACATTCAAATGCCATAATTTGTTCAGCTATTCTCCACAGATGGGCACCTCCTTAGCTTTCAGTTCTTTGCCACTACAAAAAGAGCTGACACAAACATTTTTGTGCCTGTGAGTGCTTTTCCTATCTTTGATCTCTTTGGGAGTAAAGGTCTAGTTGTGGTGAAAGGATATGCACTGTATTACCTTTTGAGGCATAGTTCCAAATTGCTTTCCAGAGTGTCTGGGCCAAATGAGTTTTACCAACAGTACGTTCAAATGTCTGGTTTTTTTTCCTATACTGCTCCAACTTCTGTCATTTTCATTTTCCCTTTCTGCCAGCTTTATTAATCTGATGGGTGTAATTTTGATTTGTCTTTCTCTAATATTAATGATTTGAAGCATTTTTTTCTCAAATGGCTATTGATGACTTGAATTTCTTCCTTAGAAAACTTCCTGTTCAAATTATTCAACTATTTATCAATGGGAACATGGCTTTTATAAATTTGAATCCCTTACATATTTTGAAAATGAAGGGGCAGTGGGTAGTGGATAGAGCACTGGAAATCAGGAGAACTGAAGGTGAATGTGACCTCAGATATTTACTAGCTGTGTGACTCTGGGCAAGTCACTTAACCCAAATGTCTCAAAAAAAAAAGGAAGGAAAAAAAGAAAATGAGCCTCTTCTCAGTGACTAGCTTTTTTGTTTGTTTGTTTGTTTTTCCTATACTTGAACAAGAGAAACTAAATGGGACATAATAAAAAGTAACCCTCAGTTTCCTTACGGAGTTACAGCCTCTCAACAAAGCCTAAGGCATGGGATATACAGTTTAAGGAGCCCTTGTCGACATAGGGCATTATGGGGGAATGACGTGTAAAAAAAATTGTTAAGAAAGGAAAGGGCAGGGGGTGGCTAGGTGGCACACTGAGTTAAGAGCGCCAAACCTGGAGTTGGGAGGACCCGGGATCCGTTCTGGCCTCAGAAAATTAGCACCCACACATAAAAATAACTAGCCGTGTAACCTTGAGCAAATTACTTAACCCCAATTGCTTTAAAAAAAAAAAAAAGGAAAGGGCCCTTGTAAAGGACTTTAAATGCCAAACAGAAGGCTATATCCTGGAGTTAGTAGGAAACCACAGGAATAAAGGAAAACTTGCACTTTAGGAAAATTACTCAGGGAAGCTGAGTAGAGTAGATTAGACGGGAGTGAAGAGAACCTTGAAGAAGAGAGACCCGGGGGAAAGCTGTGCATTAATCTAGGTTCATCAAAGTCTGGAGGGATTGAAAGTCTGCATCAGATAGTAACTATGAGAGTGGCCAGAAGGAGACATATACAAAAGATGTGACGGCAGAAACACTGTCATGTTGCAGCAGATTGAATAAGTGAATGGAGAAAGGATTTAAGGGCTATCCTGAAGTTTCCAATTTGAGTGACAGGGAGGATGGTGGTGTCTCTATGAGAGGAGAGGTTTGGTTTTGTTTTTTGTTTTTTGGAGCAGGGAGATAATGAGTTCTGTTTCGTACATTTTGAGTTTGAGCTCATCCTCATACATGTGAAAGATGTCTAATTCCAGTATAGCCTTTATAATTTGGGGGGGGGGGGATTCTCATCCCAGCTCTCATTTCCACTCACAGGTTGGGTCCCCTAAAGCAAGGCCACATTTCCCCTTGCCCTGATTCCAGTGTGTTCTCAATATCAATCTTGTTACAGTTGATTGTTCCCTGCATCATCAATACCCTCCAGTGGATTAATGCCCCAGTACCATTTAACTAATCAGTACTGTAGAGATTAATTCCTTTTATTTTTACAAGAAATTGTAAAATATTTGTAAATTTCCTTAGACTAGAGCAGTAATAGACTCTACAAAGCATTGCCCTCTCTACCCCGAGGGGCACACTCTCAGCTATACCACCTCAGATTCTAGAGAGATTAGGCTCCCACAGAAAGCAGTTTCTGAAGTCTTTGCTCTACCAAGTTCACTTCCAAAAACATAGCTAGATATATGAGTTGTTTACACTCGGTTTTGGCCACCTTCTATCCACTTAGTCAGTCACTTGAGACCTAAATCCTCATTAGGCTTGGCTGTCTATAAAACCTGGCATGGATTCAAACTCCTAGACTTCTAAGGGCTCACTTTCCCGGCCTGAATTTTACAAGGTCACAGCCTTCACCTAAGAGTAGGAAACACACACATACACATACACACACACAGACACATACACATATATACACACACCAAGAACAACCCATAGAGGCAAAGAACAGTCAAGTACTATATCTTCCAGCTGACTGTATTAGGAATAAGAAGTCAAGATGCTGAATTCTATTTAAATCATTCTGCTAATGTATGGTTGGTTCCAGTGATTTCTAATTTGTATTAGAATTTCTAATTTGTATTATTATTAAATTGTATTCTAATTTTATAATTTCTATATTGTAATAAATGGCCTGTCCTATTCTGGATTCATACAGTGCATTGGGTTCTCTTTCTTTCTTCCTTCCTTTCTTTTTTCTTTTTCTCTTCCTTTCTTTCTTCCTTCCTTTCTTTTTCTCTTCCTTCCTTTCTTTCTTTTTCTTTCTTTCTTCCTTCCTTCCTTTCTTTCTTCCTTCCTTCCTTTCTCTCTCTCTCTTTCTGTCTTTCTCTTTCTTTCCTCGAGAAACACTGCATTAGAGGCAAAAGTAAATGTCCTTGAGTAGTCTGGGTAAGGGTGATGAGTCAATGAATGTGAAAATGGGGAGCCTACTTTCCCCTGTCAGGTGTCAGGCTTCCCTAACAGATGAATCCAGGCAAACCACAATGAGTAGGGAAAGGCTAGAAACTGCTGCTGCTCAACAGCTCCCCAAGGTCTCAGCTAAGCATTGTCTTTGACTTCTGTGCTGGAATTTATACACTTGGATTTTAAGATTTATGAAGCCCTCTAATATATTTTTATTCAAGTCTCAAAATTGTTATGTGCAGACTATAGGGTATAGGATCATGGCATCCTATTTTTGTCTTTCCAATGGGGAGGGGGAAGGGAAAATGCACTTATGGAGCACCTACTATATGCTAAGCACTGCACTAAATATTTTACAAATATTATCTCATTTGATCCTTACAACAACCCTCCAAGATAATGCTATTGTTATCCTCATTTTACAGTTGAAGAAACTGAGGCAAGCAGCAGTTAAGTGACTTGCCCAGAGTCACACAGCTTGGAAGCTTCTAAGGCCACATTTCAACTCAAGACTACCCCTCTATCAGCTGTGGCACCTGGATAAAACTGCTATTGTTGAGTCATTTCAGTCGTCTCTGACTCTTGGTGATCCCATTTGGGATTTTCTTGGCAAGGATACTGGAGTGGTTTGCCATTTCCTTCTCCAGCTAATTTTACAGATGAGGAAACTGAGGCAAACAGGGTTAAGTGACTTGCCCAGGATCACACGGTTATTACATATCTGAGACCGGATTTGAACTCAGGAAGATGAGTCTTCCTGACTCTAGGTCTGGCACTCTATCCACTGCAACTCCTAGCTGTCCTCAGATAAAACTGAGGCTCAGATAAAATAGGTGACTTGTTCCATTAGGAAGTTACAGAATTAGAACCCAGCTCTTCCTGGCTTTCAGTACTTTATCCATTATTCCATGCTACTCCATTGAATATTAAATTAAATATCATTAGGGCATGCAATTCTAGAATAAAGAGCCTATCTCCTTCCTCTTTTGGCCAACCATTCATATGAATGTGATTTTACTAATGAGAACACAATGTCCTGTTTAAATAAGAAACTAAAGACTTGAGGCAAGCACTTTCATGAATCCTTTCAGTGGAGGAGCTAGTTTGATTGGCAAAGATGTACTTTGGGAACAAGACTGAGATACAGTAATTACAGTTGAGCAAGGTAGCTAGGAGGCACAGTGGCTAGGCCTGGAGATATAAAGACTCCTTTTCTTAAGTTCAGATCTGGCCTCAGACCACTTACTGCATGATCCTGGTTAAATCACTTAACCAACTTATTTTGCCTCTGTTTTCTCATCTGTAAAATGAGTTGGAGAAGAAAATGACAAACCACTCCTAGATCTTTGCTAAGAAAACCCCATAGACACTATTGGTGTGCTATGGGCCACAGGATCACAAAGAGTCAGATGAGACTGAACAACTGTTTCTTAAGCCAATCAACAGGCACCTGTTTCCACTTTTTTGCTACCATGTAAAGAGAGTACAATATTTTTATAGGATCTTTCTGCTTTTGACCTCTTTAGTATTCATGTCCATTTATCCGGCAGGTCAAAGGACACAAATGGTTTGGGTCTTTTTTTCTCACCTAATTCTAAACTGTTTCCCAGAACTGGTAGACTAAATTTACAGCTCTCCCAGTTGTACTAGAGTGTGCCTTCCTACTACTCTCCCCACTCTCAATACAGTCCCCATGTTTTATGCCCTTAGCCATTGTGAGATCACTCCTCTACTGTTATTTGCCACTATTCTGATCTGGAAGGCAAATGATCTATCTTTGGGCCCTACCAAGTTTGGGTTCAATTCTTTTACCCCCAATTAGTAGTTCACAGAATCTCTAGCTTTAGATATGAAAGGGTCCTCAGAGATCACACAGTTCAATACCCTCATTTTGCAAATGACGAACATAAGCCCCACAATGATTAAATGACTTGTCTAAGTTCACACTAGGATGAAATAGTTAAGCCAGCTTTCAAACTCAAGATCTCTAGCTCCAAATTCAGCCATTTTCCATTGTTTTCCCACACCCCCAGTTTCAAAGAGTGGGGGGAACTATCAAAACCACTCAGGGACAACACAAGCGACAAACTAAAAAGAAAATGGTCTCATGCAGGGCAATACATTGAATTTACTTTCAACTTTGCCTCCAAAACACTTTTCTAAGTGCCTGATCCACTCATGACTTAATCTCTCCAGTATTAGATACTTAAAGACTCATTGTTATGTATTATATTAGATGCTTATGGTTTAGTTTTTCATCTGTAGAAGGGGATTGGACTAGACTTTCAAGGTCATTTCTGGCACCCTCCCCCTTTTTCAATGTTTATAAGGCTGATTCTAGTCTTTGCACTGTCTGTAGAGAAAGGCTCTACTGCAGGGAAAGGACCCACATATACAAACATATTTACAGCAGCTCTTTTTTGTGGTGTCAAAGAATTGGAAACTGAGGGAATGCCCATCCACTGGGGCATGGCTGAACAAGTTGCAGTATATGAACGTAATGGAATACTATTGTGCTATAAGAAATGATGAGCAGGGGGTTTCTGAAAAACCTGAAAAGTCTTACATGAACTGACACTAAGTGGAGCAGAAGAGGAGAATGTTGTGCACAGTAACAGAAACACCGTGTGATGATCACCTATGATGAGCTTGGCTCTTCTTAGCAATACAATGATTCGAGACAATTCCAAGACACCCATGTTGGAAAATGCTATCCACATCTAGCACTTGTTTTTGGTGGTGGTTTTCCCTTTTGTTCTGTTTCTTTGTTCACAACATGACTAATGTGGGAATACGTTTAATATGACTGCATGTGTGTAACCTCTATCAGATTTCTGATAGGAGAGGGGGGAGGGAAAGGAGGGAGAAAAATTTGGAACTCAAAATCTTAGAGAGAGAGAGAGAGAGAGAGAGAGAGAGAGAGACTCTATTACTAAATAAAGTTATCAGGTGAAAGAGGCAATTCTGAAAAAATACAGTGAACCAAGGACCAGGCTGAACAGAAGGTGAGGATACTGGCAACATTTCAGAAGTAGTGTGTCAAATCTTTGTCCCCTGCTCAGAGTGGGTGGTAGTTATTCTCTTTAAGCTAGGTGTGAAGATGGGGGCAGTAGTGGTGATGTGGAAGATAACCTATTGCCAGCAGGTTACCTATTTAAATGCTTAGAAACACGTCTTTGCTGTGAGAGGCACAGTCTTAGCTGGAGACACAACAGTAAAAAGCTCTGACAAGGACAGGGATCCTGACAATAGAGTAAATGGATGGGAAGAGGCATGCTTGGCTCTATGATCCCAGGCCCAGGGTTGACCTTATTAACAACTAAGTAGAACAGGCAACTCCTGCCTAGAAAAAAATATCACCTTGCCATTTAACTGTTACAGCTTAATCCTTCTGGGTCTCGAAGGCTTTCTTGTTTCCAAAAGTTCCCCGAAGATCTTTGGTTATGAGCTCACCCCTTAGCAGGAATCAGCTGACAATTGGCCAAAAGTGAGAATGGACATAGGAGAGGTGCCTGGGGAAGCTTATGAGGATTGGATGAAGCAGGAAGGAGGAAAAGTGACATTGACAGGGGAGGTGGAAAGGATTCAAAGCCAGCCTCTCTCCTTCAATGTTGCCTCAGGCCATCCCTGATCAGGGCATTTGAAATATCTAACATAAGTTCTCTCCTTGCATTAAGCCCCCCTACTGCCGCTGCTTACACTTGCCACACATTTCTTAGGCTGAAGGGAATAGAATATTTTGAAACAACTGTACTTGAGGTGGAGATAGAATTATGTTAGTTCATTTTATAAGGGGAAGATGACCAGCTCAGCCCCGGGAAGGTATTTTTGTTTGTTTTGTTGTACTTTTTAAGGAGAATAAACTGGAATAGGCTTTAATTTAAAATGAGGAGACATAATGGTTGAAATCAATGACCAAGAGGAAGGAGAGATAAAGATGCTACTTAATTATTTTTTAACATGGGAATGATGAGAACCACAGTTGGAGAATTTTGCCTAGGTGTTGTTGAATCTATGACAAACAATGTAAAGTCCGAGGCACAGCATTAACACATGCCAAAATCCACACGAGGCATGGGTGTTACATAGTCCTGCTACCCTCACTTCTCACCACCAAACCCTATTCAAATGTGGCAACAACTATGGGAGGAAGCAATGGTGACAAGTGGTCCCCAAAGCCTCTAAAACCTTTCTGGTAAAACCCTTTTGTAAACTCTTCTGGTTCTGGACTGGCTAAGTGCTGAAATGTAATTAAAATGGGAGAAAAAGATAGAGGGGAAACTGAAGTGTGAATGCTTTATTTTTACAATGAGGAAAAGAAGCTGTGAGGCGGGAACTTAATTAAAAAATCATGGAGAGAGATTGGGGAGGGAGGGAGGAGATAATTGAAGCTGAGCTGAACACTGGAGGTGGGGAGAGGACAGAGGGTCAATCAAGGAGATTCTGAGGAAGGCAGCAAAAGCAGGATTCACTGTAACAAGGAAAAATGATGAGCAAAAATCAGAAAAGGAAGGCTGTGCAAAAAACTGACATGATCCTAAACCAATTATTGGGCCATCAAGAAAGCCAAGAATCCTGTTCCATAATTCATATCTCCTTCTAGTGAATGTGTGGCTGCAAAGCCTATTTTTACTCCTCTCACAGCGGATCCTCCATTGCTGGCACCAAGAATAATATTCTGAATTCACTGAGTACATGTGAGTGAACGAAGATTTACTCTTCCAGAGTTGAATTTTACTTCAAATAAATAAGTGAAGGGGCTGTAAGTCACTCGCTGCCTTTTTTTTTTTTTTTTTGCTGGCCTACAAATGCTCCTTGCTTATTCCCAAGTAGGCTCCAGCGAGGACTGTAGTCAAAGAGAGCTCAATGATTCCAGGATTCAGGGAGCTGCCAACTCATGACCAATTTGTTTAGGCCTCTGCTACTGTTGCTGCCCATGTATTATTAATTTGTATTTCTATTTAACTGCAGCACTTAGACTGCCTCTTTGAGTCACTGAGCTATTCATGAGGAAGAGGAGGGGCAGCAGATTACTATTGTGAAGAGTATGTGACTGGGATGGAGACGTAATTAATTCTGCTTTTCCTCTTTAAAAATGACAAAAATTGGGGCAGCTAGATGGTGCAGTGAATAGAGCAGGGCCCTGAAGTCAGGAAGACCCGAGTTCAAAACCTCGCCTCAGACACTTGACACTTAAAATCAGCTGTGTGATCTTGGGCAAATCACTTAACCCCAACTGCCTTGCCTTCTCTCCTACCCTCTCCCCCAAAAGAAAGACAATGACAAAATGTTTATGAAAGCTAGCTAGTAAAAACAATTTAAGGGCTAGCTAACATAACCTTTCTTCTTAAGAGTCTAAAACAATAGGCACCCATTTAAAAATATACTTAAAGTTTAGATGAGAAACAAAAAACCCTTTCTATACTGGGCAAGAGTAAATTTTCACTGTCTTGCCAAGTCACTGTTGCTTATACTCTACTTCCACATGGCTGTACAATCCACGAAGCCGAGGCTAGAAAGAAAAGGCCTTGGTACTTGCAAATAACACCTGTTATCATTTCCCTTTATTTTTCCATTAGAGGGGGAATATGAAGAAAAGAATTTTTATTTAAAAGAAACTTCATTTGCATGAAAGGCTGGACATTCAGGAAGAGAAAATCTATTCCTTCCTGTTGATTTTTTAAAAGCAGGAGTATATTTCAGTCATAATGCAGGTTCTTCAGAACTCCTCCACCAAATCTTTTTCGGTCAGGAAAGCCAGGCATCTGTAGGCAGGAAGATAAAAAGTTATGTCTAAAGTAGATGTAACACACTCTCCCTAATAACATGTCTGTCTTTCTCTCTTATTTCTCGTTTCCTGTAGTGAAATGACCCAGTGATATCATTCACACACTTATATTGTGGAACTAGTTTATAGGAGAGGTTTTACTAAGAAATTCAAACTGTAAAAATAAGGGTTATGGTAAAAGTGCTGCCAAAGTACAGGGACCAAACAGGTGTACGTAAACGCCTTTAATAACAATATAACCTAAATTAAGAAAGGAGAAACTCAAGGTAAAGATTGAACACTATTTAATTAATGTATTTAAGTTTAAAATGAATTGTTACCATTACAGAAGCCTTTTCGTTGATGCCAAGAATAGAAGAAAATAGGACATGTGGTTCCTTGTAGGCCAAGAGGAAGCCCTCTCACTTTGTGTTTTTATAATTTCTCTAAAGAGCTTTAGAAATCAAACTATTCCAAATGTAAGAGTGAGGTTTAATTATATAGGTCTATTGAGAATCATTATGGTTGTTACCATTTAATACCCAAGATCCAGGAAAACATTTCTAGAGTCAGTGTACAGCATAAAAGACAAAACATAGTGGCTTAACTCTATAGTTATAGGCCTCAATTTACTGAAAGAAAAAGATGGTCACTAACCTGGTTACCATCTCGAATAAAATATCTCTTCTCTATGACCTGTTGGACAGGGAGAGATGATTTAGAAAATGCAGAATACACATCTGGAAAGTGTGGTTAATTGTGATGGCTACTCAGGGGACTAAAAGGTTTATCCACAATTAAGAGACCTTAATTAATCTATAATTAAGAGACTTCATACAATTTAAAGCAAAGTCTGCTGCCAGTTGGTTTAGTTAGAGGGAAGAGCTAATCAGGCCAAGGTTGTGAGTTTGATCTCCATTTACATAGTTAGTTATGCTCTTTTTCATGGCCACAGATTGAACCCTTAATTAGGATGTTTCATTAACAGCTGTGTATCCTTATCTTTAGTCACAAAGAAGGCCAGGTGAAAGAATGTGGGTGGATACAAGTAAAGTAATTAGTAGTGAAAAAACAACTAACAACTGAAAATAAGATATATCCTATTATAATGCTAATATTATTTTAATATAAGTTGAAGAACATCTGAAAAATAATTAATATTGATCTTTATTGCTGCAGTGGCTAAAGCCAGGATAAATTCCACTGTAATGAGGGCACTTAGATAAGGGACAAATGTGTCTCCATGGGAATGACAACATAAGTAATCAAGGTGTAAAAATCCTTCTGGGGAAAAAAATCAAAAAGTTCAAAATCTAAGAGCAGAGGGGCGACTAGGTGGCGCAGTGAGTAGAGCGTCAGCCCTGGAGTCAGAAGGACCTGAGTCCGGATCCGACCTCAGACACTTAACACACACAAACAAAAACCCAGCCGGGTGACCTTGGGCAAGTTACTTAACCCCAACTGCCCTCCAAAAAAAAAAAAATCTAAGAGTAGAAACTATATACCCTTCCTTAAATGGAACTGTATGGCTACTGCCCACATGGTGGTAAAGGTCATACCGCATTTTATCCCTTCTGATTATGTGTGATGCTTGTCTATGTTTTCCCATAATTCCTACTTGTTCTTTTAGTAACTCAAGGATACCAATGTACCACCTGGACCCATCCTTGGATTGTTTCTCACTCTTACTATGTGACTAGCCCATTTTCTTTTCCAGTGACACACTCCTTAAGCAACCTCTCATGCATGAGCCATTACTGGTAATATACTACAGTTTGCTTGCCCGTCATGTATCTTTTCACTTCCATCTGTCCTTTTAATTCTTCTGAGATAATTCATCAGTGAACAGCATTACTCTGAGAATAATGGTATTCACTGGTTTCATCTCTTCAATGGTAATTCAATAGCTTTTCAGTGGTGATCAATTTGAGGCCGCTATGCAATTTCCCAAATACAATCCAGGCTGATAGCCTCCTCCAACTCAATTCTCGGCCCCGATCATTGGCAGAACTTATCCAAGCATATTTATGGGCTAAGTCAATAGGCTACCTGTCCAACTAGATGTGTTTTTCATCCATTTTTGTCTTCCTAGAAAGGAAGATGAGATAGATTAATTGCGCACTGTTATGGATTTCTCTGAGGCAGTTTTGTGGTACTCTATCACTGCAAAAAAGAACATGTGGGAATTTCACTCATTAGAGTAAAGCTTTCTTTCATTTGGACTTTATACAGGACATTTCCCATGACACAAGATGACATTTCTCTCGAACATCTATCAATCAGCTTCTTTGATATAAGTATTCAGTCGACTGATGAACAAAGCTACCTCTGTGGTCACATCAGTCATGGATTTGTGTACGATTCTGAGGCATACGTGAGAGGAACCTGCCTGAGAAGAGCTGTCAAAGCTATTCCAAGTCAAATGCTTTCTTAAAATTAGGGAACAGAATGAGAACTTACACTGTAACTTTCAGGCAGCTGTGTACTTATAGGGGTGCGATAATCTATAGAAAACCACCTTCTCAATCCTGCCTGTTCCTTTCTCATACATTCATCAAGGATACCCTTCATATGGGCAGTTTGCTCTCAAAGATTTTATTAAGATGAGAAACCAAGCAATGTGGGTCCATAGTTACAATTATCTTCTTAGTTGCCTTTTTGTGTAAAACCCCTATTTGTGATTTTTCTCATTCTCTTGCAATCTTCTCTTTTTTGAGATATCTTGAGAACTGGGGAAATGCCTTTCAATTTCTTCTTTTAATATCTCTGGGGTTAAAGTGTACCCTAGAACACAAGTTTCTTCAGGGTATACCTGCTCAAGTCTGGTCATCCTTTCCTGTATCTTTTGAAGCACCATTAGCAGTTTTCACCTGGCATCCTGGGTACTGTGCACTACACTTGTGGCACCATCTTGACAGGTCCACCATGGGCATCAATGAAAATAAAGAGAAATTCTAGCAGATCTGTTCCACTTTGTACCTATCTGTTTTCCTCCTTCTGGTTTTGTTTCTAAATGTTCTGGGGACAATCTAGTCACTCCCTCCTGAACTGCTGTTTGCTCTCATGTGACAATATTGCTCATAACATATCTAGTGATTTTTTTCATAATGTTTTGCCTATAAGTATTAGGTGAGAACATCTAAGAAACTAACCCATAGGACAATTCTTAAGTTCAATAGCAAAAAATTTTGCTAGTCTAATACTGAACCCCCAAATTTATGGAGCTGAAAAAAGCCTAGGAGTTCAGGCTCTCCTAATCCTATTTTCTTATGTGTCAGAGAGCATACAGGCTGAAACTAAACCAGAGTGAGGTCACGGGGGTATTTTCTGATCACATGGGGAATAAGAAGGCAGTGGAATATTCCTACTCTGGAAATCTCTCTGTAGAGAAAGTGTGTGTGTGTGTGTGTGTGTTTGCCTCACCCACATATGTGATTATGGCACCTTCCAAACCAAACCAATCTAATCCTAATCTAATCTAATCCAATAGCTATTTATTAAATGTCAGCTATGGGCAAGACATAGAAGTACTGAAGATACAAAGGCAAAGGGGAATCCCAAGAGAGAAGAGACTTAAAGGGAAGGAGAGGTTCCTATTCTTGACTCTTATAGCTGGCATTCTACCTCTTCTCCCACCCCCCTCTTACAAGTGTTATCAAGCCAAACAGAACCCCAGGTTCTACTGGACCTGCTTACCTGAGCAGGTGGGGGTAGTGAAGAGGGTACTGTGGTGAGAAAGGGCAAAAACTAATTCAATCATCAGACACATTATGAGCAATATTGTCACATACTAAGAGCTAGGGGCTAGTGATATGGATATGAAAAAAATGACAGTTCCTGCACTCTAGGAGTTTATAATCTAAGAGGGAGATAAGACATGTACACAAATAAGTATGAGCCCGGAGGCAAAGAAAAGATTCAGATAAACTGCCCCAATAAAGTCTGAGGAAGGAGAACCACTTAAACTGGTGAGGACAAGTGAAGTCCTGGTAAAAGAAATGTACCAAGGTTGAACTTTGAAAGAAGATGTCAATTCTGGAAAGCACAGATGAGGAAAGAGTTGATTTTGCTCTCCAGTTTTTCTCAATGTGCAGTATGAACCCTGGGCACACAGCACTCACTCCAGCAGCACTGCAGATACGTGACTTTGCCAAGGCAAAGACAAACGGTGCCCTGATTTATGAATGTGCTGAGTCACCTTGCATTTTTATTCCGTTTCAACACTCCTAGAATAGGTTAATAACTGGAATTCAAAAGTCTTTGAAAGAGAATTATCAGGAGGTCAACTTCACATGTAGCAACTACTTTAGACATTATATGTGTCTGGGATGATTAATAAGTACTTAGAACCAGTCTAGCAAATCAAACAATTCTTGGGACTTGTATTAGCACCAGGTGAGTACTTTTTTTTTTAGGAATGTGTATACAAAGGTGGAAAATAAACCCTATTTAAAATCAGAAGTGGGATCAGTTGCCCACTGACAAATAACAAAAATGAAAAATTTAAACTCTGGTAGTCATTAGTTATCCTTTGTGGACAAAATGATGCTGCCGACAGTACAAATACTTCAGCAGGCATTGAGCAATTATACTAACAGATAAGGAAAGAAATAGCTGATGTTCTCCAGGTTGCTAAATTCAGCCAGAAGCAATAAAGGGACTCTGCAAACTAGGTCCTTACCTCTCATAATACACAGGTTCCTAGTTATATTAGAAAAGAAAGTAGGAATTTACCTTATCAAAAAACCTACTCAGCTTGACAGCATTAGAAGATCCTGCAGCAAGGTATCGAGGATTTGTGCAGTCCTGGAAAGGGGAACACAAAATCTATGATAAGCAATATTTTTCAACAAAAGCTCTTTATTAGTTGTAATGACTATTATTAGGTCCTCCTATAGAGAAATAAAATGCATTACACTTTTACAAATAGTTTCTATAGGTGGTTTTCAAATTACAATTAACCCAGAAAGCAATGCATTATGAGAGGTGTTACAGAAAGGGAGAGTTACCTATTTTTTTGGTGACCAATCAATCAATCAATCAATCAGTTCTATGGTCCTCCTTGAGGTAGGTTTATAATGTTAGCATTTTTTGATTGAAAAATCAATCAGTCAATAAGCATTTATTAAATACCTACCATGTGCCAGGGGCTGTTCCTGTTGAAGGCCCTAAGCACCTAATTAATAAGGCCACACAGAATTAGTAATAGAATTATAACTAGATGAGAATTCTTCAATTCCAGTCCTCTGCACTAATCCTTTAAGAACTTACCTTGGGGCAGTTTAGATAGTGCACAGCCCATGTAGTCAGGAGGACCTGAGTTCACATCCAACTCCAGACACTTGACACTTACTAGGTGTGACTTTAGGCAAGTCACTTAACCCCAATTGCCTTGCCTGCCCCCACCAAAAAAAAAAAAAAAAAGAACTTACCTCTTGGTGTACTAAATATTTAGTAGTCTATCTACTAAGATACATATAGGAACTCTATAATATAACTACAGAATGCTATTTACAGAAATGAAGATGGATTTATATGCTTAGAGAAATATTAATTGCTCATGAGTAGGCTGAGGCAAAATGATGAAGATAACAATACTAGGGCTTACTATCTGATAAAATACACTGGACAAACTCGATATTGGTCAGACAGAATTTAGGACTGTGCTCCAAAGAGATCAAAGAAAGAAGTTCATAATTCTGCAAAAACATTCATCGCAGCTCTTTTTGTAGAGGCAAAGAACTTGAAATTGAGGGGGTACTGTTTAATTGGGAAATGGCTGAATTATGTCATGTGAATGTGACGGAATACTATTGTGCTGTAAGAAATTATGGAGATGGTTTCAGGGAAACTTGGTAAGACTTGTTGCAGAGTAAAGTGAATAGAACCAAAAGCCCAATTTATTTAACAACAGCATTGTAAAGATGAACAACTTTGAAAGACTTGATCACTGCAATGACTGACCATGATCTCAGAGGACTGGTGATGAAGCATGTTACCAACTTCTTGACAGAGAGGGCCTGCTTAACTATGCATATTTCTTATAAGAGCTTTAAAATAAAAAAGAAAAAATTTTGTTCTGAATTCTCTCCCTCCCTTTGACGCCCCCCTTATCCACTAAGAAGGCAAGAAATGTGACATCAATAATACATGTGAAATGTAAAAACACTTCCATATTAGCTATGTTGTGAAAAAGAAAGTGAAAAAAATATGCTTCAATAGGCATTGAGACTTTACCAGTTCTTTCTCTGGAGGCAATATTTTTTTCAGAAATGTATTTCTAAATTGTACTGGATCATTGTATTGATCAGAAAAGCTAAGTCATTCACAGTTGATCACTGTAAGATATTGTAGTCACTGTACCATGTTCTCCTGGTTCTCCTCACTTCATTTTGTATCAGTTCATATAAACCTTCCCAGATTTTTCTAAAACCATCCTGCTCAAAATTTCTTACAGCACAAGAGCATTACATCATAATTATATACCACAACTTGGTCAGCCATTCCCCAACTGATATGAGTAACCCTTCAATTTCCAATTCCTTACCACCACAAAAAGACCTATTATAAATATTTTTGTATATACAGGTCCTTTTCCTTTTATCTCTTTGAGCTACAGACCTACTAGTGGTATTTTTGGGTCAAAGGATATGCACAGTTTTACAGCCCTTTGGATATAGTTCCAAATTGCTCTTTAGAATGATTGGATAAGTTCATAACTCTACCAACAGGGCATTATTACTGTCTCAGTTTTCCCACATGCCCTTCAACATTTGTCATTTTCCTTTTCCACCATATTAGTCAATCTGATAGCTGTGAGGTGGTACTTCAGAGTTGTTCTAATTTGCATTTCTTTAATCAATAGTGATTTAGAGCATTTTTCACATGACTATAGCTTGCTTTGATTTCTTTGAAAACTCCCGGTTCATATTCTTTGACTACTTATCAATTGGGGAATGATTCGTAGCCTTAAAAATCTGACGTTCTCTATCAATGTGAAGAATGGGAGCTTTATCAGAGAAACTTACTGTAAAAATTTCCCCCAGTTTCCTACTTTCTAATCTTGGCTGCATTGGTTGTATTTATGCAAAACTTTTCAAATGTAATCAAAATTATCCATCTTATTTCCTGTGATCCTCTCTTGTTAGTCATAAATTCTTCCCTTATTCACAAATCTGACAGGAAAAATTTTCCAGGTTCTCCTAATGTTTGATATTACCTTTTATGTCTAAATGACACCCCCATTTTGACCTTATCTTGGTATACAGTCCAGATGTTGATTTATACCTAGTTTCTGTCAAACTGCTTTCCAGTTTTCCAAACAACTTTTGTTAAATAGTGAGTTTTTATGTTCCTTGGGTTTGTCAAACACTAGATACCATGGTCATTTACTACTGTGTATTATATACCTAATCTAGTCCACTGATCCATCACACTATTTCTTAGCCAGTACAAGATGGTTTTGATGATTGTTGCTTTGCAATACAGTTTGAGGTCTGGTATTGCAAGGCCATCTTCTTTCACATTTTTTTTTTTATGGACTCCCTTACTATTCCTGACCTTTTGTTCTTCCAGATGAATTATTTTTTTCCCCAACTTTATAAAATGACTTTTTTGTGGTCTGATTGGTATGGCACTGAATAAATAAGTAAGTTAATTTACACAGAATTGTCATTTTTATTATATTGGCTCAGCCTATCCATGAACAAATGTTTCTCCAATTGGTAAAATTTGTTTTTATCTGTGAAGGGTTTTGTAATTGTGTTCATATAATTCTTAGGTTTGTCTTGGCACACAGACCCCCAGCATTTTATACTTTCTGTATTTATTGTAAAGGGAATTTTTCTTTCTATCTCTTCCTGCTGTATTTTGTTGGTAATATGCAGAAATACTAATAATTTATGTGGGTTTATTTTATATCCTGCAACTATGCCATTGTGGTTAATTATTTCAACAAATTTTTTAGTTTATTCTCTAGGGTTCTCTAAATATACTGCCATATTATCTGCAAAGTGATAGTTTTGTTTCCTCATTGCCTATTCTAATTTCTTTTACTTGTTGCTATTGCTAGCACGTCTAGTACAATACTGAGTAACAGCTGTTGTAAAAATAAAAAAAGAAAAATTTCGTTCTGAATTCTCTCCCTCCCTTTGACACCTCCCCTATCCACTAAGAAGGCAAGAAATGTGACATCAATAATACATGTGAAATCATGTAAAAACATTTCCATATTAGCTATGTTGTGATAAACTAAAAACTTGCTGAGATAATTAACCACATTAGCATAGTTGCAGGATATAAAATAAAAGTGATAGCACTTTTCTGATTTTAAGAAAGGTAAGATTAACCAGGTAAGGGGTCCAAACCAGATCCTATTTGATAAGAGTATAAAATCTTATTTTGATGCCTCATTGTGGTACACTTGAGAGTTATACCAGGAGGATATAAGCTCTGGCAGATATGTTTTCTGAGGGAGGCTTGGAGGTAGGATCTTAAAATATGCTGTTTGTTGCACCAAGAGCAGGCAAGATCAATGGATAACATTAGATATGTCTGTTGTCCTGAGAGGTCCAGAAGACAACCCTGGGCACTGCAGAGGCCCAGACACAGGGGCTCAGACAAGGCCTGATCAATGTGGTGGCAAGTTGACCCACTAACCACAAGGGCCACTGCCAGGCTTATCACTGCAGAGCTGGGACTCTATGGAGCAGGGTAAGAGTCAAATGCAGGGCCTCTGGAAGGGGCCCCAGCTACTCCTGGGACTACCAATCCACAGTCTAGAAATGTAAAAAGCCCCTATCTGGACTTCCTGGGACCAGGATGGCTGAGTGAACCCCAGCTGCTCCAAGCCCCACCTCTGACCCTGAAAACATAGTAGTTATTGCCCCAGGGCAAAACTTTAAACAATAAAGACTTGGGAAGCCTAGAGGAAGGGTGTGGCTAGCACCCTGCCACAAAAGGGGTAGAAAGCAGATTACAAAGACAAAGACTCTGAAGTCCTACTATCCAGAGAGGGAGGAACCAAATTCAGAGGGAGACAGTGCTGTTGACTCCACACCCACAGCTGAAGCCTCAGCAGGAAACTGGTCTCAGGCACAGACAGCATTCCTAGATGAGCTCAAAAGGAACTTTGAAAACCAAATGAGAGATCAAAGATAGAATGAATGATTTTTTTAAAATCAAAACTGCAAAATTAGAAAAACATCACAATGAAGAAAACAGCTCCTTAAAAAAAAAAGTGTGATATGGAAAAGGAGCTCCAAAAACTAACCAACTAACAGAGGAAAAAATTTGCTAAAAACTAGAATCAACCAAATTGAAGCAAATAACTCTGTGAGGAACCCAGAATTAGTCAAACAAAACATCAAGAATGAACAATTAAAAAAGAGGTAAAATATCTCAATGGAAAAATAACTGACCTGGAAAACAGATCCAAGAGAGATAATCTGAGAATCATAGGCCTACCGGAAAGTCATGATGAAAACATGAGCCTGGACAAAATCCTCTAAGAGCTCATCAAGCAAAACCGCCCTGAGATACTAGAAACTGAGGGTAAAATAGAAATTGAGGAATCCACCAGTCACCTCCTGAAAGAGATCCCAAACTGAAAAGTCTGCAAAATGTCGTGGCCAAACTCCAGAACTACCAGGTAAAGGAGAAAACACTACAAGTGGCCAGAAAGAAACAATTCAAATATTGAGGAAACACAGTGAGGATCGCACAAGATCTGGCAGCCTCTACACTGAAAGATCTGAGGAAGTGGAATACAATTTTTCCCAAGGCAAAAGAGCTCGGGTTACAACCAAGGATCACCTACTCAGTGAAACTGAACATATTCTTCCAGGGAAGGAGATGGTCATTCAACGATATAATGGATTTCTGAAACTTCCTGATAGCAGTATAGCAGAATGGATTAAGAACCATAATACTACAATATGCAGTTTACAAAAAACATATCTGAAACAGAGGGATACCCACAGGGTAAAGGTAAAAAAGGCTGGAGTAAAATATATCATGCCTCAGCTAAAGTAAAAAAAGCAGGGGAAGCAATCCTTATCTCAGACAAAGCAAAAGCAAAAATAGATCTAATTAAAAGAGATAAGGAAGGAAACTATATCCTGCTAAAAGGCACCATCAAGAATGAAGCAATATCATTAATTAACATATATGCACCAAATGGTATAGCATCCAAATTCCTAAAGGAGAAGGTAAAGGGAATTAGAGGAAGAAATAGATAGCAAAACTATACTAGTGGGGGACCTTAATCTCCCCCTCTCTGAATTTGATAAGTCCAACCTCAAAATAAACAAGAAAGAAGTTAAGGAGGTGAATAGAATTTGAGAGGGTAGGTATGATAGATCTCTGGAGAAAACTGAATGGGGATAAAAAGGAATATAACTTTTTCTCAGTGGTATATGGCACACACACAAAAATCGACCACGTACTAGGACATAAAAACCTCACAATTCAGTGCAGAAAGGCAGAAATATTAAATGCATCATTCTCAGATCATGATGCAATAAAAATCACATGCAATAAAGGGCCATGGAAAGACAGACTAAAAACTAATTGGAAACCAAACAATTTAATCCTAAAGAATGAGTGGGTCAAACAAGAAATTATAGAAACAATCAGTAACTTCATTCAAGAGAATGACAATAAGGAGACAACATACCAAAACTTGTGGGATGCAGCAAAGGCAGTTCTTAGGGGAAGCTTTCTATCCCTGAGTGCATACATGAATAAATTAGAGAAAAGAGAGATCAATGAACTGGGCATGCAATTGAAAAAGCTAGAAAAAGAACAAATTGAAAATCCACAATTAAATACTAAATTATAAATAATGAAAACCAAAGGAGAGATTAATAAAATTGAAATTAAGAAAACTATTGAAATAATAAATAAAACTAAGAGCTGGTTTTATGAAAAAACCAATACAATTGATAGACCCTTAGCCAATATGATAAAAAAAAAGAAAAAACCCAAATTATGAGTATCAAAAATGAAAATGGTGAATCTACCTCCAATGAAGAGGAAATTAAAACAATAATTATATGCACATAAATTTGACAATCTTAGTGAAATGGATAAATATTTACAAAAATATAAGTTGCCCAGATTAACTGAAGAGGAAGTAAATTACTTAAATAACCCCATCTCAGAAAAAGAAATTGAACAAGCCATCAGTGAACTCCCTAGGAAAAAATCTTCAGGGCCAGACGGATTTACTAGCAAATTCTATCAAACATTTAAAGAACAAATGATTCCAATACTTTACAAACTATTTGGGAAAATTAGTGAAGAAGGAGTCCTACCAAACACTTTTTATGACACAAACATAGAACTGATACATAAATCAGGAAGAGATAAAACAGAAAAAGAAAATTATAGACCAATTTCCCTCATGAATATAGATGCAAAAATTTTAAATAAAATATTAGCAAAAAGACTACGGCAACTGATCACAAGAATAATACATTTTGATCAGGTACGATTTATTCCAGGAATACAAGGATGGTTTAATATTAGGAAAACCATCAGTATAATTGATCATATCAACAATAGAACTAGCAGAAACCACATGATTATCTCAATAGATGCAGAAAAGGCTTTTAACAAAGTACAACATCCATTCCTATTAAAAACACTAGAAAGTATAGGAATAAATGGAGTCTTCCTTTAAATAATAAGTAGCATCTATTTAAAGCCATCAGCAAGTATTATATGTAATGGGGATAAGCCAGAAGCATTTCCAGTAAGATCAGGGGTGAAACAAGGCTGTCCATTATCACCCCTCTTATTCCAACCTGGTACTAGAAATGTCAGCAGTAGCAATTAGAGAAGAAAAAGTAATCAAAGGAATCAAATTAGGCAAAGAGACCAAGTTATCAGTCTCTGTGGATGATATGATGACATACTTAAGTTTACTTATTGTCTCAAGTAAAAAACTACTTGAGACAATAAATACATTTGGCAAAGTTGCAGGATATCAAACAAACCCACATAAATCCTCGGCATTCCTGAATATTTCTAATGAAATCCAAGAGCAAGAGATAGAAAAAGAAATCCCATTCAAAGTTACTGTAGATGTTATAAAATATTTGGGAATCTACCTGCCAAAACAAACCCAGGACCTATATGAACACAACTACAAAACACTTTTCACACAAATAAAGTCAGATCTAACTAATTGGAAAAAACATCAATTACTCATGGCTGGTTTGAGCTAATATAATAAAAATGACAACTTTACCTAAATTAAATTACATATTTAGTGCCATACTAATCAAATTACCAAAAAATTACTTTATAGAACTACAAAAAATAGTAACAAAATTCATTTGGAAGAACAAAAGGTCCAGAGTATCATGGGAATTAATGAAAAAAATGCTAGGGAAGGTGGCCCAGCTATACCAGATATTAATCTGTATTATAAAGCAGCAGTCATCAAAACTACTTGGTACTGGCTGAGGAATAAAGCAGTGGATAAATGGAATAGATTGGGTACACGAGATTCAGCAGTCAATGACTATAATAATCTACTCTTTGATAAATCCAAAGACCCTAGTTTTGGGGATAAGAACTTACTATTTGAAAAAAAACTGCTGGTAAAACTAGAACACAGTATGGCAGGAACTGGGCATACACCATTATCTAACACAGTGTACCAAAATTAAGTCTAAATGGGTGCATGATCTAGGTATAAAGGATGATACTGTAAGTAATCTGGGAAAGCAAGGAATAGTTTACCTGTCACATTTATGGAGAGGGGAAGACTTCATGACCAAACAAGAATTAGAGAGCACTATAAAATGCAAAATGGATAACTCTGATTACATGAAATTGAAAAGCTTCTGTACAAACAAAGCCAATATAACCAAGATTAAGAGGGAAGTGGGAAACTGGGAAAAAATTTTTACAACCAATGCCTCTGATAAAGGCCTCATTTCTAAAATATACAGAGAATTGAGTCAAATCTATAAGAACACAAGTCATTCCCCAATTGATAAATGGTCAAAGGATATAAACAGGCAGTTCTCAGAGGAAGAAATTAAAGATATCTATAAGCATATGAAAAAATGCTCCAAATCACTATTGATTAGAGAAATGCAAATCTGTCATATTGGCTAAGATGACAAAACAGGAAAATGATAAATGATAAATGCTGGAGAGGATGTGGAAAAATCAGAAAACTAATACATTGTTGGTGGAGTTGTGAACTGATCCAATCATCCTGGAGAGCAATCTGGAACTATGCCCAAAGGGCTATAAGTAACGTCATATCCTTTGACCCAGCAATACCACTTCTAGGGCTGTATCTCAAATGTACGAAAGGAAGACCCATATGTACAAAAATATTTATAGCAGCTCTTTTTGTGGCGGCAAAGAATTGGAAATTAAGGAGATCCCCATCAACTGGGGAATGGCTAAACAAGTTATGGTATATGAATGTAATGGAATACCATTGTGCCATAAGAAACAAAGACCAGATGGACTTCATATCTACCTGGAGAGGCTTAAATGAACTGATGCTGAGCGAGAAGAGCAGAACCAGCAAAAATTTGTACACAATTACAGATACAACATATGTGTGGTGACCAACTTTGATAGACTGAATTCTTCTCAGAAATGCAGGGCTATAAGTAAACTCCAAAAGACTCATGATGGAGAGAGATGTCTACATTCAGAGAAAGAAGTAGAAAGAACAGAGTTTGAATGCAGATAGAAGCAAAATACCCGCTCTCTTTCTTTTTCTTGTTTGGTTTTGTTTCCTTTTTCCCATTGTTCATTCCATGCAATACAATCCTTCTTTATAACCTGACCAATTTCTAATGTGAAACTATCTGCAGATCCTATACCTGATTATATGTTGCTATTGGGGGGGCGGGGTAGGGGAGGGAGAGGAAGAAAATTTGAAACTCAAAGAACTGGGGAATGAATCTTGTAAACTAAAAGTAAACGAACAAATTAATAAAGACAAAAAAAAGATATCTGTTTTCTGTGATAAGTCTGGTAATGACTTTTTTTTGCCATAGTAACTCATTAATCTATGTCTTCAGGCAGGCAGGGTTTGAGTGCTCACACAGATGAAATCACAAATCTTTGATTACTGAAGGATGTATGTTCAAGTGCTTTGATTAAAGACTATGTATAAACTATATTCTGATTTCTTTCATTGCTTACAATGTAAACATAAGCTTTAAATATCTTCTGTTTAAATTATATAATTGCATTGTTAGGTTCTTTTCTTTTTGCCAGGTTTAAGAAGATTTATCATTTAATTGATCAACAAAATTATAAGGGCATTCATATGGTTAAATTTTCCTCTTTTTGGTGACTCTGAACTTGCTTATTTGCACCTAAATTTCTGTGACTTTTCTTTCTGTGTTATTTTCTTGTTGTTAACTTCCCTCGTTTTCATTCCCCTGGTGCTCAATGCCCTCTCCTATTTATTGTTACTAGCTAGTTTCAAAGGTTGGTCACTGTTGAAAGTCCAGTTCTTTATCGAGTGAGTGAACTCTTTGGAGGCATTCAAACTCCTATCAGATGAGTATGTTTTCCAGATCCTAAAAACATGTAAAACTGTTCCAGTCTTTGTTAGAGAAAGATGAATGACATATTCTAGACTAATCAGGGAAAACTACAGACACCGTTAACACAAAAACATTTTGATTGAAATCGAAAGGAACCACAGGAATAAAATAAATTTGAATTTCAATTTAGTCCATTTTTCTTCTAGGCACTTTTAAAAAATTGAGTAATATTGAAACTGCTAGTACCAGGACCTGCTGTACTCTACACAGGAGCTGCCCTCTAATATTTCAAAGTCCAGTGCTGATTCTTCAGGCATTTATACCAAATCCTCTATGGTGACAAATGAAGGAGACAGGAAGGCTAAGAGTCAGCTTTTGCTTGTGTGCTATTCCTAAAGTGAAAAGCCCACACTCCACAGCAAAACATAATATAAACAATTCAAGAGAATGGGCTAGAGGGAAGGTGATCTAGTTGCAGAGAACCTGATATAAGGCAGAAACTACTCATCCATCTCTAGTGGGGCATGAACTGGAGATAAATGATTTGCAAAGAGCCACCATTACCATTTCTGTCTATCCCCCTTACAATGCATCTGCAGCAGAAATGCTGGCCAAGGTTAAGGAGTAGCCTATGTGCATCCTTCCCCATTTGACGGTGCTTGGCCTACAAGGGAACAGTATCATGTGGTATTGATAGCAGTAAGCCCTGACTGTGCTAACTGGCTCAGAATGGGGCTCAGTAATCCGCAGTATATTACCGCATGGGAAAAACTAATAACTTTCAGCTTGTCTAGTAATCCCACTGTGTGATATTCAGTCCTCAAAGCTTATGTAAGCATCCTGATGTTTATAAAGGAGTTTAAATGATTAGGATAGATTCATTTCCTTGATATGCCTGGCTGCCCTTCACTGTAGATTTTAAAGCTGAGGTAACTAATTGACTCACTCAAGGCAGGAACAACTGAGGCACACAATTAGTGATACAGTCCATATCATTTAGTGGCATGAATCTCATCACCCCCTACCTGAAGCACCTACACATTTTTACTTTGCTTTTCTCTTCATTATAATAAGCCCATCACTTTCATCATGTACAAGTGAATTATCACAGTGGATACTGTTGGAATCATTGCTATAGGTGTAATGGAAATGCAGATTTAAAGATCTTCCCTGCCCCTAGCTTAAGTGCACCTGGAGCCTGTGGTGGGAGGCTTGTTTTTCAGGAAAGCCCATATCTTGATACTTTGTGATTGGGCAGTGGGTCCAGAAGGTTGTTACATTCTCTGAGCCAAGAGAAGGCTATATAAGCCCTGAGGAGAGGCTTTGCTTTGGGGCTCACTTTGAGAAGTGTTGTGTGATTTGACCAGATGAGACTCTGGGAAGCCGTTGTTGAGAGCCCCCCGGCTTTGAAAACCCAGATGTTGATGCTTCCCTCTCTGGTAACTGTGATTTGGTATTGATATAATGTTGGGACAGTTTGGAAGCCTGTCTGTTTGATCTGTAAGTTCTCTAACTCTGAAGTTTGGGGTGCTGACCTTTTTCCCCTGAACTAGGTAATGTGTGTTTGTTTGATTAAAGTAAGCTTGTTAACCCATTTTGAGTTGCTTTCCTTTTGAAAAGCAGATCTAAGAACCTGTGTTGACAGTCACCCTGGGGATGTTGGGGTGCTTGCTGCTACAATAGGTCACTTTACATCAAGATAATTTGATAGGACCAATGCTTCCTAAGGGCCTACTACACCACAATGTACCTTGCTAGGTGCCAGAAAACAGGGATAACTGTGAAATAAATTGTCATAAAGAGAATGAACTTACTCAGGCGAATGACCATAGACATATAAGTGATCGAAGAATCCAAACATATAGGTTACTGATGAAAGAACAAGAGCCGGGAAGCTATTGACTAAACCTAGGGCATAGTCATGTCTCCACCAGTAACTTAGTGTGTGACACCAGCAATGTTCCTTCTTTTCTAGGTCTCAGGCTACTCATCTATAAGTTGAAGGAGGTAAATTAGACAACAATTTAAGGTTCAAGTAATACTGTCTGCATTGTACAGATGGGAAAAGGTAGGAATTAAGAAGAAACTTCAAAGGGTAGAAGATGCTATTAGGGAAATGTATAACAAGAAAAGATGGGCTGGTCATGAGACAAAGATAAGGGAAGACAGGTAGACAGTCAGAGTACTCCACTAGTATCCTTCCAATATTAGGAGAAATCAAGGAAGTCCTCCAGTACATCGGGTAGACCCTCTGTGACAAACTTAGGGGAGGACATGGCTAAGAGTTGTTCAGAATGATCAGGCAGGGACATGCTGTGATCTGTATCACTGAAGAGAGAATCCACACTGACATGATCACTGATCCATCTGAGGACTTTTAAGTATCCATTATATTAAATGATATCTCATACATAATATCTCCTTTAACCTACAGAAGATAGACTTTTCTGGTCACACCAACATCTGCTTGTGAAATACCAGGCAACTTGGCAGCACAGTGGATAGAGGGCTGGGTCTGGGGTCAGAAGAGCTCAGTTCAAATCTAGACTCAGACACTAGCTGTGCGACCCTGGGCAAGTCACTTAAGTGCTATTGGCTTCAGCTTTCTAATCTGTACAATGGATATAATAATAGCACCTGCCTCCCAGGGATGTTGTGAGGATCAGATAAAATAATAACGCACTATATAAATGTTAGCTATTATTATTATTATTATTACCCACCAAATTAATCTCTTCTGCATTGAAATCTTCAGCCAAGAAAGCAATTCTAGTTAGAACTTCATTGCGTTTAGTTTCATGAATCTGGTCCAGTTTGGTTCCTATTACCAACAGGGGGATTTGGTTATCAGCAAATTGTTCTCGGTCGTAATCCCTGTTACAAATAACAATGAAAAAGTGAAAATGATAGACTTTTAATAGAAAAATTCTGTGTTTATTTTACTGATAACACACACACCCCATGATCATTTACCTACCAATCAACTCTTGCAACCATTCCATCTACCTGTTCATTTAAAAAAAAAAACACTTTCAACTTCCATCAGTAAGTACAAATATTCAAATGCATAAAAAAATAAACATGAAGAACAACAAGTCACATATGTGTTGTAAAAGTAACTGTAAATTTTTATTTGTGGGATACAAGTAAAAAATATAAGACTGTATATTAATTTTAACAAGGCAGTTACGAAATTATCTTCTTTCCATGACCATTTCTGTCTTTAATCTGTTGGAATGTACAGTGCATAGGAGAGTGATGTGAAATCAGCCAGACTGTGGAGGGCTTTAAATGCCAAACATTACCCTTCATATTTAGTCCTAAAGGCACTAGGGAGCCACTGAAGGGCTCTGAAGGGGACAGACATGGTCAGACCTGTGCTTTAGAGATAGGAACTTGGCAGATATATAAAAGACAGACTGGAATGGAGAGACTTCGGTAGGAGGATCAATTAGGAGAATACTGCAATAGTTCAGGACAGGGGTACTGAGGGCCTGAAGTAGGGGATGACTGTGAGTGGAGAGCAGTTTCAGGAAGGTGGTGAGGCTAGAATGTTAGGCTACAATGGACTGAGAGAAGAGTCAGAGCTGAGGAAATGAAGGCAATAAGTGAAACTAGCCCTTTCTAAAAGTTTGGCTATAAAAGGGAAAATAGACCAATGGTAGCCTGAAGAGCAAGTGGAAGTTTTTAAGGATGGAAGAGACTTTGGCATTTTTTTAAGTCAATGGTGAAGGGAGTTAGTGGGTAAAGAGAGACAAACCGATTTAAGGGACAAGCTCCTACAACAGACAGGTAAGGTTCCAAAAACGGAAGGGCTAGTGTGGTTGAGTAGAAGGGCCACATCTTCTTCTGAGACTGGAACAAAAGTGTGCAATAATGGAGAAAAGAAAACTTAGCATGGGTGATCTCTAAGATTTTCCCAGCATAGCATGTGTTGGGAGGTATAGGTATAGGAAGACTGAAGGTGTAGGAAGTTTGAAGTGAAAGTTTGGAGTAATGCCTGTGAAAGTCAATCAGGGAAGTACAGCAATGGGCAGAATGGAGATTAGATAACAAATCAATAGTGAGCCCTGTGGGCAAGGTTACAAGGACTTTACTATGACAGTGCTTCTTTGAGATGCTCTCAGATAAAGTGGGAAAAGGAGAATTAAAGACTCAGAGAATTTAGAATTAAACAAGAGCTTGTCCTGGTTTGCTCCGGCCAAGTTAGAAATCTGGCGAGAAAGAGACTGACTTCAACCTAAAGCTGAATGGCTTAAGCATTGACTGCTGATTGTTTACTAAGAATGCTATGGAAGTGTTTAGCCCAACTCTCTAGGATCACGTCCTTATCCTAATCAATGTGGCTCCCACAGCACTGAATAGTCTGGATGCATCATACTACTTTGGCTCATAAATAGCCATCACAGAAGTGCTTTAGATTGTTATTATCAACAGAAAGCTGAATTTCATCTATCTTCTTACTGAGTGGGCCAAGAATCCTGTATCTCTCTAAGCTTTGCTTGTACTTTTGATAGAGTTAAATGCTACCTTCTTACAGGTAGATAAACTGTAAGTGTGGGAGAGAAGAGATATTAGGCTGAATACCAAACCAAAAGTCTATAGAACCACTGTGCTGACCTCATTGTACACCTGTAAAACCTGGACACTCTACCAGTTCCATGTCAGGAAACTGAACTGCTTCCATTTGAACTGTCTTAGGAAGAATCTGAATACCACCTGGCAGGATAAGGTACCAGGCACCAAGGTTCTTTCTCAAGCATTCAAACTCCACCGCAGAGAGCTTGACTCTGATGGGCTGACCACGTTGTCTGAATGCCAAACGTACACTTGCCTAAAAGAGTATTTTACAGGGAACTCACACAAGGAAGATGCTCACAAAGTGGTTAAAAGAAGCGATACAAGGATACTCTCAAGGTCACCCTAAAACTCTGGAACTGATTGTATGACACGGCAGATGCTGGCAAAGGACCGCCCAGAATGGCATGCCTCATCAAAGAAGGTGCTGTGCTCTATGAGAAAAGGAGAATGGCAATAGCTCAAAAAAAAAAAAGTGTTATCTGCAAATTTAGAGACATCTCCGTCCAAATGGACAATTTGTGCCTGTGGCAGAGCATTCTGTGCTTGTATTGGTCTGATCAGCCACAGTCAAACACACTGTAATTTAGCCCCAACATAATGATGTCATTTTGGTCCTCTTCAAGAATGAAAGACAAACACCAGCCAACTGCCAAGTATTTTTTATCATCGGAAATAATTTGTGTGCTACAAAGCTTGGCTCTAGTAGATTGTACACAATTACTGTTTCAAGAGTTTAAATTTTCAGCATTTTGTTTGTAAATTCTTTCATACTTTTTTAAGAATCATGAGATGATTTTAAGATATTAGTAACATAATAGAGCATATACCAGGATCATTCAAAGTAAATACACTGGAGATGACTATTATTTTAGATTCTAGGATTTAGTACTTGAACTAGGTTCATTAATGTTTTGTTTCATCATCAGCATCTTGATTATGAACACTTTTGCATTTCTGTCTCTTTAAACTTACTGATTTTATTTAGTTGTCTAGAATCAAAGTTAGAACAAAACAACCACCTCCTTAATATTTTGCCACCCTCTCCCCAACATGATTTTGCTCATATGCATTCAAGTAATTATGTAGCACACTCAATGATATAAATTCGTTCAAAAAGCTGCCAACTTTTAGGCTATATGATTTAAACCAAACATATCTGCAGAATGTCACGGGCTGATTAGTGAAACAAAGTTTGAGAAATGCAGATCTACTACACTTTTGTGGGCTCAAGAGATAACCTAGAATCAAAGTGCTTGAGCCAATGAATATAGTATTAGACAGCTAGGTGATACAGTGGACAGAGTGCCCTGGGCCTGGAATCAGGAAGACCTGAACTGAAATCCAGCCTCTACCTAACTGTATGGCAAATTACTTAATCTTTTTGCCTCTATTTCCTCATCTGTAAAATGGGGATGATAATAGCACCTACCTCCCAGGGTTGTTGTAAGGTTCAAATGAGATAGTATTTTCAAAGCGCTTACTAAGCATATGCTTAGTACTATATAATTGTTTATTATTATTATTTCTGAATGCTGACTCAGAAGAAGATTTCATCCAGGAATTATGCCCAGAATTTGGCTATGGAGCATTTTGAAAGCTACTTGGAGACATCTTAGTATTTGAAAGTGTAATCTATTGCAGTGTAGCATCAAGATGGGAAATTCACATTATGCTTCTGAGAATATCCAAGGGCCTACTATGGCTGCTCTACTTCTGTGCCATAAGGGAAAATGACAGGCTACCAGGTATCCATTTGGGAATGCACAATGGACAGATCACAGAGAGAGGAAGTGTCTCCACATCACTGTGTGTATGCGTGCCTATTAAAAATGGAGATTATACTAAGAAAACACCTAGACACAGAGATGACAAAGAACAGAAAATCAAGGGGCGGCTAGATGGCTCAGTAAGGGTGCCTGCCCCAGAGTCGGGAGGACCCGGGATCAGTTCTGGCCTCAGTACTTAGCACCCACACATAAATTACTAGCTGTGTAACCTTTAGCAAGTTACTTAACCCCAACTGCTTTCAAAAAAAAAAAAAGAACAGAAAATCAAATACAGATAACCTATGTCTGATTATACAGTTGGGTAAGGAGAAAAAAAAATAGATTTAGCAAATGGGGAGGAAAAAAGGGTGCAATGGAACTGGATTGGACTCAAAGTGCCAGCGTTCAAATCCTAACTTTGTCATTTGCTTTGTGGCTCTGGAAAAGCCACTAAGCATCTTCAGGCCTCGGCCTCAGTTTCCTCATTCATAAAATGGAGGGAGGTAGTCTAGATTATTTCTAAGATTCCTTCTAGCTCTAAATCTACGATCTTATAAAGCTGGGACATAGAATGAATACAAAAAGGGGGCAATTTGTAACTAGAAAGCAAACTTGTATTGATATCCAAGCCCCAAGAAAATGATCAGAAAACATCAGTGTCCTCCGGGTCTGCAAAAGGGTTATTTACTAAATTCATCCAAAGGTAAAGGAATGATATAAATGTGGTTTCATTTTACTGGAAAGGAAGATAGAGCACCACATTATCTAAGTTCTTTCTATGTATGAAAGATAAGCCAGGTGTAGGTTTTAAAAAATATGTTGCAAGCAAAAACTAAGTCAGCAGAAATGGAGTTTCAAGAAAACTCAGGCTTGGTTTGTGTCAGTAAATCAATAAACCAGTCAATATAGCCAAACTGAGTACAGCTTCCCCTTTTCTTGAGCTTCTTTCTCTTTCTTTGTTCTCTCTTTTCCTTCCTTCCTTGCTTCCTTCCTTCATTCCTTCCTCCCTCCCTTCCTTTTTAAAAATATCTGAATCAGGGATAGTCAAACATACTGAAACATTATAGCAAGGAATAATTTCCAGAAATCTGAAAGCCTCATGACTGGCCAACCTTTATACATGAATGAATTCTGTTTCTAATCTACCTTCTAAAAACATTAACATCCTTCTTACCACATCATGGCTAATTACTGCTAGAGACCTTTGACTCTTACTTCCAACATAAGCACTGATTTGAGAGACAAAGCGTGAAACTGTGGTTTGCCTTATTAATCACTGAAGTGTTGTATTTGTCCTCAATTTCCACCTTTTCCTTTTTAGTCCATAACACATTTCCCTACCAAAAATTCCATCCAAGACAAATCATTTCAGATAAGCCCATGTCACTGTTATATTTTCACTGAAGCCTCATGACATTGACAAAGAAATAGGAATGCGCTCATAGTGACTCAGCTACATTCCTTGACATCTGAAAAATTCCTACTAACTATTCTGACAAAAATATTATCTCCTTAAAGAAGTCTTTCAAGTAATGCCCTCCCCTGTCTCCCTTCTTCTACCTCATGTTTCACTTTTTCAAAATATATTTTATTGACGTAATTTGTCACCCCATCAGTCACCTCTGGGAAAAAGACCCCCCTCCAAAAAACGATTTCCCTGACTAGATTAAACCCACTTTCTGACAAAGAGAAACATTTTCTACAGTGGCAACAAATGATCACGTACACAAAATTTTAACCCCATAGTCCAACTTTTCTTGGCTGAGAAGGTGTTTCAAAATCTGTTTTCTGGATCTCTCATCACTTTTTTCAATTGAACTCCTTTTGGGTATTTTTCTTTTTTAATTTACAATGTTGTAATCACTGTGTATGTATATGGATCTTTCAGTTCTGCTTACTTCCTCTCCCAGACAATTCTCTCATAAAACTCTCACTGTTTCTCTGAATCCGTCACATTTGTCATTTAACTGCAGAAGAATATTCCATTACATTCATATGACAGATTTTTAATACATTCCCCAATCAATGAGAACCTATTCTGTTTCCACTTCTTTGTTACCACAAAGAATCTTGGCTATGCATATATTTGACCTTTTTGTCTGGTTTCCTTGGTACATAAGCCCAATAGTACGATCCCTTGGCTAAAAGGTATGAAGACCATTAAGTAACTTAACTTGCATAATTCCAAATTATGTGCAGAATGGATGGAACAATTCACAGCTTGTCCAACAATCTATTAGCACGTCTGCTTTCCCATAACTCTTTCCAAAGCAACAACTCCATCCCATTCCCTCCCCTCCCCTTTTTGGTCATCTTTACCAAGTTGCATGGCGTAAAGCAGAGTTGTTTTAATGTGCATTTCTCACTATTACTGATTTGCAGTGTGTTTTGATATAGTCATTTCTAATTCTCAATTCTTCTGAAAACTGTTCATATGCATTGACCACTAATCATTAAGAAAACCTCACATATTTTGCTTGCAGCTCTCTTATGGGCATAAGATACATTATAGTGTCCTATTCCCATATCAGACTGTAGTTTCATGAAGACAGGAAGTTTATTTTATGTAAACTTATTAGAACTTAGTACAGTGAACTAGGTCACATTTTTTCTCCTTCTGCTGCTTTCTTTCTGCCTCAATATTTCCATAACTTTCCATCTTTCTCATTCTCATCTTTACCCCCTTTTCAAATCTCTTTAGCCCTTCTGATCACATCCTGACCCGAATCCCTTTTGGATCTACTTTCTGACTTGGCCACTGTTCTATCTTCCCAGGGAAGGAAAAAGGAGGTATGAAGGGGATGGGAGTCACAGCCTGTGTGACAATGGGTTGGTACCAAACACATGCGCTAGAGGGTCTCTTCTCTAACATCTGAGCCCCAACAATAGGCAACAGTGAGGGTGTCTTTGTAAATTACACTTTCCTATAATAATTAAATTTCTCTTAAGAGCCATAGTTTTAATTCTCATGACCTAAATGAATCTTCACAAAGTTGTTATGAGGATTAAATGAGATAATATCTGTAAAGTACTTAGCATAGGATGGCATAAAGTAAGCAATCAATAAATGCTCATTCCCTTACCCCCTAAATAAATCCTGGTGATAATAATTACAACAGTAGTCCTTTATGGTGACAAGGCACTATTATATATTTATCTCACTAATTCCTCATAATAACCCTGATTCAGGCAGTGCAGCTACTGCTATGCCCATTTTTACAGATAAATAAACTAAGGCTCATTTAAATGACTGTCCAAGATCATACTGCTAGTGCTGTATTCAACTAAGAGTTCCTTCTCCATGCTAATATGCCCACACAGTACATTTTGGTTTTTTAAAATAAGTTTTAGTAGATGTCTTTTTAAAAAATATGAACATAATTCCCCCAAGTATTTCTCCCTCCCAGACAACCAACCTATAAACAAATTCTATTTTTTAAAGAAAAAAAAAATAAAAGCAGGAAAATCAGCATTAACTGATCAATATAATCCCCCAAAGTCTGAAAATATATGCAACACACAACACTCGAGACCCTCCTAGCTCTGTAGAGGCATGAAGTGGGACTATCTTTTTACATCTCTTTTCTCAAACCATGCTTCTGCTCTATAATTCTGCAACATTCATTAAAAAATTTTTTTGTGGTTGTTCTTTCTATTTAATTGTCATGGTTACTGTTTTCATGGGTCTGCTTACTTCACTTAGTGTCATTTCATACAGATCTATGCACACTTCTCTGAACTTATCACATTTGTCATTTCTTACAGAACAGTAATATTTCATTATGTTCACATGCTTCAATTTGCTCAGCCATTGCCCAATTGAAGGGGAAGTTTTCTAGTTCTTTGCTATCTCACAAATTGCAGCTATAAATATTTTGTTGCCTGTGGGGAATTTTCTCCTACTTATGGCCTTCTTGGGGGTATAAGCCTATAATGGAATCTCTGAATCAAAGGGTATGGACATTCTAGTCATGATACTTGCAAAATTCTGAACTGTATTCCAAAACTATTAATTCATAGCTCCATCAACAATGTACCAGTGTGTCTAAGGTCTTCCTACACCCTTGCAACATTGACTGTTTCCATCATTTTGTCATCTTTGCCACTATTCAGGGTGTGAGGAGAAACCCCAATATTGTTTAGATTCACATTTCTCTTATTAGTGATTTAAAGCATTTTTTCATATACTTGTTAAGAGTTTGCAATTTTTTTCCTGAGAACTTTTTGTTTAACTACTTATCTATTGAGGGATGGCTTTTGGTCATGCACAAATACATCTATATATACCCATTAGACATAATTTATATATAACTTGGATATCAAACTTTTACCAGAGAACTTTGATAGGGGTTTTTTCCCTGTCCCACTGTTTCCCTTATTGCCCTAGGTATATTAGTTTTGTTTTGTGTAGAAGCTTTCCAATGTCATGTAATCAAAGTACTAAAGTTATTTGTTTAGTCTTCTACAACTCTTTCCATCCCCTTGTTTGGTTAAGAATACATCTCCTGACAATAGTTGTGAGAGGTAAACATACTGCTCTTCTTCTAATGTTTTTATGGTACAACATTTAAAATTAAAGTCATGTATCCACCTACAATGTATTATGAAATATGGTGTATGCTCTTAGTCTAAGCATAGTTTTCCCAGCAGTTCTATTCTGCTGGGAAGATCTTTTCTAAGTAAATTACGTTTTCTGGTTTATCAAACAGTGAGTTATTGAATTCTTTTGTTACTGATTCTCCCTTGTCTAATCTGGTCCACTGATCTACTTCTATATTTTTAAAACAAGAGATAGTTTTAATGATTGCTGCTTTATGATACAGTTTGAGATCTGGAAGTGCTGTTCCTCCCTGATCTCTCTCTTTTCATCATTATCCTTGATATTCTAGGTCTTTTATTTTTCCAAATGAATTTTGCTTTTATTATATTGGATTCTATAAAATTACCCTTTCATAATTTGATTGGTAAAACACTAAGACTAAATTTACTCTAGTAGTATGGTCATTCTTATTATATTGGCACAATACTGCTATAAGTACTGTATATTCCTTCAGCTGCTTAAATTGTTTCTTATTTCTTTTCTTTTTTTTTTTTTGGAAGGGGAAAAGTAGGGCAATTGGGGTTAAGTGACTTGCCCTAGATCACACAGCTAGTTTTTTGTGTTAAATATCTGAGGCTGGATTTGAACTTGGGTCCTCCTGACTCCAGGGCTGGTGCTCTATTCACTTCACCACCTAACCACCCATTTCATATTTCTTTAAGGAGCACTTTGTAGCTGAATCTATAAATATACTGTCTGCTCTGTTAAACTGATCCTCAGATACCTTATACGTTCTGTAGCTACTTGGAATGGAATTTCCTTTTCTATTATTGCCTCTTAGGTTCTGTTATTACTATAGAAAAATGCTGTTGATTTTTAAGAGTTTATTTTGTAGTCTGCAATGTTGACGAAGTTTTTAACTGGCTCAGTAACTTTGCTGATTTCCTAGGATTTTCTAAGTAAACCATCATATCATCAACAGATTAAGATAGTTTTATCTCATCTTCTATCTAGACTTCAGAGTTTTTAGCATAAAGGAGCACTGTACTTTGTCAGTCTGTTGAGATAATTTGGTTTTAGATTTTTGTTTTAATATGATTAATTATGTAGATTATTTTTCTAGTGTTGAATCATTCCTGGTATAAATCCAACTCAGTCATCATGAATGGTTTCTTAGATGATTCGTTGTAAACTGTATAGCCAAATTCTATTTAATTTTTTTGAATTAATATTAGTTAGGGACATTTATCTATAGTTCTCTTGTGTATTATTCTTCTCAGTTTTAACTAGTAAGACTACTGTTTTCTCATAGAAGGAATTCCTTATCATGCTTTCTTCCTCCATTTTTGAGAATAACTTATGCAGCACTGGTACTAATTGCTCATTAAAAGTTTGAAAGAATTCTGCTATGAATCCACCAGGACCAAGAATTTTTTCTTCAGCAGCTAGTTTTTCCTTCCTTTACAGCTAGTTCTTGTTTCCTTCCCTCAGAGGGGATTTTTATTTCTCTTTTGTTGTTTTGCATTTGTCTTCTGTTAGGTTGTGTATTTTACGTTTTGAAGAAATTCCACAATTTGTGTGTGCTGTCAGTTTAATTACAGTTATTATATAACTATGCATAATAGATTTTGATTATGCTTTTAATTTTTTCTGGTTTTGTTGTGGTTTCACCTTGCTCATTTGCTATTTTGTTGATTTAATTTTCTGATCTCTATTTAATCAACTTGGCTTAAGTCTTATCTATTTTATCAGGATTTTCAAAGAACTAGCTTTCAGTTTGATCATTTCTATGAGTGTTTTTTTTTTGTTTCCAGTTCTTCTATTTCTCTTCTAATTTTATTTAATTAATTAATTAATTAATTTTGCTTTCTGGAGGGCAATTGGGGTTAAGTAACTTGCCCAAGGTCACACGGCTAGGTTTTTGTTTGTGTGCATTAAGTGTCTGAGGCCGGATCTGAACTCAGGTCCTTCTGACTCCAGGGCCTACACTCTACTCACTGCACCACCTAGCCGTCCCCTTCTAATTTTGAAAGTATCCTTTTATTATGCTTCTTTGAAACTTGTTTGCTTTCTAATGTTTAAATGCATATTCAATTCATTAATCTTTTCTTTTTCTATTTTGTTAGTGTATTTTTAAACGGATATGATTTTTCCCCCCCTAAGGACTGTTTAAGCTGCACCTCAGAAATTTTGTTATGTTGTTCTATCATTATATTTTTTTTCACATAATTATTGTTTCTGATCTTTGATTCATTCATTATTTAGGATTTCACTGTTAAGCCTCCATTTCGGTGTCTGTCTTTTGTTTGTGGGCTGTAAAGATTTTTGTGATTTCTGCCTTTTCACATTTTATGCATTTTATGTGTACTATCTCTGTGCCCTAACACATGGTCAATTTTTGTAAAAGCTTCATGCAGTATTGAGGATCTGTAATTCTTTAGCAGGCCCACTTAGAAGACACCACTGGTCTTTTAGCTCTTATTTCTCCAGAAAATATGTTCAATTTTATATTTTCTCTTTTGTTTATTCTTTTTATAGATTCATCCAAAAGAAGAAGACACTGAAGTCTCCAGCCACTGCTGTATCACTCCATATCTTTATATAGTTCAGGTAATTTCCTTTTGTGAATTTAGTTAACTGCAGCATATAAGTAAGTAGCCAAGTAAAATTCCCTTTGCTTTTCATCAACTTGTTTTATTTAGTTTTTAAAATTTCATTTTCTGAGACTTTTTCTTAAAAATACATTTCTTTCCCTTGTTCTCTTCTTTATTAATCTTCCCTTTCTATTTCTTCTAGACTTTTATTCTTTGATTCATGGGTCTTATACTTCAGTAATTCTTTAATCTCTGTAGCCCCATGGAGTTAAAATTTCTAAAGTACATGTTTTTTGGTTCCCTCTTTTAAAGAGTTTCCATTTTATGGCCTTGTAGATTTTCCCCCCAAGTATGCTTGTAGAAAAAAACAATTCCTACAGGAAACACAAAGCTATTGCTCAATGGTAGGAATATTCCTATATTCCAGAGTGTGCAGTTAATTATTAACCTTTGTTCTCCATGGCAATCTTCCCCTACCCGCCCCCCAATTTGCTATGAACTCTCTATAGGTACATGCAGTCCTGCTACTGGGGGTGTTGCCTCTCTAAGCTCTGATTCCCCTTGTCCTGAGGCAGGCTGAGTGGTTTCTCTAAGCATCAAATTCCTGGATATTATACCCATGTGTCCAGATTGTAACCAAAGGCCCCCATCTTCCTTTACATGATATCTTTCTACCTCCATGAGAGTTTTCCTTAGTGAGCTCCTGTTTTATCACTGAAACAAAATTTCCCCCTTTTTTAATCCCTCCTTTTGCTTCCTCACTCATTCTCCTCTAGGCTGTCTTCTTCCTGAGAAATGACAGGAGTTTTCTCTTGACTGTTAACCTTTACCTAGATTAAGCTTCATCACATTTCCTTCCATTTTTTTCCTTCCTTCTCCTCTTTTATGCACCCTCTCATTCTGTAATTCAGTTCCACAAAAATAAAACAAAACAAAACAAAACAAAAACCACGGATGGGTAGGCAGGCTGGTGATTCATTCATGACTTTTCAGGTCTGCATCTCCACCATCAGTTCTGTTTGCTTTCACTGTTCTTTTCTTGTGTACTTTTAGAAGAAAATCTCTTAATGGTTTTTCTGTTATTGTTTTGCTGTTGTGCTTGGCTGTGGAATTTGTTTACCCTTCTAGTGTATCTGTCATCTGGGGTGTTTGCAAAGCAAATAATCTGGTTAGTTCTGATGAATTTCTAGAAAGGCTCTGAATGCCTCCTTCTTATTGCATGCCTATCTTTTTATTATTGGTTAGGCTTGGGTTTGCAGGGTACAGATTGTCAGACTGCATCCTGAACTCTTTGGAACAAATTTCATTGCTTTCTGCAGTCTATGGTACGTGCAAAATAATCTTGTTATTCAAATTTCCTTCCTTTTATATTTGAAGGCATTTCTCCTGGTTGCTTGCAGAATTTGTTACTAGAATTGTTAAATTTCAATACTACTTGTCTTGGAGTTTGTAGTATAAGGTCTTTTTTGGTCATCTGTTGATTCTTTTGATTAGTACTTTCCCCCTGTTTAGAATTTCTAGGAAGTTTTCTTGTAGTGTTTTCTTGCATTATAGTGTTCAAATTTTCTGACTTGTCATGTTACCTGTAATCTTAAAGATGTATACATTTTGTTGGTATGGAGTTTGTTTTCTTTTAACATTATTGCTTTTTGCTTTCTCTCTTCCAGGTTGAACTTCATTTCTATGTATTTGCATTCCCATTCAGTTATTCCCTCTTTTGTTTCTTCAGTGTGACTTGTCACCTTGGATTCAAATTTTTCTATCCTGCTAATTATTTCTGCTCAGCAAGTCATAAATTCTGCTTTTACAATTCTTATTTCTCTTTTAAACCATTCAGGAACCTGCTGCTACTTTCTTGGGAATCCACAGGTTCTTCTGTATCATCAGGAATTTATTCATTTTCCTTTGTCTTACAATATTTAGTCACAGGTTTCTGGACTTGTGCAGCTGATCTGGAGATCATGTTTTCTTGTGTTATCAGTTTCTTCCCTGTCAGTTCATCTGTTTATGCTCGAGGTCTTTAACCAAGTGCTTTTCCTCTTGAAATTTCTGGTAATTCCATTTTTTCCCCTTATTGCTCATTTTCTCACTACTTCCCCTTTGACAGTTTCTGGGAGTTGGACCTCAAATCCATCTCAGCCTCTACTCACACTAGAAAATTCATGTTTCACCAGCCTCAATGTCTGCCTCAAGTGGCTTCTGGAGTGTCAGAACTGACCTCTGCTATATGCTTACTGGATGCTTACTATAGCTTACTGGTGTGTCCCACACTCACACACGTGTGCTGCTCTAGTTACCTTCATTCCTCAATTCTCTGGCTGAGTGTATTTGCAGCACAGTGTGCTGCTGCACTCTTGTCCCAGGTAGAACAAGCTTTTGCCTTTTGGTTTTCTGTGGCTCTGAGAGGAGGGAAGAGAGGAAAGACGTTGCCAGCCTGTGGGTTAGCTTCTGTAACCTGCCAGAGTGTGGCAGAAGGTGACAAGTGAACATCTTAGTTCTGTGCTATTAACTTACTGGATTGTGCCTCATTAGGGTTCCTGGTGTCCTAGACCATGGAGACAGCTGAAATTGCTTTCTTACCTCTTGTACCTAATTCCTATTCTGGAAATGTTTTGAGGATCTAGTTTTCCATCTTGTTGGTAACATGACCAACCAAGAGGTCTATCCTCCATCTTGTTGGTCATGTGACATTCTCTTATCTTCATATAAAACTTAGATGTTTAAATATCAAAAAACAAGGCCTTAAAAAATTAACCTTGTTCTTCACATAACAGATGTATAAATGTTTTTGCAGAACACATGCTTGAAGTTACCTAACACTTGAATGCAATAGGTAAAGAAGATAACAATCTGAAATTTGAGTAATTTCTTGTCTAAAAACAACATACTTACCCATTGGTAACTAAGACTCCACTTGGGACCAAATCCCTGTTGACAGCTTCCAATGACCAACGATACAAATTCTGAGATGACTTCTTATTTGTTAAGTCATGAACTAGAATAATGCCTAAAAGGCAACAGGGAAAAAAAAAACAGTAATATTATGGCTCCTTTTGTTCCTAAATTTCACTAATTCCAATATGAAATTGCCTTATGAGTTGAAAATCATAGTATCTTATTCAACATGCTAAACCAGGGGTGGGGAACCTGTGGCCTCAAGGCCACATGTGGCCTTCTAGGTCCTTGGAAGCAGCCTTTTGACTGTGTCCAAGTTCTACTGAATGAATCTTTTAATTAAGGGGATTTGTTCTGTATAGTTTGGATTCAATCAAAGGACTGCACTTGAGTACCTAGAGGGCCACTTGTGGCCTTAAAGCCTCAGGTTCTACCCCATGTGCTAAAACTAAGAAAAGGTTCCTTCATAAAAAAAAAAAAGTTTTAAACTCATGTAAAACCTCTTCCTTAAGTAATTAGATCACGTCATTTTTATAGCTTCACTGATCTGTGAGGGCCAAGGCAATGGCATTCAATAGCTGCAGCAACCACCTCATCATTAAGGAGAACAAGAAAAGACTGAAACCAAGAATTTATAACCAAAGGGCATTTATTGATTTCCTACTAGATATTTAAAGCACAAGGCTATACATAAGTACTACTAATACTACAATAATTTTTTTAAAAAGTGATGTTGTAAAACAAAACCTTTTAAATCTGATATTGGTTTATAAGAAAAATAATAGTCCACATGTATAAGGTTTACAGGGCATGTTCGTCACAACAACCCTGTGTAGAAGGTTAGGATAAGTACTATACTCACTTAACAGACAGGGAAACTAAAGCTCACTAGTTTAAGTGCTTTGACCACAGTCAGTAAAGCAGTGGGGATGAGAGTAGGGCCAATGTCTTTTTTTCCCTTTTTGGAGGGGGGAGGGCAGGGCAATTAGGGTCAAGTGACTTGCACAAGGTCACATGACCAGTGAGTGTTAAGTGTCTGAGGATGGATTTGAACTCAGGTCCTCCTGACTCCAGGGCCAGTGCTCTATTCCCTGCGCCACCTAGTCACCCCCAGCCAATGTCTTCTGACACTAAAACTAGTTCTCTGCAAGCTGCCAAGGGAGGAAATGGGCAGAAGGGACACAAATGGAGAAGAGACTGTTATTCTTTAGTTCATAAGATCTAGTACATTTAACTTGGATCAAATTAGTTCAAAAAGTCCATTCTTAAAACTTCTCACATTTAGAACTGACATTTCTATAGTAACACTATATTTCAGAGTTTAATTTAAAACAGCAAAAGGTATACAAGGGTGAAGAAAAATCTAAGAAGTATAAATATTAATGGGGATTTGAGAGAAAAATCTGAAAAATTTAGAATGTACACTCAATGAAGCTAAGAAATACGCAAAAGTAGAATTAGTAAAAAAGTAGAATCTGTCAAGATCCTTTAAAAAACTGGCAAAGAGTTTTTATTTTTTGTTTCTTTTCCCAGTAAGACAGGGAAAGACAAAAAGGCCACTGGTAACCAACAGCTATAAGTGAGATGATAATTCACAGGAAAGAGCTATTGTTTATTATAAATTCAATGGTCTGGCCTAATTTTTTTTTGAGGGACTGAAAAATCATACTGAAGATATAAGAGAACATAGCAAGTTGCTAGGCTGCCAACAGGATACATTTCAATTCTCAGCTTTATCCATTTTTGTCCATAATCCAGAAGGGAACAAAAACCGGAAAAATCTCATACCCTCCCAACATGTCAGTGGTACCATCAATTCCAAATGGGCAAAGCATGGAGGACAGAATTTTTTGCCCCTTTGTGATCTTCAAAATCATTTGTTTATATGTTGTTTGCATAGGGCAGGCTTATAGATCCTTGTTGAATCTCTTTACAGCAAACTCAAGATATGTGTTACTTGGGGCGGCTAGGTGGCGCAGTGAGTAAGAGCGCCGGCCTTGGAGTTGGGATGACCCGAGATGGAATCCAGCCTCAGAAAATGAGCACCCACACATAAATAATGACTAGCTGTATAACCTTGAGCAAGTTACTTAACCCCAATTGCTTTAAAAAAAAATATATGTGTTACTGCTTTTTTATGAATCTGGAGCTGAAAACAGATCTGAATGAGAAGAACGAGTATATGCATTTAGGGAAATATGCCAAAAACATAATGAAAGAATAAGAAAACAAGTTATTAAGGGACTTTGCTGATGACTAGGATTAGAGATTAAAATGAACAGAAATAATTCAATTTAATGAACTTTAAGTGCCTCCTAGATACAAAGCATGATCAAAGACAAAAGAATCAACTTGGCCTTGAACTTATTGAACTTGCTTTTTACCAAGGAGATAAAAGGCATACAAAAATAATAAATAAAAACAAACCCAGAAACTACTCTGACTTTCATCTGTAAAAATACAGGAGAAAAACAGCCAGATTCGCACATCCAGACCAGTTTCTTTTTTGAAACCAGTACCATATGCTTTACTGAATTTTGTAAAGTTTCTTAGTATTTGAGCATGGGTCTTAGCATTCAATTTAATTCAAACATTTATTAAGCTCCTGCTATGAGTAAGGGAAGGCAGCAAGAAATAGTACATAGTGAACACTCAGGAAGACCTGAGTTTGAATCTTCCCTTTGACATATACTACTGTGTGACCTTCTCATCTGTGTGCTACAAAGAAGGTGCTGGCCTGCACCACTGAAGGAAGTTATTCACATGAAGTTTTCACAATGGATATGATAACAAATGGCTGACGACTAGACAGACATCCAAGCATCCCTATTATCAGGTCAGACTAATGTTACATTGATGACTCATTCCAGTTATCCCATCCACAACGTGACTTTCCCCTTCATGGTTTCAATATACTGCAAGTCAGCATAAGAAATCTGGGAATCTTTTGGGAGTTTTGTGGAAGTGGCAGGCAAGTGAAAGCCAGCAGATGACACAGAAAAAGTTTAGAAACTCAGAAATGCATAAAGTATATGGACAGTATTATATACTATCAATTCAAATTTTATAATAAGGTACTGTAAACATCCCATAAAAGAAAGAAAAAATTCAGACTTCTCCTCTGGTATGAAGAGAGGGCTAAAAAGTTTCACACAGACACTCCAGATTTCAGGGGCGCTGTGCCATTTGCCCTTGCAATGTGGAGGGCATAACTGGAACAATCTGACAAAATCCAGGCTCATCGTTCCCTGTGCAGCACAGGGTAAGAGTCACTCTTCTAAGAAGCTTATCCTCTAGTTACTGTTTTATTTCATCTTTCCTCAATAGTTCTACATGTCTCTGTACCATGATCATTCATTTGCTTATATGCTGCCTTATTGTTTTATAGGAGATCCATGTAAGTTTAATGCCTCCAACTGACTGTGTCTCTTGCTGGAAGCTGAGATTGGTGGGTCATGGGGTACCCAATGCGGTAATTCATGTGTGTGTGTGTGTATTCATATATGGGTATATATAAAAATATATTCTTATATATTTGTATATAGAGTATGTGAGTATATAGATATATTATGTATATATATTCATGTAAACATACACATGTATGTTTAAATATATGTGTGTATATATTAATATATGTGTATATATTCATACATGTCTTCATATATAAATATATTCATTATGTGTTAATATATGTATATATTCATATATGTGTGTATATATATTCATATATGTGTATATATATTCATATATGTGTATATATATTCATATGTGTATATACATGTATGTATAGGGACTGTCCTTTACCTTTTTTTTTTATCCCTTACAGCACTTTCCTCTAAGTCTATACAAGCAGAAGATGCTTGATAAATGCTCCCTGAATGTGGGTAAGGCATAGTATTATAAAGAGCTGTGTCTTCTAACAAAGAGCCATAACCCTTCTGGGAAACCAGGGACACTAGGGTAACTCGAGGTCAGTGAAGAACTCCGTGGTCAGCAAACTTGAGTCAATAACTGCAGTTTTGCTTCAGGGTACCTTTGGCTCCCATTAAATTCAATAAACAACAACAGTGTCTATCAACGAGGGCAGAACACTGTGCTAGGTACTGGCAATGGTACCAATTTTGGGTTCCTGCCCTTGCAGAACTGTCAATACATGTAAGAAAGACATACACAAATAACTATGCTACAAAACAGATAGTAAAGGCAAGTGAGGTATGCAGAACAATGTGAAAGCTGAGGAGAAAGATCATCATTGACTGGATGAATCAGGGAAAGATGCACGAAGAAGGCAGCATGTAAGCCAGACCTTAGGGGACAAACAGGAATTCAACCATCACAAGAAGGCAGGGGTTGGTTGTTTAGAGAAGGAGAAGAAAAGATCTTCCAACATTAACAGCTGAAAACAGCATTAACCAAGGTAAGAAAGTGTGGGGCGTGTACAGGTGACAGCCAGGAGTGTAATGTGCCTACGTATGAAGGATATAAAGGGGAACAGATAAAGTGGGAAAGGTAGCGTAGGCCATACTGTGTAAAGTCTTGTATGCTAGGTTGAAAGTGAACTTTATTCAGAAGACAATGGAGACCCACTGAAGGATCTTAAAGAGAAGAATGAATGATATAAACAGATCTATACAGAAGGAAATTTAATGAGATGGTGGTATTAGGGATGAACTGGAGTGAATTCTGAGACTGAAAGCAAGATCACCACAAAAAGAGAGATTGAATGGATTCTGTAGAGTTAGAGTCAACAGGACTTTCAAACTAATTAAACATACCATGTGAAGGACAGGGAAGAATCAAGGGTAATAAGATTTCAAACACAAGGGGTAGGTAAATGACAGTCTACTCACAAAAAAAATACCATCAGAAGTGGGAGTTTTTTGAGGAAAGAGCAGAAGCTCAAAAGCTGTGTTAGAAGTGCTGCTGGGGAAGACACATCTGGGTAGAAGTATTCTATAGGCAGTTGGAAGATGTGTTTGGGGCTCAGTTATCTGCCAAGAGCAGATAAGGAGACCACCAGAAGGTAAGAGGACCAAGAACACAAAGGGACAAGGACAGAATCTTGGAGAACAGTCACACTGAAGAGTACAAATGGGAAAGGGTGAGGGTGTAGTGAAGGCGTCAGAGCAGGAGCTGCTGAAGCCTCACTAAAGCAGAACCACTAAAACAGTGTCTTTCTGAAGCCCTGGAGGGGAAAAAAATCCAGGAGGAAGGTCAACGGTGGTCAACAGTGCCAAATGCTGCAGAAAAGTAAAGGGAAAATAAAGCCCTTGGGGGAAAAAAAGCCTTCATATTTATACAGTAATCAGGAATCCACCACTGACTTTTGGGAGTACTATGGGATTGTGAGAGTGGTGGGGAGAGAAACCAGACTGAAACAGAAGTGCATGGTGAGGACCAGAGGCATCAGATGTGGAAAACAAACAATCTTTTTCAATAAGCTTGGCAGTGAAAGGAAAAAGGGATATGAGATGGAACCTAGAAGGCATAGGAAAGTTTCTGCCTTCTTTTTTTTAAACAATTAAACTTCATGGTACCTCCACTTCACTTCTCTGCAGAGATGGTAGGTCCACAGCTGCGGTACACCGCACATATTCTTAGACATTTTCAACATATTAACCTTTTTTGCTGATACCCCCTCCACTTTTTCCTTTTCCTTAAAAAAAACAAATTACATGTTAGATGATATAGGTCTCCTTGAAGGGGGTAGAATACTAGGAGAAATTTTGGTGATATAAAAAAGTTATCAATAAAAATTTATTTAAAAAAGAATTAAATCTCACTTTAATCTCAAGTTATAGTAATGAGAATGACACAGATGGAAATAAGGACATCTAGGTGGCACAGTGGATAGAGCACTGAGCCTGGAATCAGGAAGACCTGAGTTTAAATCTGACCTCAGACACAGACTAGACAAATCACTTGACCCTGTTTGCCTCAGTTCACTCATCTGTAAAATGAGCTGGAGAAGGAAATTACAAACTACGCCAGCATCTTTGCTAAGAAAATCCCAAATGGGGTCACAGAGAGTCAGACACGACAGAACAACAGCAATGAAAAACGGAAGTACTAAAGCAAAGTAAATGGTTTGATGTTATAACATATGTAGGAAAAATTCAGGATCCACAATATATGTAAGAAAGTGTTTGTGCTGGTCCTTGAGTTTCAAGTTGAAACCAAGTATACAAGATATTTTGTGAATAAACATTCTTTACTGAATGGATACGACCCTCTAATGTCACCTGGAGTTCCATGCCAGATGATCTCTATTCCCAATGCACACTTAGGTATGTGTCTCATTCATACTTGGGGAAGGGAAAAACCAAATACTTTACCATTTACGGAGTTGAAGAACACTGCTCGTGTGCTTTTCACGCTGCTGGCACCACCCACTGACCCTCCAACATCCCACAGCTCAATATAGAAGGTCTTTTCTTCTGGTGTTCCTTCCTTATAGTCATGAACCTGACAAGCCAAACAAGGAATTACAGTAACTAGGAGACAATGACTTACATGCATATAATACTTTATGGTTACTGAGCATTTTCAACAGACACCATCTCATTTGATGCACATAACAGATGTAACTCAGGGCTAGAGATAGAGATCACAGAGATAGTTGAAACTATGCAAGCGAATAAAAGTGCCAAGATACAGAATTAAAGAAAGAAGGGTGAAGACAGAACCTTGGAGAACACCCATGTTAAAAAGGCCTGGGAGACAGAAGGAAGTGATTTGGTGGTATTAGTTGACAGAAGATGGAAGTCAGAAGGACAGAAGGCGTTGGGGGGAAGGCAATAAATTTATTTATGAGTACACTAAGTTCAAAACACTTCAGGTTCATATTGTATACCATCCTTTAGTATTTGATCAGATAGTCAACTTCATCTTTCCAGAACTCAGCTACCTGGCAACTTAACCTCTCTGGGAAACTCAAAACATCACACCTTAAAAGGAACTCAGAGTTCAATGAGTCTAAGCCCTGAGCAGGAATCTCCCTCACTGCATCCCTGATAACACAGATACCTCCCACTGCCACTTTTAGACCTCCAATGACTGGGAGCCCACTGCCTTGAGGAGGACCATCCTACTTTTGGATGGCCTTTCTGCAGGCCTTGATACTGCCCCAGTTCTATGCGATGGGGCCAAGCAGGACAGGTATAATCCTTCTCCTACAAAACATTTCTTCAAATACTTGAAGATTGCTATCAGTTATATATAGCCCCTATCTGCATCCAGAGAAAGAACTGATAAACAGAAGTATGCAAAGAATGATTTTACACACACACACACACACACACACACACACGCACGCACACATATACACACACACATCTCTAATGGTAGCCATCTCTAGGGTGGGGTGGGGGAGGGAAGGAGGAAAATAAGAAATCTACATGATAACTTTATTATATCTTAAATGGTTACAACTTTGGAAAAGTATTAGCACTTGTTTTCTCTTCATTATCTAGATATTTGATCATTCAGAACATCTCCGTGACTGTGAGTTCTTGATAACAAAGATTTTAAGATATTCAAGTTAGCACTTTATTAGATAGCACCTTATATAATTCTCCAGCTGTTTCATGTACACCCGCTTCCAACTACATGCAGTGGGGTATAGGTCCTTTGAAAGTAAGACCACGTTATATCCTTCCACTGAAAATTCCACAGCATATTCCAGGCACATAGTAGTTAGTCACTCCATAAATACTTCCTGTCTTGAACAGAATTTAAATGACATGACTAAATGGTGTCTTGCAGTGCTAACACTGAACTGTGAGATTACATCTGATTTCACAAGTCTGAGTAATTCCTAAGAGAAAGCCTGTTGTTGACACAGTAAGTGGCACCTTCTTCAAAGTCATTACTATCCTAAAAACACAATGTGGTAAGAAGCAATGTAAAACTAAAAGACATCTTTTTATGGAAGACAGGTCTCAGAGGACTTGAAATTTATGGTCATTAAAGATCCAAAAGAAATTTTTAGAACAGTGCTGCACACAGATGGGCTGTTCATCAAGTGAGAAGAGGCCGCCTTCATCTTCAGTCTAAAATCCTGTTATTAAGGACCTTCTCACTTGCTAAGACCCTTAGATTTTTATTAAACACCAGATTAGTAGTAAATAGGTGAGATCTTTGTTCCATTTTTTTACAATTTAATATTTTTTTGGTTACACTCTAAGTTCCAAACTGTCTCCCTCCTTTCTTCCCCACCCTGCACTGGAGAACATCATCATTTGACACAGTTCTTTTTCTGGAAGAGTGACAGCATCTTCCTTCCTAGGCTCTTTGTAGCTGATTTGAATATTTATAATAATCAGGATAACTAAGTCATTCCCAGTTATTCTTTTTTTTTTTTAAAGCAATTGGGGTTACGTAACTTGCTCAAGGTTACACAGCCACTCATTATTTATGTGTGGGTGTTCATTTTCTAAGGCCGGGACCAATTCCGACGCCCGGGCCGGCGCTCTTACTCACTATGCCACCTACCCGCCCCCCCCCCTGTTATTCTTTGAACAATATTGCTGTTACTGTACACAACACTCTTTTGATTTGGCTCATTTTATTCTTCATTATTTCATGAAAGTTTTTCCATGTTTTTCAAAATCAACCTGCTCATAGTTTCTTGTAAACAGTACAATAGCATCCCAACACAATTATATACCACAACTAATATAGCCATTACACAATGGATAGGCATCCCCTAAATTTCCAGTTCTTTACTACCACAAAGAGCTGCTATAAATATTTTAGAATATGTAGGTTCTTTTCCTTTTTCTCTGTCACCCTGAGAAACAGACCTAAGAATGGTATTTCTGGGTCAAAGGATATGGACAGTTTTGTAACTCTTTGGGCATAATTCCAGATTGCTCTCCAAAATGGTTTAATCAGCTCACATTTACACCAACAGTGTATTAGTGTCCCAGTTTCTCCACATCCTCTCCAGTATTTGTTATTTTCCCTTCCTATGATTTTAGCTAATCTAACAGTTATGAGATGATATATCAGTTATTTTAATTTTGTATTTCTCAAATCAATGTTTCAGAGCATTTTTATATGACTACAGACAGTTTTGATTTCTTCATCAAAAAACAAACAAAAATAAAAAACAAAAAGAAAAACCCAAACCCTTTTGATGAGATAGTCAACTTCATCTTTCCAGATGACCTTTTGACCATTTGTCATTTGGGGAATGATTCATATTCTTATAAATTCAACATAATTCACTACATATTTGAGATAGATCTTTATCTGAGAAACTATAAATTTTTCCCTCAATTTTCTGCCTTCCTTCTAATCTTAGATACATTAGTTATATTTATAAAAAATCTTTTTAATTTAACGTAATCAAAATTATTCATTTGATATCTTATAATGCTCTCTATCTCTTGTTTATTCATAAATTCTCCTCCTATGCACAAATTTGTGAGGTAACATGTTCCATGTTCTACGATTTTTCTCGTAATCTCTCTATATCTAGGTCATGTATCCATTTTAATCTTATCTTGGTAAATGGTGTAAGATATTGGTCTACACCCAATTTCTGCTAAACTATTTTCCAGTTTTCTCAACAACTTTTACTCATGAATTCTTATCCCCAAAGCACAAATCTTTACAATTGTCAAACACATCGTTACTATAATCGTTTACTACTGTTTATTGTTATTTCTATTCTGTTCCACTGATCCACATTGGCCAGTATCAGATAATTTTGATACCTACTACCTTATAATATAGTTTAAGATCTGCTATTTCCAAACCTTTATATTTTTTCATTAATTCCTTTGAGATTCTTTTGTTCTTATTTTTTTAGCTCAATAAAATACATTTTTGGTAACCTAATTGGGATGGCATTGAATAAGCAAATTAATTTATGAAGAATTGTCATTTTTATTATATTGGCTCTGACCCGTGAACAACTAATACTTTTCCAATTATTCAATCTGACTTTATTTGGATAAAAAAAGCTTTATAATTATGTTCATGTAGTTCCTGGGTTTGTCTTGGCAGGTATACCTGCAGGTATTATATACTCTCTATAGTTATTTTAAATGGGGTATCTCTTCTTTCAGGGTTTTGTTGGTGATATAGAGAAATATTGATGATTTATATGTTTTTTTTTTATATCCTGTGTAATGGTAATGGTAATTTGAATATCTTCCCTGTCCCTTGATAGGCTTAAGTGAATTTAAGGACCTTCCCTGATTTGAAAATATACTTTTCCCCCCCGAACAGGCAGAATGTGGTCACATGGAACCTGTGGTAGGAGGCTTGTTTTTCAGGAATGCCCAAACCTTGTTACTTTGTAATTGGGCAGTGGGTCAGGAGGGTTGTGATGTGCTGACCCTGGAGCAGGCTATATATGGCCCTGATGTGAAGTTTCGCTTTGGGGCTTGCTTATGGGAAGAGTTGTGTGATTTGGCCAGATGAGACTCTGGGTGGCCATTGAGCACCCCTTCTTTCTCCCCCGGCTTTGGAAACCCAGATGTTGGTGCTTCTCTCTTTGGTAACTTAACTAGGTATGGATGTAATGGTCAGTCAGCTAGAAGCCCAGTCTGCTGGTCTCTTTCTCTGTCTTTATTTTTCTGTCTGCTTGTAACTTCTGTTTATATTTACTCTGAAGTTCATGGTGCTGATTTTCCCCCCTGAATTAGGTAAATGATATATGTTTGATTAAAGTAAGATTGTTAACCCATTTTGAGTTCCTTTCCTTTAGAAAAGCAGATCTAGGAACCTTATGCTAGCAGCCATCCTGGGCATGCTGGGGTGCTTGCTGCTACATCCTGCTACTTTGCTAAAATTATTAATTATTTCAATTAGCTTTTTAGTTCAATCTCTAGGATTTTCCAAGTATATCATCATCTCATTTGCAAAGAGATATTACCTCATTGTCCATTTTGACTGCTTCAATTTTTCTTCTCTTATTGATAGCAGTTCTAATACAATATTGAATAATACTGGTGATAATGGGCATCCTTGTTTCATTCCTGATGTTACTGAGAGCGCTTCTACCTTATGTCCATTACAAATAATACTTGCTGATGGTTTGAGGTAGATGCTTCTTATCCATTTATACCTATGCCTGCAAGTGTTTTTTAATAGGAATGAATGCTTTGACAAAAGCATTTTCTGCATCTACTGATATAATCATATGATTTATTTGTTCCATTTTAAGTGATATGTTTTTTGTAATCTTGAAAAAAACCTAATTTATTAAAGGAAATTGGATACTCTAATAAAGAACACAGGATGTTGCAGTATTTTCCAAATACATTAAATCTAGGAATTGTGTCTGCTCAATCACACTTTATGTCCCCTTTTCAGGGACCAGCAAAGTCAGAATTCTTTTGTGGGAGAAATGGTGCAAAGAAAGCACTCTATCAGTGATGGGGTAGAAGTGGATGGCCGCCATCACTACTAATAAATGCTTCCATCTCTCTCTACTACTTTCCTTACCCTGCTATTTGTTATGCTTCCCTGACAGCATTTCAACGCCCATTGGGGTGGGGAAACTATTCTCAATTTACTCTTGCCTATTAACCCTCGGCTGGATATACTTGGCTTTGTGCCCAGAGTGTTTTCCCTTCTCCTTTCCACCTCAAAATCTGTCTGGTGCAAATCTCATCTTTCCCTGGGATAGAGCTGGCCCTTCTCTTTCCAAAGCTAACCTCTCCATGGATGTCATTATCTAATCCATCTTTATAATTATTTTTTCAAACTCTCCTCCACTGACTCTTTCTTCTCTACCCTGAACCACTGACACACCATGAATGGGAGAAAAAAAATTCACACCTTCCATTAATCTGCTGTCACTCTAACCCAAGGTTTCCTAACCTCTTCTTTGTCATGTACTCCTTTAGCAAACTGGCAGAACCTCTGGATCCTTTTCAGCATAACGTTTTTAAATGCATAAAATAAAATACATACATTTACAAAGGATGGTAATGAAATAAAGATATGCTTTTTTCCCATCCAAGTTCATGGACCCCTTGCAATCTAGTAATCCCGGGCTCTCAAAACTACCTCACATTATTGTAGTCACTGTTTATTGTTTTCTTTACTCACACCAATCAGTTCATACAAATCTTTTATTTTCACTTTCTCTGTTAAGCATTTAAAAAAATTAATCTGTCCCTCTTGTCCTTCTCTTGCCCACAAAGAGAAAAGAAAGAAAAAAGAAAGGAAGGAAGGAAAATCTGGCAAAACAAATTCCCCATATGTCCATTTCAGTACTTCTTATGGCACAATAATATCGCATTATGTTCATATGCCATAACTTGTTTGGCCATTCTCCAGTTGCCAGTTTTTGGTCACCAAGAAAAGAGCTGCTCTACATATTTTTGTACATGAAGGTACTGCTTCTTTTTCTTTAATTGCACTGGGGTATAGGCTTAATGGTGGTTTAAGTAGTTGGGTCAAAGGATATGTACAGGTTAAAAAAAAAAAAGGTAACTTTCTGGAGATAGTTTTCATTTGCTTTCTAATTCACAACTTCATTAAAAGGGCACTACTGTACCTGTCTCCTCAAAGCCTCTCCCATATTTGTCATTCTCCTTTGTTATCAGTGCCCTTCTTGTAGGTGTGAGGTGGAACCTCAGAACTGCTTTGATTTTTTTCTTTAATTACTAGTGATTTATAGCATTTTCCCCATGATTGTTGATAGCTTGTTTTTCTCTTTTTTGAAAACTGCCTGTTTATATTCTTTGACCATTTATTTACTGTAGAATAGTTCTTAGTCATATATTTGAATTAGTTCCTTAAATATCTTAGAAATGAGAGCTTAATAAAAGAAACGTTACAAAAACGTTCCCCCTTTCTGAGCTTTTCTTTTATCTTTCCTCTGGTAATTAAATTATATTGGTTAAACGTTTGCATTAGATTATTACAGTCAGGGTTAATGTCATTTCTCTTGTCTGGAACTGAACGAATAAAATAGGGTTTCAAAATTCCAGTAAAGCAAATTTAAATTACATGCCATGGCTGTTCCCAGATTATAAATTCAGACATAACAAAATTCTGTATGTTTGGTTATCATATAATTAAGGAGGTTACACTTGTATCACTTCCAAAATGAAAACCCTCTGCAAAAGAAAATTCATTTCCCTCTTTCTGGTAAGTCTGAATCAACCTTGTAGTCAGCATTAATCCAAAGCCTTCAGTAATTTTACTTTAAGAATGTATATTCGGGCGGAGCCAAAATGGCGGAGTAGAAACAGCTCTTCCAAGCCTCTCTGCCCCCAGATTCCCCACAAACTATGTAAAAAAGGACTCTGAACAACTTCTGGAGCCCCAGCACCCACAGAACGACACAGAGAAGCTAACCTCCCGCTGAGGACAGCCCAGCAGCCCTGCAGGAAGGACCAGTGCAGAGGTCTGGAAGCCGGCAAGGCGCAGAGCGCAGGAGCCCAGCCGAGCCAAGCCCAGGTCCACGTGAGCCGAGGTTTTAGCCCCAGGGTGGCAGGGCCAGCAGGCAGCTGGAGGAACCCCAGAACACCAGGAGCTGTGGCGACCCCAGAATTATCAACATAGACTTGCCTGGGACAAAGTAAGAGGTTAGTGTCCTATGGACTTTGGGACCTGTATTTGGGGAATGCGTCAGCTCCCTCCCCTGGGGGCTAGAAGCCGCTGAGGAGACACGCCATTTTGTAGTTTTCAGAGGCATTTCCGGCTCCCAGCCTACAAATTGTGGGGAGATCCAGCGATCAGTCTTGGGGGGTAATCGCTCTTGCTTTAACCTCCCTGGATCTGGATTGTGATCTAGGGTGGAAGTTGA